>CM021745.1:12426132-12788175 GCA_011075105.1 Heteronetta atricapilla | reverse complement strand
ATAAGCATATATATATATATAACTTTTATATATATATCTATAAAATATATAATATATATATAAAATATATATAAATATAAATATATATTATAAATTTATAAATAAATATATAAATATATATATATATACTTATATATATATATATATATATAAATATACCCTTTATGTTACATAACCCACACTAGTGCTGTCCTCCAGAACTACCAGGAACTAAACATAATTGAATGAAAGCTGTAACACCGGGCTAAGAAACTTTCCTGAAATAGTTAATACTACCAGTCAATGATATTGACTTATACATTTGGTATTCCAGGCAGGGCTGGCCACTGTAGGTTGTTATCCTCAGGAGTCAATGTATTCAACTGCTATGCAAAAACAAGGGAAAAAGTCAAAGAACATAATTTGTAACATTTGCAGCTGAAAAAAAGGAGATACTGAATGCAGTGTGCGCTGCATAAGGAAAAGTCGCACTTAAAAATGAATGGAGAAAGAGAATCAGACATGAAGGATTGCTCAGCATATGGCCAGAAGTATAATGCAACACTAACTCTTTGAGTACATGGTTATTTGCACAGTCCTTTTGTTTTGCCTCTCCAGTATTATTAAAAATCCAAAGGTAGAACTTCATCCGTATATGACTGTACATGCATATAAAAAACACACACGTGCATATATAAAACAACTTTAGAAGAATTACTACTTGTCTCAGAAGACTACAAAGTATGAAGTGACACAATTTCCTATCTGTAAAGTCATCGGGGTAATGATACTGTCAGTTAAGGATAAAACAACAATTTGCATTATTATCCACTGTAACATAAATTGTTATTTTTACCAGTAAATATATGGCTGGCTTTACCCTCAGTGGTGGGATGAATGTTAAAGCAGTGATGATGAATAATTCATAGATCTTATATAATACAACTGCTCATTCTGGGATTCGTGTTTGAAGAATGACTTCTCCTGGTTAGATGATGTTTAGATTCTGGGCCAGCAACAATCTGGCATGACCTGCCTGCAATGAGATAATGATCTGCTGATGAAAGGGTTGGTTTTTGTGTTTTAGTGTTTGGTTGATTTTTAAACCATTAAAATTTCATTGAGTTTTCATTACACAAGCGTATCTACAGAAGACTGAAATAAGCAAATACACAAATTCAGCAAGCGTGTTCCATCCACTAAGTTGATTGCAGAGTTAACAACTGTGCAAAGTAAACTCAAAGCTAGTTCACATCACATCCTATGCAAAATGTATCATAGTGGGGAGAACGCTGCATTCGGCATTAGGAAGTCCAGGTCCCTTCCCAGCTCTGGCAACTGTCTGGGACACAACAGAAACATAGGGGGGTGATTTCCCTCGATGCCTTTGCATGGAAAAGACATGCAAGGAGTGCAGGCTGTAACCTTAAGGGACAAGGGCTGAGTCTTGGTGGTCTTACAGCTAGAACATATGCTTGATTCAGACTTTCTCTCCAAAGCAGCCAAAACAAAGATACCTCATGTATCAGGGAGGAGAGTCATGCAGATAAAGCGTCTGTGGTTCTTCACCTACATCACTAAAACATGATGAGAATATTATTCACAAATATAAAGGAGCAGGAATCCCAACAGCTTTGGGAAATTTAGCATACCTGCTTATACATTTTTGCAAGCGTCAGGGGAGCTTGTTTGAAGATTTCATTTTAAAGCAAATCTTGCAAGAACATATTTTTCTCTACTACACAATGCTTCCCCTGCCCCACTCTTTTTAAAACAGTCCTCTCCCACATGTTCTAAGGAACCTTACTAATTAGAAAGGTCAAAGAAAAGAGAACGCAGGAAGAGCTTAACAGGATTGTAAAATGCTGCTCTGGATGTTCTTGTAACTAAAAACTTGCTCAGACAACATCGTGCATTACAAAACAGATAACCAAATTAAACCCACCTCCTCAAAGGAATTTTGAAGGAGAGTTGGTTCATATGTCTCAGCAGAGATAAATTATAACTGATAGGGGCTAAAGGGATGCATGCTTCTTGACCTAGGCTGTTCCATACTGAGCTGTTATACTCTTTTTTTTTTCCTTTAAGCCAATCCTTCCATACCACCCAATTATAAACCATATATTCATCTAGAGGTCTAAACAACATAATTCCAACAACCTTATTTCTTTATGGGCTATAAGGCTATAATATATCAATGGGATGCACGGACAGAAAGAATACTACATGGCAATCTGTACATTCTCTATGCAAGCAAAAGTGCAGTTCAGAGTCCTGGCTCTAGTTTAATACAGGCTCTCTCAGGAACCTCTAGCCCACTTTATTCACATCTTCAAAACAGCTTATTTCCAGTCTTTGTTCCGCACTGCATGGCTTAGGGGCCACTGTTCCAATGACTGTTTCTCATTTGAGGGGATTACTCTTATCTGGAAGAGAAGGGATTTCTCTCTAAACGTGTTGAAGACCATGAAAATGTATGTAATTCCTTAGAATTCTTGCATTTCTCCAACTCAAAAGATTTAGGAGGGAACACAGCAAAGAACTAATTTACACATACCTCACACTTTTGGGAACTGACTTGTAACCATCATTGACTTTAACAAATTCTACTTCCTTGTAAATCTTGGATCCCAACAGTACTCGATAAAAGCCAACCTGACAAAAGGAAGGCTAGCACCTCACTGTCCGTATCACTCATGCTGCTCCTAAAAGTAAGGGTAAGTGAGAATTGTTCTGCTAAATTTAAAACTCCTTTGTCACTCAGATTTTGAAAAAAGCTCAGTTCATCTAAGATCCACACCAGGCCATTCTCATAGAAGTTTCCAGCCAGTTCATGTTACCTCTATTTGTTTTCTCCAGCAATGCTCTTTGCTTTATATTGCCCATACTAGGAAACGTGTATGCTAAAAGTTTTGCTGCAGTCTTATCAGTACTTCGTGAGGTTGGAGCTGTGGTAATTCACTTCAAAATAGCAACCCAAATATTTCTAGGTTGGTTCCTAAGTTATCCCATTTAATGAAAGTCCTTTAGCTATTAATGCAGTGTTGTCTCCGGTTACACAAAAGACTGCAGCACACATCCAGTCCAAGGAATCCTTCACTCTGTAAGAGTGAAGTCATCCCGTGATTTGAATACAAGTGAGATGCCTTACAATATGCACTCCACATGCGATTAGCAGCTGCTCTGCTGCTGTTGCTCTAGAGACAAGGGAGGAAGGGAAGATTACAGATGGATATGGTTATGAGATGAAGAGCATACTGTTCAGGTTCAGCAATACTGAAGCATGCATAGTGCTGTCATTTTTCTACAACGATTCTTTCAATTCAACCATAATAACAAAATGATAATTGCCTGGCTACAAGTGTGCCCATTAAAAAGAGCTATATAAACTGACAGCCACAGAGGGGAAAGAAAAAAATACTCCCCTCTAAAAATCAGAGACTATTTGTCTAAACCATAGAGCTTACTACTGAAGGTAAGAAATCACAGTCCTCTCCACTAAGCAGATTTAAACAATACCACTGGATAGATAGGAGACTCCTACAGTACTCCTGAAGCACTTTCTGGAGCTGATCATTCATGATAGCCAGTACATTTACTAGACACCCAAATCTGGTTATTCTGTATGTTGTGCTAGTTATGGCATTCCCCATTGAACAGGATACTTGTGATGATCATTAAGAATTTAAAATTACTTTTACCAATAGTAGATCCATCAAGGCAAGTACTCCATAAAGAGGTTTATACAGATGTATGCAGTAGCTCATACAGGGACATTTAAAAATCATAGAACATCCAGAGAGCAGTGTCCAAACCCTTCTTGAATTCCAACAGGCTCAGTGCCATGACCACATCCCTGGGGAGCCTGTCCCAGTGCCCAATCATCCTCTTGGTTTATCAAAATACACAACCTCCTTCTAGCATGATCTTAAACTTCTAATTGAGAGATTTACCTGCTACTTATCTATACACTTCTTTCGTATATAAGCAGCTGTGCTAGCTGCTATACAGCACTTTTATAGCACTGTTTATAGCAGCTAAGTAGCTGTCAGGCTTTGCTTGAAAAGTGACAGCAGTTTGGTAGCAAAGTCATCACCTCTATATTCTTAAAGTGCAGAAAGTGCTTTGTGAATCCCTAAGAAGAAAGTATACTAGCATAGACCACTGTGAGAGCAAAAATCCGTGAATGATTAACTCACTCAACACAGGAGGGCAACTTTTATGAGTCTGTTCTACCCCGTTTGCAAGCTTTGTAGGTGTCAGCACAGGCCCAGCACAATGAAAGTTCTGTGGCTGCAGAGCCATACTGTAACAACTGATATTTGTCTACATGTGATTGCATGAATTCAGTTACAACCACTGCAGCAAAGAAGTGGTTAAACCAAGGTGAATTATTGGTAGATAAAGCTAAAGGTCTTACCAGGCAGGAGCACCACAGCTCCCCCAGCACACATGCACCTTGGTTACCACAAGGGCGACTTATTCTGCCAGAAATAATGCAGCGTGGTGCCAGCCCCTCAGCCTTTCTGGATAAACCAGCCTTGGAGCTGGTACTGGTACATCTCTACTGCTTTTGAATTAACTCAACCAGGGTTACTTCTGTTGGGCACAGCACGTTTGCTTCCACTGTTTTTGAGATCCGAGCTATACAGCATCCTACCACACCAGCCTGCCTTACAGTTACGTTAGTAATAGCTATCAATGCTGCATTGCAGCACACAAGTTTGGCTTTAGCTGTGCTTATACCAGCAAGCCAGGGTGGCCCTCAGGCCTACACCTTTCTACCAGCTGCATCCTAAAAGGCTGAAAGTTCCCAGCTACTTTCAGGTTGACCCTTCTCCTCAGAAGCATTACTGAATATGAGAATGTGAAGCCAAGCCCAGTTACAGTGATTTCCAGCTTCTGTACTTTCTGGAGTGTTTTTACATGCCCATTAGTTTTAATTTATTTTTTAAAGAAGCATTACCCTGGTGTAGGACACAAAGGCTTAGTCATCAAAACCAAACCGCAGTGATTATAACACAAATGCTGCTCCAAATCTGAAAGCATTAATCACTCCTGCAAATAGAGGACAATTTACTAACACTTTTATCTGAGCTCAAACAAAACACTTGTAAAATAGCCTTTTGTTTGCACATCATACTAAAGGGCAAAATATTACTATGGACCTGCAATTTGTCATCTAGAAACATACAATGAGGGGACAGACACATTCCTGATTCTGCGGCTCTTATTACAAGGCACTCCATGACATCAATCAACTCACCTGCTCTTGACTTTTTGAACAGTGGCTTTTAAAGTTACTCTTGTAGTAGGATGCAGAAGTTAACACTGCTGAGTTACAGCATACCAACATGAGCACTTTACTATAACATCCTGTTTAGCAAAAAAGGCTAGTGAGGAGGAGTGTAAATTGACAGCAGACAAAGGGATAAATCCAACTGACCTCTTTCATATATACAAGAAAAACAGTGTTTTTTGGAGGAAAAAAGGATTCCAGCTATAGGAACGATAATATTCTTTTGTTGATCTCGCCTTGCTTTTGCTGTTCACTTATTCCAACCACACAGTAACTATATTTCCAGGGTGTTATTCAGGTGGGGTTGTTTTTTGGTGTCAGAGAAATTTGTTTCCGGTGCACTCAAAAACGATATCCTCTCACCTTTGAATATCACCCTGTACTTTGCACAAGGGCAAGCTCTGAAGCCAAAAGTGTAACTAGAGGGGAAGACTTTAAAGAAACAAAGCTACGGCAGTTAATGTCGAAAAATTACATGATTTTTGATGCCATATTTTTGGGTCTTTTTCATTTGAATGCTGTATCCAGGTGTGAACAGCTCAGCCAACAAATTCTCAGGCACATAATACAGGTGCTTAAAAGTAGAGTGTGTCTACCATCGATTCTGGAGGATCTGTGCAGTTTAAGTGCCTTAATGATATTTCAGTTTTGTTTATATTTGCGTTAGCCTGTCACTCTATGTGCCTGCTCAATAATTTTCCCCTCTGCAGCTAGTAATAGGCTTGGTGCAAATCTGTTCTAGCTAAATCAAGTTACTATAAGACATGGAAGTTAACAGTTTTAAAATACAATTCATTTCTGTCTATATGTTAAGATTTTGCTGCCGGGTTTTAACATATTTGTTTCCTGAATGCTGCCAAGCAGAACAACTTGTATTGATCCACAGTATTCATCCTCCATATGACATCACTGACAGCTTCATTACACCAGATGCTTTTTTTTTCTTTTTTCTCCTGATGTGGTCACCGTTAATGAGATTAAATATGCTTTGTATTTTCAAGCCATTTACTTGGAAGGAACTGTGATTGGATTGTCATCACACCAAGGTTATTTAACCTAATATACAGTAGAAAGAAAAAAAAATACTTCTGAAAGAGATTATCAACTGATGCTGAGAAAATATATTACTCAAGTAATTTTTGTGACATATTAAAGAGGTATTTTATTTGTAATCCTATGCCATTTGAGTCTTCCTTATGTGCTTTGCGTATTTATAGCCCATGCACTTAGGACAATTTCCTCTTTGGAATCAGAATGCAAAGTCCCTCCTAAGTCAATGGGAACTTTGCCATCAGCTTTAATGAAATCAGGATTTGATCCGCACTATATATAACTCCAATAGCTTCAAACTGCTCTGAAAAACTGGCATGAATTATCACCAACTTCTGCCCCTATTGGAGAATTGCTAACACAATAATCAGGCCGGAGGTGGTACAGTAGCAGCAGAGAAAGACTACAGTTATGAAAGAGGGTTACAGTAACAGTGCACCACATAAATACGGTGTCATCCATGTTATGGTGTTAATCTGCACGAGTTTCCTGAATAATCCGTCTCCTCCAATTTAAGTCATTTAATATGTAACCCGCAGGCACAGAATAATATTTTGCTGCAGATAAACACGCTGCTGCGACAATCAGCACATTTTCAGGCTATTCATACTTAAGAAATGTCAAGTTATATGAATGTATAATGTATACAAAGAAACAGATTACACTATCTCAAAGGCATTTCTTTAACATACGTTCTGAGACTCAACTGATACTTCAAATAACAACATATTTTCCTGATCCACTGCATAAAACAGTTATGCTAATTTCTACTAGCCCTCTGTTTCTGTTGGGCTTATAACTGAGAGTTCAACACGATCATAATTTGGCTGACTGGAAAAGAGGCACAAATAAAGGGTGGTGCCAAACAAAATCCATGGCTAGTAAAGAATACGATACGCATTAACAGCCGCTTCCCAGAGGACTCCCACAAGCTGGGGGAATCTCACACTCATTTCAAGGAGGTTGGTGTCTGGTTGATGCAGACACAGACAGACTCCCACTTCATTGTTTTGCATTACTCGAGCATTTCAATGGTGAATATTTGCTAACTATTCTCCTTCAACTCATCCTCTTACAGGCATGGAACACTGACCAAACAAGCCTTTATCAGGCATCTCTAACAAATATCACGCAAACAAACCTAATAGATGCCGTTGGCCTAAGCAGCAAAGCACACTGCAGACCACATGCAGCAATTTCCAATAAATTTCCAATTACGTCACTTTTGCAAATGAGGGCTGGACTTGGTCCTCTGAAAACATAATTGCATCACTGTGAAAATTTCTTTACTCAAGCATAGAGTGAAAGTAGGACTCAGAATTTTTAAGGAGACTATTCTGGCTAACGTGAATGTATTTTTTACTATCCAGCAATTCTAAATAAGCATCTCCTTCCAGCCTTCTCTAGTACCATTAGCTCAAATTTTGTGTTTAATTCTCTGGTGTTGACTGAAAAAGAAGAGGTTATAAACGAGTAAAACTCAGGCTTGGAAGGGCTTCCTTTTTAGGGATCCAGAAGAAAGGACAGATACCACATCATTAATAAGACAGCCACGCCAACTGTGGGAAATACTTATAAGCCAGAGTGCACTTGTGTATCAAGGACCTACAAGCACTTTCACGTAGCTAAGAATCCTCATCCGCTTTACACAGCCCAGGTGGGTCAATGCTGATACTAATTTGGCCAAACAACCTTGCATACTACAAGCAGTGCTTATTAACTTTGATTATTTATCTGATAATCTGCACAATCACTGATATCCAGTCAGCATAGATGCTTTTCTAAAAAAAAATAAATACACATAAAAACAATTCAGAAGTCAGCTATCTATGTCACGGAGTCAACAAAATATAAATATAAATTATGACACTGATAATCTAAAGGCTTGAACAGAACCAGTTATCTAAAAGCCAACTCTCTGAACTGACCATAGACAGCACCCTGACACAACAAGCAGAAGACCAATGCAAAGTCTTTGACAGGCAGCAGTCCTTATATTGCTGTGAATGAGTGCAGCTGATCCTCTCTTTTAACAATCATTAACATTCACAGCAAGTGTGTGGATGACTTCTCACCTTCTCTACAAAACCTGGCCATCCCTCCTAAATACCTCCTCAGTTACCCAAATGATTAGAACCTTTCTCTGCCAAAATCAGAGAAGTGGCATGTTCCTCAGCCTCCTCTCAATTTACAGTCTAATTGCTAATTACTTCCACAAGGGCTAGGGAATGGAAGAAAGTGAAATAATGCATATCAGTGACAAAATATGTATGTATATATATTCTATTAGATACACCATTTTTTTAATACTTGCACTGCATAATAAAATAGCTGCATAATAAGGAGTGGTCCTAGCATGCTGTTATTGGAACACAAAAAACAACTGTAATGTAAGTTCTTTAGGGAGTTTGAACTGATGATCAATGCTAAAATTGTTACCAGCAGTCTCTCCATTTTCTCCCTGCATTTCCCAGCTTCCCCAATAGATCTCTTCTTGGCACACAAGGTCTCTGGGACAGAGCTTGCTTGCTTTGGCCTCTGTTCCTCCACATGCACCTACTAGCAATTAAAGTAATACAATTATAGAAAATCAATGACATATTTTCTACTCTGTTCTAGTTAGTGGAACAGAAACAGGATTCCAAACTGTTACTGGGGGTGGGGAAGTCTCATAAAACATACATGAACTTGTTGTTGTTTAGTTATTAGAACTGAAAGTAGAGGAGGGAGGGGAAAAGGGTGTCATCAACAGTGGGCTGAAAGTCCCAGACAGTTTGGTTAACATTCCAGATAAGCAAAACTACAGATGCACTGCAAAACAATCTCTGCTGAAACCCTGCAAAGCCACAAGTATTTCTTGAGAGATCCTATAAAGTCAGTCTCATTCAGCTGTTTATGTACCTGTAGAAGCTGTATGGTAGGTAAGAAGCTGCGTGTATATGCTGCGCTGCACGGTAGATGTAAAACAAGACACAATTATGAGTAGTGAAGTGATGGCCCAGCCAAGTGAAGTCAGTAGACTTCTGACCCCCAGTACTGATTATATTGTCCTTTGCATTGAGATATGCAAGTATCTGTGTAGTTCTTCAATAGCACAGACTAACAGAGGTGGGTACCTCTACCTATGAGCACAGCTAAAGAGATTATGTACTATTTGGCCCCTAAAAGGAGCCTTATAAACACAGTCCTCCATATCACTGTGTTAGATGGATGTCTTATTTTGAGTAATTTCACAATAACATCAAGTATGCCTGATGCTCACGTGTGCATTGTATGATGAAGAAGGAGAGCAAAGTGAGCAGATTAATTTTCAGATTTACTTGCTTATGAGAGTACCCCAAAACTGGACAATTTAAAGAGAAAAGTAGGTTTTCCAGATGTGTGCAAGGTTCATACCTGTTATTAGAAGCAGCTTTACCTTACTTAATATTCTCCTGCCCTTCAAAGATCAAGCAGAAATCTCCCATAGACCCTGGTATGTCTGCTCTTCCACTGGTGCATTAAAAACAAAGTATGTAGATGAACTGAAGGCTTTTCATTTCTTTCCCTAATTACCAAGCACAGCAGCTGCCTGGTAGAAGAATAATGAGCTTCCTTTTTTTTTTTAACTCCTTTGAGTAAAATTTCAGAGTCCTTTGGTCATATTTTTGGGCTTTTTTTTTTTTTTAAGATATTACTAATCGCTGTTGTTGAGATTTTATTATTATTATTATTGTTTTAGTTAAGGACCCTCTAGTTAAGGATAATTAAATACACATGTCCTGCATTCACTAGTTCCTGCTGACATGCCTAAGAACAGGCCTCCTGTCCTGCACCTCGGTGCTGTTAGGCTGGAAGTTGTACATCATCTACTGCTTTTGACCTGAAGGATCAGACCAAAATGACTGCCCAACACTTTTGTGTATAATTTAGCTTTGACCAAGATCCAAACTTCATTGCTCAGCTTCAGCCCACAGTTGCATAAAAAATTTATACAGGTTTTCTTCAGCAAATTAGGTGTTTGACAGATTCTTAAACTTGGTAGCAACCATGTAGCTCAGTTTCTTTCCCTGCTCACTGTGAAAGAAAGAGCAATGTTTCATGAGCTCCAGACCCCAATTCACTGTAATGCACATATTTTATCTTAAAGTTTAGAAAAAGATCAAATAATTCCTAAGACAAAACCTTTATATGGACGCTACTCTGAGGTACAGTTAGTTTTCAGGAGTGAAAAAAAAAATGTGCCTGTGTTCAATTCACTGCACTAGGACTGAAAATCTGGAGGTAGTTGCCAGTTTTGCTACGCTCCTTGTGCATTGCTGAACACCTCCTGAACAAGAAAGACAACAAAAGCGTCTTTTCTTCTGGCTAGACCCTGCCCCTTTTCTGCATGGAGCTGACCCCTCTTAGATGGCACATCACTAATACTGTTTAGGTTGAAGTTACCCAAGATAATATATTTGTATTTTTGTATTTTCAGGGTACAATCACATTTCTCTGTACAAATTATCTGCACATTTTTTACAAGGGCTTAATCCTCACAAGTTGTTCCGGATCGATGAAACAAACTTGAAAAGAAACAATATGCATCAGCTATTGTGAAATTAGGTTTGTATAACAGACTACAACACATTCATAGAGTCTCAAACCATACATTATTCCAATATGAAGAACAAAACAGCACACGACCAAAGATGCATCCAGCCATGCAGCAAGACCACTACTATCTATCACTGAAATAGATGAGAAAAGTTGCCAGCAAGTGCTGCCAACTGCTGTTCTAATAAACAATATTTCTCTCAACAGAAAGGCAGAACCATGCACTGATTTATAGTAAATGTGCCATTCTTTCCCTGTGCTATCAGAACCGAAGACAATAACAAGTAGCTCAGAGCACAAGAATACATTTTTATAAAAACAAACCAATGGGTTTTGGCGTGGCAGCTTATCTCCTATATGTGAGTACAGAAACATTTGAATTGCCCCAGTGAACACCCTAAGATCCTTTATTACATTTATGCTGCTGATTTCATGAGTACTGCTTTGAGAATGAGGATCCATAAATTGTCAGTGGGCAGTGTTCAGCAATATATTTGACACAGTCGGACCTGTGGATAGAAAGCCTGTGAGGAGGTAGCAGAGGTTATGCCCTGCTGCAGAGGTAAGTCGTACATCCAGCTTGACCACACGACCATAGCAGAGCCAAGCAGACACCCCGGTTCACAGATTAATCTGTAAAACTCCTTTATGTGTTTTTCAATTCCCTCTATTCAATTACCACTACTCATAAATGGAAAAGAAGTCTCCAGAACAGTGTGTTCCCTGTTCATCATTAGCAGCTGATGGGGAAACATCCCGTTTAGGAGAGTGCATTAGCTTACACAACTGTGAAGCTGCAATGTTCTCATTTCCCATCGTGTTCAAGATGTTTTCACAGTAGGCTATTAGCCCAGAAGCTGTACTAATGCTCTCACTTCATGGTGTGGCATGTAGGTTGCTCAGTCTCCCCAAAATGCTCTTCGATCAGCTGTTTCCACAAACACAATATCCTCCTGGGGCCCACCACAATTTTTCATTCCCATTTTACTCAAGGCTAACATGAAACACAAACACCACAGCTCCTTAGCTCTGCTCCGAGCCCCTTGGAGGCAGGCACACTCCATCCTCAGCCAGCCGCCCAGAAGGTCAAATCAAATGGCTTTCTGGAAAAGTATCACTATTCAACCTAGAGCAATTATTTACATTTGACTAAAGCTTAACTCATATTTTGCTAGAGTTAATCTTCCAGAAATATATTTAATATTACTTCGATGTCTGAGGGCAGAGAACTATGGATTTATTGTAGCAGTTGCGATCTATCTCTGATCTTTTTAATTGGCATATGTCTGGCTTCAGTTTCCATCTCCCGATTCTTATAAAACATTACATAGGATTTAACACATTTTCCCCATGAAAATACTACTTCATTGTAATTGAAACATCTGTCAATCTCTTAAATAGCTACATACACTAACAATTGAAATGCTCATCCCATTTACAGTTAAACTTGCAAACTTGGCCATACACCATTTCCAAGCCATCCTCCTGGCTCGGACTGGGATTTTACAAATACGTTTTCTTTTGTTTTAATTTCCCCAAGCAACAAGGTTTCAGCTGGTGCTAGGAAGCACTGCAACCTTCCAACAGTTACTCCTGTGACTGGAGATAAAAGGGCACTAGCTGGGGAGAGTTTGATTGACGAGATCCTGCTTAGAGCTGATAGTTATCTTCACAGATCATGAATCTAAAATTTTAATTAACCATGCTTGCAGGGAAAGAAAATAGGGATGCTACCACTTTGCAGCAATTACTGCTCAAGCAGACAATGGCAGAAATTTCAAGGAAACCTCAGTTCTTTTTGCACGCTTAAAGCCACCCAGAGACAAAGACAGAGTGCTTTCAAAATAACCACTGATTAGTCCTCCCTGTTCCATTTACAAGCATCAGGGGTGAGTAAGAGCACAATTAATGTATTCTGAGCTGAGAGATTTTGTCCTACAAATTCCCACATAGGGAAGGGGGGCGAGCACTGCAGAGCCCTTGGCAGACCTGGCCATGCTCTTACCAGCCTGCTGGAGGCCAGGACCCTGCTGTGAGTAGCAGCAGGCAGCAGGGCTGCTGCTGAACCATGCTGAACCATGAGCAAACCCTCGTGGTTCTCAGAGATCGGAAGAGCAATGGGCACTGCTTTCATAGCTCGCTGACACTGAAATGGAGGCTTTTAGAAATACAGGCAAGAATGATTTTCACATATTGCAGTTAAAGTAGAGTATTGCTCAACGGCAGAATCCTTTCATAACACATTGTCAAAAGAGAGGTTCTCCCTTTTTAATTAAAGTTTTTATATTGCTCAAACACAAGCATTTAATTACAGAGCAGCTCCAAAATAGCATGTTAAGAAGAAACTTAGACAAAATTCAGTTTTATTCATCTGAAATCAAAAGAGGTCACAACTGGTTAATAAGCTACTTCTTTTTTCTTGTTGGGAATTGTAAGCAATTTCCTCAAGAGTCAACTTCTACTTGGTGTTTGAAGACTTTTAAGCAGAAAATTAACTGCACAATATGCATATATTCAAGCATAATCATGAAAATATTTCCTATACAAATGTTAATTTATTCAAAATTGCAGTTGATTCTGTCCTTAAATTTACTTCTAATGGAAAACACACCAAAGAACAAAGTAACTAATTACAGAAACTCATGTTTGAGACCAACTCAAACAGCTAACAGAACTGCACAGAGAAAAACACAAGATCCTTTAATTAAAGATTAAAATTCTGTTAATTCTTTTATTGTATTTTTTTGTGTATTTCTTTGGTGTTGTTTGTTTGCTTTTGTGTTTTGTTGGTGCTAGTGAGATTTTTTTTAATTTTTTTTTCAGCTATGCATGCAATCCTGGTCAATGGCGCCCATAATCTCAGAGCTGATTGCTAGAAAGCTTTTAAAAACAGCTGCATGCTCCAGGGACTGGAAAGTTGCATCAAACTGGTGCATTTCCTGCCTCCTTAGGCATTAAAGGTCAGCCAACAGTCCAGGCAGACTAATCTGCCCAGCATAGCTGGTTTCTCCATATCTAAAAGCAGCTGGTGATTTCAGAATGAAAAGCTTTAGGACAGCTCTAGATATCTAGGGTTTGGAGGTGGGGATATAAAGAGCCTACATTGCCCAGAAATCAAGCAGGCTGCTCAAAACTCCGCCAAAATTGAAAATCACTGGCAAGCTGTTGCATACTTAACCTTGTGGCACTGAAGAAAATGTTTAATAGCTTTCCTTATTCTCAGGAAAAGTTGCAATCATATTCTAGAATAGTGAATGGCTGTTACTTAAGAGTTTTATTATTTTAAATGGTTAAAAGAAATCTAAGTGGTGGTAACTGCCTCCTTGATGCAAAGAAAGCATTCTGCTAGCAGCATTTTCTTTATACCAAGTACTACAACATTATTCCTTGTTACACAGGAACCGTTTTTCTTATAAAAGTTGAATAACTTGCACCTCAGAAACAAATAAGAACAAGAGGGGGGAAGTAAAACCCTAATCTTTAATTTCATTTAGGGCTTTTGCCTTTATTCTGACATTATTTGGGGAAAACTATTCCTGTATTGAAGCTGGCAAAATACTTTTGAGACCTTGGTTCTTGGCAAAGGCAACTGAGGGGCTTGGGCAATCTGGTGTAACATGTAAAGTTATCAGAAAAGAACAATAGGTTGAGTATTGTCTTTAATGATAGTATTCAGTAAAGAAATTTGCCTTTGTGCTGTTAAGTTGAAAGAAAAACAACCTGTCTTTTCAATGGCCTTTTTGACTGAGGCTAAAATGAAAAAAATACTGACTTCTGTAAAAAATCACAGACAAAGTACTATTAAATTAGAGCAGCATTTCTTTAACATCATGGTTAGAGAAAAAAATAATTGTTAACAGTTGGCATCTACTGTACATGGCTTCCCCTTTCTCCTGACATCCAGCTAAGTTCTCCTTCAGCCACCCAGGGGATTAAAGCCATCACACTACAAAGCAGGTATTACCAAACACGCAGGAACAAACAACCATTCTTAGGATTTCTGTGCTATACACAGAACCCTTACTAAAGCAGAGTATTTGTTTCAAGTGGGAAATACAGATAATCAATATGAAACTTTAAGCTGGATTTTTTATTTTTTATTTTTTAAAATAATTACTAGGTAGTTTCCCAGTGAACTTTAAAAAGGACAAGATGTCACTTTGTGAAAAATATTGAGAGGTATCTCAAAGATTGAAACTTACAGGTTAGTTTTCAAATTCCATAAATTTTTTCATCTTCACAAATATCTAACTTTTGCTATTCTTTCCTTAGGAAAGACAAGTGAAAATCCCACTCTCCAGTGTGCAACGTATGTGTCAATTCTGCTTTGCTGCTAACAAGCCATTTGCTAAGAAGGCATAAATAAAGTCTCGGGAAGATTTCAGACTGCTGTCCAAAAGACCCAGAACTTCCCTGGCACACAGCATGTGAAAAATAGCACGGGAGAACTAAATTGTACCTTTGAACACATAGGAAACTATGATCAAGGATAATCCCTTTTCGGTAGTCTTAGAAGACAGATTTTTTCTTCTGCCTTCACTGCGCAGAATATGAAAGCATCAGTGGCATTGATCTCCTCATTAGCCTGCATTGCTAGCCCTGAATTGTGTCCAGTACCAAATTATTCTCGAATAGCTCTGAATGTGCAATATATTCCAATAACAGCACTTCACTGAGTTGGTCAGTCCTTCGGACATCACTGAGCACTGCTGCCCTTTTCTTACCATCAGCTGGAAGGAATATAATGGACTATATTTTCCCTTTAGCCTGGAGCTGACCATTGGCATACAGCAGAGGCTTGCAGGATGTACAGGCAGTTGTGTGCTTCTCAAAGGCTTCTAACAGCAAGAATGACATGAGTACTGCAAAACATTTTGTCATTTTCAACACCACTGATAAATTCGGAGCTGTGCTTCTTCCAACACGTTGAGGAAGAAAAATAGTTATACACATATAAGTATGTTAAAAAAATGCCACAACTTGCCACGTGTCCCTGTCAGTTTTAACTTCCAAACCACTTTTCTGAGGGGGAAAAAAAAAAATCAGGCTGAAAATTTATGCATGAGTGGAAAATACCATAGCCAACACTTGAAGCATGATACTGAAAGCTGAAAATTATTTTTCAGGATACATTTTCAGGATACACTTTCAAGCAGCCTTGGAAGAAAAGCTTCAAGGCCAATTTAACACTCTTTTTCTCTGTTTTTGATGTTTTGGTTGGCCAGATCTGAAGTTATTTATACTCATATGTCACTCAGCCTTCTCTCAGCAATACCTCAGTAACATCAGAGATGGTTGCTTAAGGAGGGAACCAGGTAAAAATGCCAGAATAATTGCACAGAAAATAATTAAGCTCCAGGCTACAGTCTCACGCTAGGAAGTCACACTTCACTGGCTAAATACACAGAATCATTTGGGAATTTTATTTTTATTTATTATGAGCTTCATTATATCGAAGCTAGATACACTCTTTGGGTAGGAATTGGGTTGTACTGAATTTATGGTAGAACAATACAAAGACCATCAAAGGAAAGATGTATTGCAGAACTTTTTAGACTTTTGTTGTTGTTGTTAATATACTGTTTATAAAGAAAAACTAAGATCTGATGCAATATGGAATTGATGTTGGAGGGGATAAAAAGATTATCATTTCCTTGTCTTATGAGTTGACCAGGTCTCAGAGGAAGACTAAACGTACCAGACTACAATAAAGCAGCTAGAGCAGATTACCACATAGGAGAAAGGCCCAGAGTGGAGGCATTTATGGCATTACTCTTCTGGTAGCCTGAATTTTAAGACTCATTATAGAAAAAGGTCATCCTTTGGGATAACTGAATGTATTTTTTGCTCAGCATAAACCTTTGAAAAGGTTTGATAAAAATAAGAAAAGTGAATGTTGGGGAAGTAGCGTCAGGAGCCAGTTGTTGTGGGGAGAAAGGAAAATGCTTCTTCAGAAGCCTGCCAAGACAGAAGCATCCTAGGAGAAAGTCAGCTTCCAATAATCCTGCATGGAGTACATGTTTGGGAAAGGTTTGTGTGGTCAGATCCTGTCTAATGACAAAACTGCATGCAGTGGTTTATAGCATATTTCTGCAGACAGCTATCCCTGTGGGAACACAATGGTATTTGTTTTTTGCCACTCTGATAGCCCTCTTCAAATATATTGCAGTTACCATGTTCACGTAAAACAAGAAAAAGAAAAAAAATAAAATAAAAAGTAGGTATCTTTTATCTGGTCAGGAGTCTGAGTTTCTTACATGCACGTTCATTTATTTTTTTGAAATACCCAGCATTAAGTAGGCAGAAACAAATGAGCCATTTTTATCCTCCCCCAGGTTGACCAATCAGCCAAAATCCTTCATTGTGAGCTTCTCCAAGTTTTTGAATCAGAGAGGAGTGGGAATTTTCTCTTAAGCATTAATGTTTCTGTAAACCTTTGCACGGCAGATTGCAAGCCAGCTCTTTCTACTGAAGGTCAAAAAGTGTGGCATAGAACTGGTAAAACACAAACATCTCTAAATTGTGTTAATTGCATGTAATTAGCCTAAAATTTCAGATTCCTTGGGGGAGAAAAAAAAAATAAAAAATAAAAAGTTGAAAAATGTCTGTCCTGTGAAATGTAGGTTTTGAAATCCCACTTTAGATGTATGTTTCATTGGAACAGATTTCCCTTTTCCTCCAAAAAAACCAGCGTGAAATGGCGAACACACCACACCAGACTGGCAACCACCCAAAATTACTGCCTTTTCTGAGGAGGATTTCATTCACTGCTCAGAGCCGGACAAAGCTAAGCCTTGATCTCCAATGTTTCTACTATCCACTGTTTCTACAGATTTTTCTGCTCTAAAATTGTTCACATTGCATTTTCTATTTGTCCTTTACGTGCTCTTTTGCTTATGTTCAAAACTACTGATAGAAGAACAAAGTCACAGACTGCTTTGTGAGCATAGCTGTGAAGTCCAACACTGCAAACGGACTATTCCACTGCTCGAACACATTCCAAAACCATATTGACCTTTTGCAGATACAATTAGGTTGATAATTAATTAACAGAATATGATCCAGAAACAAAACTTATAAAGATAGCAGGTTGTGAGGAGGCACCAAGATAATAAGCAACCAAAAAGTAAGAAGTGTCTGTGCCCTGCTGCAGTATAAAGATGATCCCATTCTGTCTCTGTTAAATCATGGAACTCTTTGAGCGCAGTAAATTTGGGTTCCTTCAGATTTGCTGAGAATATGCTCAGTCTGGAAGCAGCGTTCTGGTAACGTCTTTTTTCCATCATGGCTTCACTGGTGTCTGAGCTCACAATGCAGATTGTCCCTTTTGAAGAGTTCCGGGATTTTTCTAATCCTGATGTCCTGTTTACGCAAATATAGTTATGCCTGAGATATTTATTCTGCTGTCAAAGTTCTCCCACAAAGGCATTCAAAGCTTTTTAGCCAGCCTCTGTGTTTTAAAAGAAAATATTTTCTAAATATTCAGCTTAAAGTCTGTGTCCTGGATAAAGTTTGCATCTGGGCCTGGTTTGCACCTCAGACTCTCAGTTCAGTGATCACGGCTGACTGATGTTCGTTTAGCTTCACAGCCCAAACTTGGTCCATTCCCCAGTTTCCACGTTGACAGAGAAGTTCAGTGATTAATGTTCATAAATCACACACAGACAATTATTAATACACTGTAATCCCTGTAATCACTTCCTCTAGCGTTCCTTGTCAAGGCCCTTTAAATCTGTGCTCAGGTCAAGAGACAAGAGCAGAAATTCAAGGAAGTGCTCTTCATTCTCCTCTTGCTAGCAAAACAGTCACACCCTCACATACACATAGGTTACACACACATATATGCCATTTAACATTAAGAGCTTTTCATTGATCCAAGTCTTGGCAGTAGTGTAGAGAAATGATTCACATGCCTGTATTTTTGTCCTTCTTGCTCAGTGAAATACTAGTCTGCTGGAAACTGTGAACTCCCAAGAAATGCAACAGGGAAAGAGTAACAAACTGCACTAAAAAGACTGGGGGGTATGGGGGGGGAATTAGGACCCTTCAGCAGCAGATGCTAGCTTCCTGCATGGCACATCTGTTATTTAAGAAGGCTTAATAATAAAGAACAGTGTAACCTCAGCCAAAATGCTGGAGAACAAGTGGAACAGTCTGTCTGCAGACTCAAGGCTTAAGCCAAATCCTTGGGCTGGATATTCTGTGTCTTTCAGATTTTTTTATCTTTTGTAATTTTCTGAAGATAGTTCCCTTTCCAGAAATTGAATTTATGGAGTCTGCATGAAGCTTCCAGAAATCAACTTACCTTCAAAACACCCTGGAAAATAAGAGGTTTGCTGTGAAATACTACTTCAGAGCCTCAGGGAGAGTTTCATTACTCTAGACTTTAGGGATCACTCTGTGTGGATGATTCTATTTTTTGACTTGCTTTTATCAATAGGACAAAGAGATAAAGCACTTTTACAATATAGTCTGTTACATGCATAATTAACATTCTTATTTCAGTTTGCATGTTACTCTTGTCCATCCTGAGTTCCTGTACCAAAATACTGCTGCTTAGGCCACAAATTAGATCTCTAAGACATTAATTTTATTTCCCAAGACATATCAAACACCTACTTTATGTTATTGCTTTATTTTCCTTTGAAACATGAACCAGCTGTCTGATCCAATATTTCAAACTCTTAAGTTCTTAACCAGAAGCCACCAAGGTATTGAATGTAAATTACTTCTACTGGAAGGAATCAGGAATGACTGACTGCTGAGCAGCATTTATTTCCTTTCCATATTAACATTTAGGTGTGCTCTCCTTCACTCTGACAACTATTTAACATGATATGGCCAGGCTTATGCAGATCAGAACAGAAGCAATACAGCACTAATTATCAAGTCCTTCTGCGTTAGGTCTATAGCAGCAAAAGCCCTTGGGCTTACTGAGGAAGTTAGCAGAGAGCGACCTTTAACACACCTTTTGCTTGCAGTTTTTCTCTGGTCCATCAGATTATTCAAGAAACAGAACGACAGAGTAATTGAGTAATTCTGAGATAAGACTGAATGTCTTCAGTATGAGGACATTCATATTCAAAACGTGAATGAATAAAGATTTAGGATTGCAAACACTAAAAAGCCATGAAGAAAACTTTACTGAAAGTGTCATGCTACTACTGGATCAGCAGAGGTGCACAGACATGCCGGGGCATCTGTACTGATATACAGAACATTCTGGCTGCACAGAGGCAGGTATTAGGCTGGGATCTTCCTTGTTTAAGTTTTCGTACAGCATGAAGCATACCAAGATAAGAAAAATGCCTTGAGGCCTGAATTGCTTGTACGCTGAGACTTGAGGTTACCATGCTGATCAACATTGTCTTCTTATGGCGTGTGCACTCCTTATACACTAAAACTGCATACAGTATGGAGATGCAAACACATCTTTGTCTGCTGTAAGATAACACATTGCAAATGTGCTCACAGTAGGTTTTATTAACTTATCCAGCATGATGAAGCATTTGTTTTTGTGTTTTCTGTACAAGCAAGACATATTAACTTGAATGTCTTCATCCATTCAGTCTTCCAACCTAGGAAAACCATACCAACTGCATAACATAGAGGGGCATCTTTATGAAGCATCAAAGGAGTCTGGAACGGTTTGCTTCCAGGTTCAGTAGCTCAGTTTTTTCCCCTCAGAGCATTAATGCCCTGAGCCTTGCTCATAGAATTATGCATTATGAAAAGTTGCAGTCAAAAATGGGAGAAAGAAGCTGTGGAAAACAACATCAATAGAGGAAGACAGCAAGACAGGCACCACTTTGAACTAGTATGTGCTGAGAGGTTTCTGAGTAGAAAATGCTGATTAGGTGATGAAAGAGACATTCTATATTAGAATTTATTTTTCTAAAATTTATAAACTTTTTTCAGATTGAAGTATTTGAAATAAATCATTGGATCCAAATGCATACCTCTAAGTACTGGTATTTTTTTCCATCTACATCAGCCTTCAGAAACTGATCTTATCTCAATCAAAACTAGTGGAGGATAAAGCATTTAAGCACACTTCAATGAACAGTGGCTCTAAGCTTTTTTTTTTTTTTTTTTTTTTTTTTTAATTTTGTACTCAAGTCTCAGATTTTGCCACCATGGAAATATTAACAATTTATACCCAGCAGATCCAATGCCAAGGTGTGACAGCTACTTTGGCCTCTCATGTTCATCACTTGATCGCAGCCAATGTGTGAATGGGAAAGGCAAGAGTTGTGTGCAAGGGATGATGGCAAATTGCACTAAAAGAAAAAAAAAAAAAAAAAAAAAAAAGAAGAAAGTGGCAAATTATATATGGTTTTACAACGACTGATTTGCAGCCACAGTGTGTAGCACTCTGAAAGCACCAGCTGTTGAGCATGAAACATTTGACACTGCTGAGACGTTTGGAAGACAAACATTTAATGCTGAAAAAGAAATCTAAGGATTTTTCATCCAAGAAAATTTGAAGCATTAGAGGGAAGAAGTAACTGAATTTGATTACACAAACTGGCAATACTAATATGAAGGCCCTTCAGCCTTCCTATTTGATAACTCTGCAAATCAGTGCTGCTGGAGGTCTACTTTGCACAATAGGCAACTTCAAGATGCAGAAAGCAACAGCATGCAGCATGTTGTCCAACTGTGCCATCTGGCACTAGCTAATGTATCTATCAGTGATTGCTTTCACACTCCCACCTATAAAACTTTTCATCATGTTATACTGAATTATAAGTGCTTCAGAAAATATTTAAATATTAGGTGCAAATAAAATGAAAACCTTCAAAAAAGTGTCCATAGAACACGCGATCAAAGACCATTAAAAAAGCAAATAAACAAGACAAACTGCTGCTGCCTTATCTTTTTCCTCTAGAAATGAATAGTAGTCTACCAGGCCTAAATCTTTAGTAATTATTTCCACAAAGGAGCGCAGCATTGATTTTTCTAAAGCACGTAGAAGGCCAGGAGTGCTTCAGCATCATTTGAGAGAGAAGCTTCAATAAGCTGTGGTAGTTTAACAACATTTAATTCATTTGCAAAAGGCAGAATTTCCAGAACCATGAAGTTTTCAAGTAGTTAGCTTCTATGTTTATTTTATAATATAAAATGACAGCCATTTATAATCTTATGTTATTCCCTTGTTACTAGTAATAAATATGGCCTCACAATCCATTAAAGCTAATGAATATGTCTTGGATTCTTTAACCATGCAATTATAAATAAATTATAGTGGTTTTAACACAGAGTTAAACAAGGCAGACTTTGATCTTTTTATATCTATATATTCCCAACAATACAAAGTTTGATAAATAAATTAGAGAGCATTTATTTCCTTATGTATGAAGTGAGGTTCTCTTCAAGTAGCAGATCAACGATTGTCAAGGTTTACTTAGGAATGCTATCACACCATGACTCACGTTACTGCTCATAGGAAAAATAAGTTTATTTTCCATATGCAATAAACTTTTTCAGATATGACCTTTTGCAAAGGAAGAGAGAACTCCTCTTAATGGCTAAGAGGAGATTAAATACAATTGGTCAGACTGTAACACACAGTTGGCTGCTTTGTTGCACAAAGAATGTGGTGTAAAACCTCCTTGCAGTAAGAGAGATAAGCTATCAAACTTGACGGTTGCTCTTGAACGCATCAGTTCTATCTAGAAAGTAGCAGTCCATTTTAATTACTTTATCTGCAAGACATGATATTACTTAAAAACAAACAAACAAAATAAAACAGAAGGTAAGTTACTATCCAGTGGTATTATGCTTTGCAAACAAAACCACAACACATTTCTTATGGAACTTACGTCATGGGCTTCCACAGTAACAACAAAAGCAAATTTATGATGAACGCTGAATGTAAGGAATTTGGTTAATTGTAAGCGGAATATATTATAAAACTATTTAATTTGCTCTACATTTTGTGTACTGTAACAGAAATTGCTTGTTACACATTTTTAGTTACAATGTCTCATACATAATCATTTTTCTGGGAAAAACTGTAAGAAAACAAAGCTACTGCTGCGATATGAGAGAATTCAGGAGTAAATCCACCATTGATTGTTAGCACTACTCATAAACGTTAATTTACTCTTTCCAAGCACATAGTAATAAAATGCTTTATATAATACAACAGCAAAAATATTTTTGAATAAAGAAAAGAGAAACTAAATGGAAGGAAAAAGAGGACAAGCTTATTTAATTTTATTGTATTTTGCAATCAGCTGCACATCAGGCTCTACTCCATCAAAATGACAGGAACTGAAATTTCTTCAACCAAACGATGGCACCTATGAGCTGATCTATATAATTTAGTCTTGTGAGGACTGTCTGATAGAACCTGCTGGGCCTTTTCAAGGCAAACGTTATGGGGAATACAATCTTTTTCTGGATACTCGCCCCTTTCCCCTTTTTTTTCATTTGTTTAATGCTTTCTGTTTATATTTAAGTGCATCTTTGCTTCTTAAACACACCCTCAAGAAAGGAGACCAAAAGAAAGTAATGAAACAAATTAGTCATAGAAATTGGCAGGTTGTGAAATACACACATGCTCACAGAAGAAACAACCTACCAGAGGATACTTTCCATATCAGTGTAACTTGCTAGAATAAGAAATGTGGTCAATAGATAAAAGTACTGTGTCAAAAAGAAGAGAGCTTTTTACCTCATGTTTTTGGACAGATAGGTAAATATAATCTTCATTCAAGAAGTAACTCTCTGGAAATAAAGCGAGCAACTAAGCTATGAATTACAGTAAGCTTGTAATTAAAAAGAGCTGGAAATCCTCAACCACTACTCTGTTACCCTGTATCTAGTCATTAATGCAGCCAGTTACATACTGCAGTCATTAACATACCCATAAATTGTTTACCTAGCTACTGTTTTACAGCAATTCTGTGTTTAAAATGTGATTCCAATTCAATTGGACTGGAATTACCATATGTTTTATATGTGGATGCTACAGTAATGGCAGAAGTAACAATAAAATCTGCTCACAAAGTCATGATAATTTAGAGAATATCTTCTTTAAGAGAATAATTACATACAATTTTTGTGTTCAAGTAAACCACTTTGGTTCTGTGAGTATGTCCCTAAAGAACATGGCAGCTCTTCTGTTACACGATACCACTGAGGCAGAGTAAAGTCTGATGGCCATGCAGGTTCATGCTAAGTTCCTTAATAAAAAATGATGACCCAGAAAAACCTTAGATCTTGGCTCCAGCCTAAGCACAGCATTTTCTACAAAAATAACAGGCCCACTTTGAACATCAGTGTTAATACTGGTATCATGAAAATGCAAGCTTTCAATTTTTACTATGAAGAACAGAGTGTTGTGTTGATCAATAAATCCTATATGGACTCATATAGAGTATCATCCCCCTATAACAAATAGAAAGGGATATAACATCTTAGAATTTATATGACTACCCACTCCTAAGTTGTAACTACTTAATTACTGAAAATTTGCACTCCTCTGCAGAACTGCTTACCCCTCCTTTGCTATGTCTTCAGTAGAGTTTCCAGCAGCTGAGACTTCTTTTCCCTTCTACAACTGGGTTAACATTTGATGCATCCTTCAGGTATGCTTGAAAATCCCTTTATATTGCTGAAGGACAAAATGTGAGGAAAACGGTATTTTTCTTTCAAATCAGCCCAACATGCTTTTCTTTGAAACCTACTTCAGAACTGAGAAATAATGTATTTTCTACACTTTTAGCTAAAGGTAAGCCACAAAGCAATACTAGATGACTACAATTCTATTAAGATAGAGAAGACAAAAAAAAAGAAAAAAGAAAAAAGGAAAAAAAAGAGAGGTTTGTTTTTACTTGCTTTATTCTTGCTTTCCTATCTGCAATGGAATGAAAATATAAAAAGCAAGAGGGAGAGAGATTCATTTTGTATTTTTTTTCCTGTTATAGCTAGCTACTCTTCCTCCCAGCCAGTTCAGCTAGGACTAATT
This sequence comes from Heteronetta atricapilla, assembly GCA_011075105.1. NCBI lineage: Eukaryota > Metazoa > Chordata > Aves > Anseriformes > Anatidae > Heteronetta > Heteronetta atricapilla. The sequence continues at coordinate 12,763,291 of CM021745.1, read as the reverse complement.
GAGGGTTGAAATATGAAATAACATGGACATTCTACCATATAAAAACCTAAAAAGAGAAGCCTAGAGTCATTTCAGGGTATATTTTCTTGTTAGCTGATATTAAAGCTGGATGTGTCTTTAAATGTAAAAAAAAAAAAAAAAAAAAAAAAAAAAAACTATAATATGACTAGCACCAAGTTTCCTTCCTGATTATGATATACACTAAAACAAAAATAAAAATAGTTTACTGATACATACTGAAAAAAATAATCTAAAGAAGATATTTTTATTATTACAATGCAAAGTCATAATGTACTATTATGTGTTTCTTTAAATACATTAAAGATCCCTGTATGTAGTCTGCTCATGTTCCTACTACCTTTCCTTGAGTAATTAATAACTTGAAAATAACTGTTGTGCAGTAGTCCTGTTCTTGCAGAAGCCTCTCTTAATCTCTCTTGTTTACAGGCTAATTACATGTGAACAAACAGCCACAAATATCACAGGCTACAATAAGCAGTGACATGCTGCTCTAGGCCTCAGATTTCACTTTGTCCCTCTTCTCAGAAATAGACATACAGCTCCCCTTTTCAATTTCTTTACATTAACTTTGAATTACCAAACCAGCACCAATTAGTTTTAAAGTCCTGCAGCTAGCATATTCCCTCCTGTTCTTAATAATTCAGGGGGAAAAAATGTCAACACCTGGTGCTTTATTGTTCCTAGGTGTTCTGATTGCCTCTTGGTTCTTCTACAAATGGCTCAGGTGGCTGGAAAATTGCTGTTTGTTCGCCTTCATCCATTTCATTAAAATACTCCCTCCACCTTTCTCCAATTGCATTTTTTGTAACAAAGATTTCCATTTTTGTCCTTTATCTGACTCATGTACAGTTCACACCCTTGTCTCAAATGCTGATAACTTAATAATATTTTACCAGGATATCTCATTACACCACCACTTCAGCTGTATGGAGCCATTTTTGTGACACAAGGCTGAATCATTTGTATTACCAGAAGATTTATGGAAGTCACAAAATCCTCACCACCTATTAGTGTTTAATTGTGTTTTTATACTGCCCTCAAAATCTGTTTGTTTGTTTGTTTTCCTTTATCTTCCTTTTATTGTTTTCTCCTGCACTTTTCTTTACTCCAAGCATTTCCCAACTGGTACAAATCTGTGGAAGGATGATCAGGCCTGTTTCCCCCGTCTCCTTAGTATCAGGTCCGTACTCCATGTTTCTCAAAGGGGAGTGTTCTACCAAGAACTACTCTCTACAATCTCAGTCATTACTTTTAAGTTACAGCAAGATACATCAAAGCACCCACCTTTAGCAGATTTCTCCACCGATAGTTCCGAGGCAATCAGTTACTAATAACTTCCACGTTAAATATGCTCCAGATTTACAGATTTGTTAACTTCAATAACTTCATTTTTTTAACCATCTTTTATAGCACAAGGAATTGCAGATACATCTGTACGTGCATCATAATTACTTAAAAGTAGTATAATATAACGTTTACTCAGATTTTGCAGTTCACTTTCACATATACTGTGGAAACCCCTTGGATAACGTCTTCAGTTTCATGACTAAAACTGGAAAAAGAACTGTTCAAGGAAAAGTTTTACATTTCTTCACCCAATTTATGTGGTAGCAGGTATTTCTAGATGCAGACACAAGCAATCCATTTCTTTTCCAGTGTTCATGCATTGATTTTCTAACACTGTTCATTCCCTTGGGTGCAGTGACATCATTGTACAGGAAAAACCCAGCAGCTCTCTTGGTGTGTATTGGTGTCCAGAATTCCTCATAATAAAAGTTCGGTTTAAGTCCAATTTTGAACAGCAAAGCATGATGTATTTAATTAGACAACTTGTCATAACTTAGGCAAAGCGACTTGATCCTTCATATTAAGTTCTCGAGGAGCATAGTTGTTGATGGGGTTTTTTTTGCTTGCTTGTTTTGCAGTTGTTGTTGTTATTTTGGTTGGTTGGTTGGGTTTTGTTAGTTTTTCACGGAATCACAGAGCGGTTGAGGTTGGAAGGGACCTCCAGAGATCCTTTAGTCCAACCCCACTGCTCAAGCAGGGTCACCTTGACCACGTTACACAGGTTTTTTTTACAGAGGTTTTTTACCAAAACCAGGAAAATAATACCACACCGAGGCAAATATCATTAGAAAATTTGACCTAGACTAGATATTCTTTAGCAAATATTGTAGTTTATCAACTACAGCAGAAACCTTCCTCAGCCACCAGCCTTTCCCCCGTCTCCCACACTCCCTTTTCCCCCGAGTCACCCCCCGGCGTTCCGCACTTTCGTCACACCCCGCGTCACTGTGGCCGCCACGCCACCGGCGGTTGTGCGGTTGTCGCCTCGCGCCGTTCTACCCGCCCCACCCCGCCGCCGCCGGCAGCACGGAGCTTCACCGCGGGCTTGGGGCTGCTCGTTCTCCTTCCCGAAAGCTGAGGCGAATCTGCCAAGTGCCGGCAGCCGGGACCGCCTTCTGCTCGGCCAGCGGAAGAGGAAGCGTCGCCATTTTGTTTCGGGTGATGGCGGCCGTGGTGCTGTGGAGCTGGAGAGTTTAGCGCGGGCCCGGCCTCCTGGGGGACTCGCTTCTCGGACAGTCGCTGTTGCTGCGAGTTTTCTCCTCCTCCCCGCTGCGTCCCCCGGTGATGTACGGAGGGGTCGGGGGTTCTCGCCGGAGCGCAGAAGAGGCAGGCCCGCCGCCCCTCATGTTGTTGTCAGGCGGGGCAACGGTCCCCGGGCCCCCCGGAGGAGGTGGAGGAGGTGGAGGTGGGAATAGCCGTGTGGAGCTGCTGGTGTTCGGCTATGCCTGCAAGCTGTTTCGAGATGATGAGAAGGCTCAGTACCAGGAGCAGGGGAGACACCTTATTCCTTGGATGGGAGACCCCAAGATCATGATCGATAGGTCGGTGTACCACAACCCCCAGACTCTGCTGCGAGATCTCCTGTTATAGCCTCTTTCTGTTCCTCCCCTTATGCTGTGGGCAAGCGAGGGCGGGGGATGAGCAATGGAGGGCTTGCTCTGGCCGATCGATGTGTGGGGATCTTCTTCGCTGGCAGACTTGGAGGGCTGCTCCTCCTGCTAGGGTGCTTCGAGCACTGCTGTTGTAAGGCTGACGTCCCCCAGGCAACGGGAACTTGGGGTTCCCTTCTCTGGCAGCACAGGGAGGTTACCCTCCCTCAGGCATCCAGTGTGCATTGTGTCTTCCTCCTCCACTTGCTGGGATAGGGTTTGTGGAGTGGAGACTGTGAAGGTTTGGTACCTTTTCAGTGCAAACCTGAACTATTGTCTATCCTCACCTGGAAATCAGGGAAGCCTTATCGCATTGGAATGCTTATAGGAAGCTTTCTGCGCTCGCTAAGCAGCCAGGGCGTAGGACAGGGAGATAAAACATTTACCCACCTTAGGGAAAGTGGGACTTCTGTGTAATCTGACTGCAAGCTGTTGATGGGATACCCCAAGAGTAATTTGTGGTCTAATCACTTTTTCCTTGTGCCACACATTAATCTATATTAGCGGCAGAGTGGGTCTTATTTGGGGTGTTTGCACTTCAAATTTTATAACAGAGGTGGCTTTTTAGGTTGTTTTGCAGTACGTACAGGTTCATGGCCAGAGAGTGTAACAGAATTTAGTGGTTTGGTTTTTCTTCTGGTCTCTTAAGAAGTCTCAGTGGTTCAGGGTGGGATTTAGAAGTAATCTATTCAGAATGAGTTTTCTGAATATATATCTGGAGAAAGAAAATTAGAAATCAGGTTGGGTGTATGTGAGTAGAGCACTGAAAGTGCTATTTATGAGGAGTTGTGGCTGATCCTGAAAAACTCAGTGGAAAGATGGAAGCGTTTGGGTTTGAAAAGGATCACATGACATACTATACATATTTGTTCCCTCAATTTCATCATTGGTGTGATGCTAAGCATGATTTTTCTTGTTTCGATTCAACACAACAGTATTTGGCTTGAAAAAAAAAATCCATAAGAATGGGGGAAAAAGATATGTTCTTGTGCTATTTTGGATTCTTACTGTTTAATTTGTTAAATTGCAATAAACACAAAAACATGAATAAAAATTAGTTATATTTTGTTTTGTAATTACATGAGAAGTGTTATAATGCACACTTCTAAGGGCAGCTCACTTGCATGGCACATTTCCTTAGGAGGTAGAGGCCATTTTAGTGGTTCTGTACAGCAGTAACCCAGTTTATGGTAGTTACAGAAATTGTTGGGAGCAAAAATGAAGTATGTGCATGTACGTACATACATACAATACTAAAAAGTTAAAATAATGTACATTTGTAAGTTAAGGAAGCTTGCATTTACTAATCCTATAAACTCCTTTGGAAGCTTAGATTCTTTTTATCTCCAGCAGCAGTCTTCATTTTCACCATTTTGAGAAAAGCACGTTGCTATGAGAAGACATGGGTTGAAGTTTGCCTGTGGACAGAGCTTGATTAACCAGACCTACGTGTTTCATTAACTTTGCTATTAGAATATTTACTTTCTTTGTTTTTGGTCTAGCAAGTTGGCACAAGTCAAGAGTTGTGTGTGGGAAGACACCTCAGCGGAGTGGAGTTTACTGTCACTTCTCAATCAGTTTCTTTTACTGATGCATAAACATTATCCCAATGCAATGCTTTTCTTGCAAATAAAATTTTCTGCTTAGTAGAAAGGAAGTGTACGTCATTGATCTTTGCCGTTTTTACGGTGAACCTCCTTGAATTGCATGTATATGTTACTGTTCCTATGTATGTGTGTCTCTCTATCACATAACCCAGAACTTATTTCCTCAGCCAAATGGCTAGGGGCCGAGCCTAGCCATGATTTTACCTCCAATGGACGCAAGTTTCTATGGTGAAGATATCTCCTGAGAGTTCGGGACTAGCAGAAAGAAGCGAGGAAATTTCGACCGTTTGGTTCTTACGGATAGGTATTTATGTATTCGGGTTTGTGTGAATGTAAGCTATTTGACTTTCCAGAAAAACATATTTTGCAAGTGACATTGATTGGTTGGTTGAACCACGTACGGTAAGAGCTGTTAAGGAAATGGATCCCACTTAAACTATTAAAGGATACCTTTGCCTTTAATTGTAATAATTTATAAGTTTCTTTGAGAGGAATCTAGCCTATTAAACAATTTTTCAATAGTTGGTGACAAATGATTAGCAAAATTAAACGTAACTTCTAAAAGGAAATATGCTTTAACATATAAGTATTTTTTTTCATTTTTAATGGGTAAGTATTTAAGTAGTCGCATAAACTCAAGCCCTAAGTTTTTTTCATTGACCAGCTTTTTCATCTTGCAGGTATGATGGGCGTGGTCACCTGCATGACCTTTCTGAATATGATGCTGAATATTCCACGTGGAACAGAGATTATCAGTTGTCTGAAGAGGAAGCTAGAATAGAAGCCCTCTGTGATGAAGAGAGGTATTTAGCCTTGCATACGGACTTGCTTGAGGAGGAGGCGAGGCAAGGTATTGCTCAAGGAAACTTCCTGAGTTAGCACATGTTTAAATAATTTTGAAATTAATTAAATTTACTCCTACTTATTTTATACTCTCTTTTTTTCTGATGTTATCTTGACAGTATCCAGTGGATTCGAAAAGCGGGAGTCTTTGCGTATGTGAGAGGACCACAGGATAGTTTAAATATAGATCCACACAGAAACTGCCCTGATTGTGAGGGCAGACTGGGATTTCAGACACCCACCCCACCCCCTCACCACCCCCCCAAAAAAAACAACAGAATAAACGCACCCTGCTTCTTTTTCAGTGTTGTATAACTGAAAGTCAGTGTTCTTGTGTGAATAATTATGTTAGAATGTCTTAACCCTCAGCCTTTATCTCTTCAGGGAGACATAAATGGTCAGCATATGTACATGCTGTCTTTTTCTATTCAGTTTTAAATGAAAGTTAAAACAGGTGAAAACATCTCCTCTAAAAACTTAAGTAAGAATCATTTATTTTTTCTCCTTTTTTAAAACATTAGCTTTAAAATCTGTTGTATTAATTGATAATTGTATTTTTATTCAAGAGGAGGAATACAAAAGACTGAGTGAAGCCTTGGCAGAAGATGGTACCTACAATGCAGTGGGATTCCGTTATGGCAGTGATTATTATGACCCTTCAGAGCCCACTGAGGAGGAGGAGCATCAGCCTGCAAAACAAAGAGGTAAGGGGTTAAATATGGTCAGGGTTAATTAAGAGGAAGTGCCTCCGTCTCCCATGCAGTTCAAGGTTGAAAATCTTTGATGTTTTTACATTCATTTTAATGTAAAAGTACTGCAGGGTAAATAGAGGTTCCTTTTTTTATGGAAGTTTGTTACTAAGTTTTTCTGAAAACTTTCTCTTGACATACTAAAATATTTTCCTGATAAACCATAGTCAATACTGCAGTAGTCAGGATCAGAAATTTAATTCTGCTGTCCTGCAGGTTCTTAATCATAAAAAATCTGGTATTTCATCACATGACAATATTTTACCACTATGCTTCTTGGTCAAGAAGGAAAAGATCACTAGAAACAAATACAGAATTTTGAGATTTAGGTTTCATCACCTTAGTAATTACAAACGAGACCGTTCTCAACATAGTATGCTTCTCTTTGTGATCTAAAATGCAGAGTTCAGGTTCTCATGCTCCCATCTATGATAGTATGATAACTGTATTTTTAATGGGAAGTCTTAAGGAAGCTTTCAAGTGTTACTGAACTTAGTCTTAGTTATGTTAGGATTGTTTAATTAATTATTAAACTACATATTATTTAACTACACTTACTACTACTTAGTTAACTATTAGGGTTATTTAACAACATACTGCTGGGTTACTGTGATATGAGATGTGTTTATCTTACCTAGGTGTAAGCTTTTAGATAAGCTTTTTTGTAATATTTTTTTTGTTAACATTTGAATAGTTTGTCATGTTTTGTGCTATAGTATTTTACCTTGCCATTTGTTGTAGAAGCAGCTCAGACAGAAAATGTAGAAGAAAACGAAGAACCTTTTGTTGCCCCTCCAGGACTGAATGTACCTTCTGATGTGGAACTGGTATGTGTGTACATTTTATGCAGCCTACATTTCTGTCAATTTTCAAGAAGTTTATGGTGCTGTACTGATTTTTCTCCATTAATTTCAGTTTGATAGACTTTAAAATTATTCTCAAATAGTAGCTTATTTCCAAATATACTGCCTTGATTTTTTTGAATTCTTTCAACTCTCTTGAATCTTCTTATTCACATTGAAATTACTACCGTGTTTATGCTAAGTGTATTTGGTATCACTTGTGATATTTTAGAGAAAGTGGAGAAAATAAAAAGTGGAAAGGACTGTTAAACCAGAAGATTACTGCTGCTGACTTTTTCAGATTTGTTTTAATTTGGCCCAATCTGAAGTGGGTAGGAAGTGACCAATGTAGAGGCTGCGTTTAAGGCTAGCCCATTCCAGGAGGAAAGTAATAATTTATTTCCAGAAAATTGTGAAATAACTTGAAAGTATTAGCATTATAGAAGCTCTTCCCTTCATGTGATCTTACCAGAATGTGCTACATTCTAAGCTGTAAGCTTGACAACAACTTGCATGTTTTCCCTAAAGGGAGCTAACAGTCTCATCCTTCCAAGAACCTTTAACTGAAGTGAAGTAATGTTGGTGTTTCAGTACAATTGTAAACGTGATGAATTTAAATTTATTTCAAGTTCAGAAGAGGTGCTGAGAAGTGCAAATAATATTCTTTCTTCTATACCGCATTTGTGGAAATGTTAATTTACCTTTGGGCTGCCTTCTTAACTTGATAATCTTAGCTAGTAAAGAGTCAAAACAATTTGTTAGAATGACTATTCATGAACACAGTGTTTGTGTAAGACTGTTCTACTTCATTAGCCATTAATTGAAATTTTTTATCCTGTTCTGTTTTTTTAACGTATCTATTGTGTTACTTCCTTTATTTTTCTATATAGTCATACAATATGTTTCAAGGGTAAAGTGCTTACAAACCCACTTCTGAATTCAGATATTTACATTATTGCATTTAAATTGCCAGTTATACTTTATTAGAATAGGAATGTTAATTTCACAGTCAAGAAACTGCTTATTTACAATTGTATGCTGTTTCCAAAAAGTGTCTGATGGTGAAAGAAATGTTGCTGTTTTAGAAATCTGTTTTGCTGAGTTTTGTTCGGAAATTTAAGATAAATTTTTACATGTAGTTGCAGAATTCAGTGAGGGGCTTACTGAAGTTATTTCTAATATAAGTCAGCTATTGAACTCCAATAAATTCAAACAAACAAAAAGTGAAAGGGGGATATTTTCAGTTTGGGTTTTAAAACAAACAAAACCAGAAATGTCTAGACAGCAGCTCTGAAAATAACATATATTTAACCCTGGATTGCAAATTGTGAAAATGTTTTTTGTAAGCCGTGATGATCATGTTCCAACCAAGTGATTCAGTTTCCCTATTGAAAGTGCATATTCTGTTGGTTTTGTTTTTCTTTTAAAGGCAAACAAAATGTTCTGTAAATTACTTTGCCATTTTGTTGATCCCCAGGTGATTGGAAAACATGTGCAGATACATTACTATTTTGTGGAAACGACAGTGGTGTTCTAGACTTCTCCTGAGGCTGCTGCTAATCAACATTTAAGTTAAAGGGCATGTGATATGTAATTATGGCAAGAAGTTAATGGTCAAGGAGTAGGGTGGTACTTCCAAGCTTTGTGAATCATTTTGTGGAAGAAACTGTAGTGCTTGGAAGTTGGATAAGACCTGTAAATTGACTTGCTGACTTGGAGACTTTGTTCGCTATCCGCAAAGTGCAGGTCAATAAAAGTATCAAATAGCTCCTGCAATAAAGAGCAATCCAATGTGTAAATGTTAAATGAAGACTAAGTAGTTAGGCAGCACTACTGTAAAATAAATAAATAAATAAATAAATAATCCAGAGGCTCCAGTGAACTGTTGCGTGTAGTAATTGCAGCAGTAATGTCATTATCAAATTTAAAATACAAGAGCTGTGTTAAGCACACAGGATGTCCTCTACTGCTTGAACTGTTCGTGGTTTGGGTTAACGGGCAAAGATGATTGTTTTTAACCACTGCATTTTAAGAAGTCTGTGGATGCCACAGGTGTATGCAATAAGAGGATATTATCAGCTAAATTTATGAGATTGAAAATTGCTTTATTTTCTTTAGATGAACATATTTGAGAGGCAATGTAAGGTTTAAATTATTTTCCAGGCTCACTGAAGAATGGAGGATAGTTGTTTAACTTGCAGTAAGGAAAGCTCGCTCAGGAAAAAAAAAATTACAATAATAATTGAAGTTTAGAGCAGAATATCTGACTAGATATAGCACTTAGATAGTGTCAACTCTGGACTATTTTCAAAGGGTTTTTCCCCTGTTCTCCTGAAAGAGTACCATCAACTTTAACAAACAGTCCTTACCAGTTTAATTTAGTCTATTTATTAAATGTAGTAGCAAACTAGAATATATCTGTGACATCTGCATCTCAACTTGATGGAGATTTAATGTTTTCTTACTTTGTAAAGTTTCAAAATTTTGCAGATCATTGGTGCTGCTAGTCTTCCAGAGCTTATGAAGTGGTGTCAGTTTCAAATTCAATGCCAGATTGCAGATTCGGGTACAATGTTTCTTGAGATTCCTTGCTAATTTGTAGCTTTGTTCATGAATTTCTAGGTCTTGAAATGTAATTTATATTCCAGCACAAGAACCACAGAATGATAAGATAAATTTGATATATGACTAAATTGTGAAACTGGCAATGAACATAATACTGTCAGTTTATTGAGAACCTAATTACCTCTAATTAAAACAATCTTTAGTAGTGTTCTAGAGGGACAAGTAAAACTTGAAACAACTAATTATTTTTCCAGATTGAACATGTTGTTCTAATGAAGAATCCAACTGGCTAAAAATAATTTCTAAAAATGTGCTGTTTGATCACATTCCGTCTTTTTTTCCCTAAATAGAGCACCACTGTATTATCTGCTTCTGATCTTCTGAAAAAAATTTTCTGAGGTCTGCAGCATGCATCTGCATTTGGACCAGTAAAAATTCATAGCTGAAATGAATCAGTAGTGTGACATTTCCTTTTTTATAGGTACACACAGTATGTGTTCCTACAGTTTGTTGAAATTAAAGAGTCAATGGTGAAGTTTATTCACTCTTCAATTAAATTCTTGTTCTTCTCATGTCTTGGTTTTGACATGGCAGTGCTCCTTGCATGAAATTTCAGGAGTGGAAATGCACAGATACTGGTTACCTTCATTCTTTTTCTTTTAATGTTAAAGTGTTTAATGACTGGGAATGGGACATCATGTATGATTAAAATTCTTATGTTGGTCTTCAGATGCAACATGTCCCTTCCAAGAAACCTAGTAAGAAGCTTTTGTAGTTAGGGAACATTATTTGCACATTTTAAGTCCATGCATGGTGACTCTTCAGAGCACCTCAAGATATTGTAAGGCAGATCCACTTTGGCACTGCTGTGTCAACAAAAACATCCATCTTTTATTTCAAAGGTGAAATGCCTTCACTAGGTGAAAGTGATTATGACACCGTGTTGCTGAGAAGCTGGGCATGGATCTGCCCTCTTTCTAGTTCCCTCTGGAGTTCTGACAATCTTTACAAGCCACTTATGAAAATACAAATCTATGTTATTTTACTCCCACAGCCACCAACAGCAAAAATGCATGCGATTATAGAACGAACTGCAAACTTTGTCTGCAAGCAGGGAGCACAGTTTGAGATTATGCTAAAAGCCAAGCAAGCACGCAACTCCCAGTTTGACTTCTTGCGATTTGATCACTACCTCAATCCCTACTACAAATTCATTCAGAAAGCTATGAAAGAGGGACGATACGCAGCTCCTTCTGAAAATAAAACAGACGAGAAAAAATGTAAGTAATTGCTTGTCAAATGGGTGGATTTGGGATGTCGATCACTGAAACATCCACTGGTCTTTTTTTTTTTTCTGTAAAATAGCTCCATCTTTTTAGTGTATTGTGATGGCAGTACTGTTACCCTGCAGCTGAGATTGCTGGGATGATTTGAGATTTTCCTTAAATTGAAAAAGGTTTTCAAAAGAAAATATTCTTTTGGGGAACTTTATTATACAAAATCTGCTATGATCTTGGAGCTTTATAATGCTTGTGTAGATCTAGTCCTATAAAAAAGTTGGGTTGTACACTTAAGTTTTAGTTTTATTGATAGCTAACAATGTCATCCTTTTAATACATATTTTAGTGAATAAGCAGATTTGTGAAAAGTGTAGTTTCTTAGAAGAACACATGATTGTTCAGTCCCATCATCCTCTCCCAGTACCAATCCACAGAAAACCCAAATTAAATTCAGATATTGGTTTTACTCAGACTCGAAAGTGAAATCTGAGGAAGAAGATGATGATGACGACGATGATGATGGAAACTATCTGCATCCAAGTCTCTTTGCGTCTAAAAAATGCAGTAGACTTGAAGAGCTTATGAAGGTATTTCATACTATTAAAATGAATTTTAAACGTCTGATTACAGGGCAAAGAATTGTAATATGCAGGTGTTAGGATCTTCTGTTAACATTTTTTTCTGTCTGTGTTGGAAATGTAAATGTATTTCGCTAAAAGCTGGGATGGAATATTTTCTCAGATTTTACATAAAATCTTGATGTGACATGATAGGTTATTTCAGCAGAATTAGTACAACTCATTAAGCGTAGATTCTGCTGAATATGTTATAGATACTTTCTGAGTTTGACCTGGTGATGGAACAGTGGGAATAACAGATGTTTCTGCACTTTTGAAGCTTTCAGAGAAATGGCAGCAATGTGGTCTGATATTTAGACAAGTAAAGTCAGATTCTGTGTCTTATTTCAGCCTTGGTGTTGAACAACAGAATAATACCTGCTTTTTTGTTCATGTCATGGATTTATGGTCACATAAAATCGAAGTGTATTTTGTCTTTTTTTCCTTCCACAATTTTTTGAAAAAGAATCAAGTTGATACTGATAGAGGAGATACAGAAACAGTAATTTCAGTGTTTGGAGTATATTATTGATACCTAATTAATTTTATTCAAATTAAGTTGATAATACCATGTTTTAAATATGCACTTCAAATTTTAATGTACTCTCTACTCTCAAATTTTTTCAGCCTTTGAAGGTAGTAGACCCAGATCATCCACTTGCAGCACTGGTCCGCAAAGCGCAATCAGATAATAACTCGTCAACACCGCAGTCAACGGATGGGGCAGCTGTTCAGACATCACAAGTAGAATATTCTTCTGATTGTAAGTGCACTGTAATTAGGCAACTGATGGTGTGTCTTGATTAATTAATTGTGTGTGGAGACCCGTGGACAGAAAAATATGTTAACTTCATATTTGATCATTTGTAACTGGTATTTATTCTTTTTCAATCACTTCAGTCTTTGAAGGTGTGGTGTTCCGCCAGGTATATATCAAATTGCTAGCAGTTTAATAAATACAGAAATGGGGTGGGGGAGTGAGGCAGCAAAGTCTCCAGTCTGTGAGTATGGAGAGCACAATATTCTTAATGTTTTTTGATAGCTTCCATCAGTTTCTATTAATGAAGCCTAACTAATGCCTTCAGAGTTGAATATAAAACTGTCCTATAAAGTAATTCATCAAAAAAACTTACTGCTTTGAGTGAAAAAGCAGATGGTGAATCTGCTTTGAACAGTTTTGCTAGCCTGTCTAATACGAAGAAGAATGTGCAAAGGTAAAAAAACAAGCAACACCAAACAAACAAACAAAAAAACATGTTTATTGAAGGATCCACATGAGGTGATAAATTCAGGTTTTAGTATAATGTTCTAGTCTGAAATAGAAAGTAGTTTTACAGGAAATAAATGTTTAGGTATTTTATTATACACTTTGTATCATTTTTAATTATTTTGTTATTCTGTGCGCTGGCTCAGTGTTATGTGTAGAAAATAAAAATCAGAAAAATGCAAGATGCAAAGTTTAAAAATGGGTATTTAAATTATATTTCCTATTATAATATCAGAGAAAGAGGATTGTCTTTTACATTCAAAAGCTACAGAGGTCATTCTTTAATACAGGGGTAGATACTCTAATTCTCTTTAAAATGAAAAACAAAAGCAGTGATAATGTTTAAATTATAAGTGAGCAATGTGGAAAGTTGTGTGCTCAACTGATTTTCCCATGCCTGATAATAAAGTGCCAAGGTATTCCTCACCTCCAAATTATTATTAAATCTTTACCAGTAGACTTTTCTTTTGAACCGTTTCAGATTAAATTTAAATATTGTCCTGTCTGTAACCTCTTCTAAGAATTTCCTCTGCTATGAAATATTTTAGCAACATTATCTTAACTTCTCTGGGTATGTCTGGCTTCTATTATCTTTGAAGCTGCTTAATGCAGGCTGCATGCAAAGCTCTTGCAAGTTTAGTAAATTCTCATACCCGAAAAGGTGAGGACAAACTTAACGGGATTTATGTGCCTCTAATTCTTTCATAGTCCTTAATTGTGAGTCATTGATTCCTTAATCATAGAAATATGACTTAGCCTTTCATTAATAGGACTTACCATCTGACATTATTGAGCTATAAGAATAGTTACATTGTAGCCTTCACTGCAGAAATATTTTATGTCAGTATCAATTTGTAGGTAATGAGTGGTCTTATTTCAAGATGGTGGTGATACAATTCATTCTTTTAATAATGTTATTGCAAGTAATTATGCCAATAATTATCAAAGTTGATTATGAAGCGTTATAAATTCAGAACTCCCCATATGATTGGAGATGTTGTCCAACTGTAATACATGTAGTGGAATATGTGTGGAAGTGTTTTTATTTAAAACTACCTTAAGAGAATGTTAATAAAACTGAAATAAGATGTCTGCAGAGGAAAAGAAAATTACTGTTTTTTTCAAGAAAGACTGAAATCAGAATAAGTGTCTCTGTGGATAAATGAATGCCCTTCAGTTTTCTGATTACTTTCATGTCAGGCTTGAATCTGAATGAATGTGATGCAGACTTGGAGATTATCATTTAATAGCAATACAAGTTAAGCCTACAGCTCTGGCCTCTCTGCCTTTAAAAGTTAATAGATCTTTATTCTGCTCTCCTTACAGATAAGTTATTCTTTGAAGAAAGTGAAGAAAGTAAATACTGCCACACATAATTGTTTAGGAAACTTTTAAGAGGACTGTAATTTAATGCATTGATTAAACTTTGCCTCCAGAAATATTAATTCTTACTCTAAATCCTTTGAAATATTTTACCTGAATACTTCCTATTTATACACCTTTCTGTGGAAAATCTTTAGATTTACAGGAAGTGGGTGCCCTTGTGTGAAGTGTTGAGCTAATTTAAGCATTATAAAATACTTGCTTAAAGAAAGCAAGCAAGCCACAAGACCTTGGTCAGACATTTAGAATCTGACACACCTTTAGCTTGGAAAACTTAATCAGATCAGTTGTTCATTGTATTGGTATTGTGTTGCTAAACTCATCTGCTTCTTGAGGCTTCTCTAAGTGTGTCTTTATATTTAACATATATCCCGCAGATACAAAGTGAGTGTATTTTTCAATGTTATGCAACATTTATGCTATCATTCAATGAGTGTTGATTTTGCTAGAAGAACCCTACTTGAGACCTGCAACCCTTTTTTCTCTATCCTAAAATCATCTTGGAAATAAAAATTCCCTTCCATTTAAAACTATTTGTAAGATATTTCTATACAAAGTAATGCTTGCAAATGTACACAAAGAAAACTAATGTTTAATTTCAAACTTCTGTGGAAATAATAAAAACTTTACCTCCATTTAGAAAGAAAAAGACTTTGTGGTAATGTATTCTGATGTCATGTAGAGCGGTAGGGCTAATCTGGTTATCTATGACTTGCAGTTGCATAGTAGTGCAGTATTTTTTAAGTACTTAGAATTTTTAACTAACACAGTTTAAATAAGATATTCTCGTATCCATTTTTAAGATACCTACAAAATTAGCCGGGTTTTAAGTGGCAGTTTTTACTAATAGTATGTTGTATAAATATTCTTTTTTTATTATCACAAAAATGGGTTATCCATCAAAAGATCAAAAAGTGATTAGGTCGTTTCTAGTAGAAAGCACTGTTAGAGTGAGGTGTGATTAGAATAAGAAGCAGAACTGGAAGATATAAAAATGAGCAGGTAATGATGAGGCACTTCAGTGACTTATGTATGTCCATAATGGAGAGTCCATAAATAAGGCACTGGATAAAACTGTGAAGTATCAAAGTTGTATATATATTTAGCGTAGTACTTTGAAATACAAAATTGTGGTACTTGCTGCAGTGGGATGTTATTGAAGCAGAAAGCTTTAATCCTAAAGCAATTTATATACGAAGGAGTGAAATGCATTATTGTGCTAGGTAAAATAGCAAAGGATGTTAATCTCCATGTGTGTTTGCATAAAAAAATTGCTTGTTTTTTTTTCTGTTTTGCTGCCTGTGCTTAGCTGTGTATACTGAGATTCTCCAAACAACTTTTTCCACTAGCTTGAGTTAGGTGTGCTAATCTTCCCTGCACAGTTCTACATGTCTATTACATTCTGCAGGTATTAATTAGACATAATCAGAACTTCCCATCCTTCCTTTCATAATTACTATTTGCTGAGTGGTACGCTTGAGTATATTGGAAATACTTCAATATATTAAACCAATAATGGTGGGAGCAGCATAGAAAAATGGGGATGTACTTTCATAATTTGTGCATTAGCATTTTAGTACTAGAATTGAGTTCAGACAGTGTTCCAGAAAAAGGAATCTTTGTTACTTACTATTTTTAGTTCATAAATCTCAGTTTCATTGCAGTGTAGCTGTTCTGTTAGTGGCTATGATTTTTCCCCAGATGATGTAGCCTTGTATGTGATCTTACATTGCAGAGCTGGTGTGGTGGACTCAAGCATTGGCTTGTAATAGTGAACTGTCAGGTTCTTGAGCTGAAAAGATATTTAGCTTAATAGACAAGTATTTGCCTCTTTGCTCATCTTTTGATATGCTGCCTCAGACTGTAAATTCACTAAACAACACTAAATCACCAATGTGAAAAATATGTGAAAATATGAAAATTTTTCATCCTGTCTACTTACTGTATGAGTTAATACAAAGTAATGGATTTATTTTCATTTAGTCTCAAAGTAACATGATTTAGTCTCTTATAGCTGGAAATAGATCTCTTGACTGGGGTTAGAGAATAAATATACAAACCTGAGGCAAACAAAAGTAGTTCACTTCTCTTCATGATGAAGTCTATTGTCACTTTGATTCTGTGGCATTCTTCTGAGAAGATCTCCCATCAGCCTCATCTACTTGATCAAAAAATTTAAGGCAAACTTCAATGACTCCGAGCTCGAAATATGAAGTTTTACCAATCAAATGCAGAAAAAGAACTCACATATAGAGACTACCCTCTAAGATCATTTTAGAAAGCAAATTCTTTTCTGTTCATAATGAATAGCAGTGGCACATTCAGCTGTGCTGTAAATGAGGAGTTTGTATGCAGGTAATGAGTGAAATAAGGCATTGGCCATTGTGAATTGTTCTGGGTTTTTATTTTCTTTTCTTTCCATTTGCACTTGGTATATGCAAAATGTTTTTGAGTTTGACAGTAGCATAGGTGTACAACGTAGCACAATTGGACAATGGCAGCTACTGTGAAGGTAGTCTAATATGAAATTTTCTATTATGAAGAATGAAAAATCACCTGTAAGCTCTAAAGTTTCTAGATTTTGTGAATGCCTATGTAGTTTCAGTGCTAGTAGGCTATATTGCCTAATTTCTACTTACCTGCATATACAGTTTATGTAAGCAGATATACAGTCAGCATAACCTTAATTCCAAAGCTTCTAATGCAAATGTGTTTACCAGATATAAGGAAAAACAACTCAGACACTCAAAACAGCTTTTTACCAGCTTTATATACAGGCAATTAGGAAAGGTTGTTAATAAAGTGGAACTTAAAACTAACTTAATCGTTATTGCAATTTTCTATATTGAAAAAAACGTTTTGCTCTTAAAGCAATGCTGTCGTTTAATTAAACCACTAGCAATAATAGGAGTTTAATCTCAGTGTTAGTTTTGAATATATGTGCACTTTGTTCCTAATGCATACACAATTTTATCTAAGCTACAATGCCAGAGGTTAATTTAGTTTAGGTAGAACAATTTCATATTAGGTTGGTTTTTTAGGCGTTCTCTGATGATTCACTTTTTTCTTTTCTTTTTTTTTTATTCCTACCTATTTAGCTTCCATCTGACCCTCAGTATATTCTGATTCTGTCTTTTAATCCACATATTTCATATTCATTTTAAGTGTAATAATGTGAACTTTGTTTTTACACAATAAGGTAGATATATTTAATAGTGTGTTTTGTGAATCTAGATTGTAGATGGTTTTGTTCTGATGCCATAGTAGCTTTTTATTATTATTGTATGCCTTTCTTCTAACTAGAACTTTATTCTTTAATATGTTTTTGTTTTTCTTTATAGCAACCGTGGCAGCCATGTATTATAGTTACTATATGCTACCTGATGGAACCTACTGCCTCGCACCTCCACCTCCAGGAATAGATGTCGCCACCTACTACAATGCACTGCCTGCAGGAGTGACTGTATCAAGCACTACAGGGGTAGCATCAGTACCTCCACCCCCTGGTACTACACCTCCACCTCCCCCAGACACAGCTGAAAGCAGCAGTGGGTTGACCTCTACCACAACATCTACAAGGTACCACCTACTGTTTTATAGTTGTGTTTGTTTGGCGGAGGGGACTCTTTCTTGCACTGCAATGTGAAATGTTTAGTAACAGCTGTGTTATTGGTGATGCCTCAGTAACATTCAGCAGTGTTTATGCAGCTTTGATTACCTGGCTTCGCTTTGGTCTTTGATATTATATGTGGTTACTGTTATTCCACTACTATAACGTTTTTTTTTCTATGTGGAAAATCAGCAGTTACTTTAACTGCATATTGAGCCTAGAGAGCAAGCCTCTGTTTCATGGAGGGGGGGGGAGAGTTGTTAAAACAAGAGTCTGAAAGATATTTATATTCTATTTATAAAAATGATGTACTTCTGATGTTTTCAGCACAATTGCTCCAGTGGTTGCCATTATACCTCCACCCCCAGATATCCAACCTGTTATTGACAAGCTAGCTGAATATGTTGCTAGGAATGGGATAAAATTTGAAACTAGTGTTCGTGCCAAGAATGATCTCAGGTAAGAAAACATTATTCTGTTTTCTATTTTAAAATCTGAGGTTTTCATTTTTAAATATATTAGCAGAGCATGCAGATCTCTAGAAGGGGCTGAGATTTTTTTTTATTTTTTTAATTGAAATTCAAGGACCTACTTAAAAGTAATGCCAAAGCATTATTGCCAAAATGTTAAAAACAACCAAACAAGCAAAAACTTCCTTCAAAACCATGCTCTCAATATATATCCTCTGGAAGTTTAGGCATACATTATAACGCTTCCAAACATAAAATAGTGTTCCATCTGCAAGAGAGAGTTAGACAATAATAGATTGTTGGTTCATTTGTTTTAATAGATTTGAGTTCCTGCAACCGTGGCACCAGTATAATGCTTATTATGAATTTAAAAAACAATTCTTCCTTCAGAAAGAAAGCAGTGACAACTCTCAGGTATGTGTGTGTTTATATGTGTACATGTGTTAAAAATAGTGTGTAAGTGGAAAAAGGACTTGTTTCTGTAGTATATTATCATGAGACTTTAAAAAATGAAATCTCTGAATGATAGAGAACTTGATCAGCAAAGGATGCACATGCTTTTTTTGTTTTTAATTTTGTATAGCATTTAATTTGGGATACATGCGGTAGTATGTTACTTACTTCTTGCTTTTTAATATAAGCAGCCATTCACTGTGGTTGTAGTCTAAAATGGCAAACAATCTTTTGAATTTCTATACAAGGCAGTATATGCCTTGTGGAGGTCTGCAGCCTTGTAAAATTAGGATTAGTGTTTTTTTTTGTCATGAAGATGTGGTATAACTTTTTAACAGCCACATGCTTTATGGTTCTTTGTAGACTAGTAGCCAAATTACATTGCTGGTGTGCTTTTTTCTGAGTGAGGTTTTCTAACAGGAATCCTAGCGTGGCTGACTGAAATAATACTGGACCTTCAAAATCTCATGTCAGTTTATTTCCTTCGCTTCTTCTAGTCATGTTATTAAAAGATAATACCCAGACTTGTCTTCCTTGTTTTTAGCCATTCTCATGTTAGCTAATAGCATTAGATTGTCTGTTCTCTTACTGAAAATTGCAAATATTATCAGAAATACTTCATCTGATGTTAACTTTTCATGGGAAAGAGCTATTTTCTTTTTAGGCCCTATGTCATTTGTCATCTCAAGGCTTAGATTGGAATGTTCACCAATTAATTACTTAAACTGAAGAAGGTAGGCCTGTGGGTAAACTCCTTAAAGTAACTTTCTGGAAAATGAAGAAATTCAATTGTCTCATTTTATTTTAATCATGAAAAATGTTTGGAAAACACAATTTTAAAGATAAGCTGTAGTAAATATTATCTTAGTCAACTGATAAATTACATGCAAAATCGTCTTGTACCACAGTGATAACTGTTATTCCAGAATTTCTTATTTCCAAACTAGTGGGTTGAATTCATAAAAGTTACATAATTAATCAAGACTCATTAACATTTTCTGGGGAAATCGTGCGCTAACCAAAATGTAATGATAAAAGATTCCTTTTAGGTGTTCAAATGATTCTAGTAGCTAAGAAGCAAGCAGAAACTGGTTGAAGTCCCCTGAGGTCTTGTGTAGCAATGAATATTCTCTTACTGCATGGTTTTGTAGATATTGCAGTTCTCTTTAATTTTTTAGAATAATGATTTCAGTATTATTTTTATGCTTTAATAATGTAAGTATAGGCAACTAATGCAATTGATTATTCTCCTTTTGGCCATTAAAGTTAATAGAAAATTGTGCTGTTGGCTTCAGTAAATACATGAAATCAGTTTCCTCTCAAAGGATTTTCAGAAATTAGTTCTGTTGGTCAGGGAGTGACTGCAGGGAGCGATGGAAGGATCACTTCAATACATGATATTTCAACATTAAATATACTTAACAGCTGCCAGTGGGAAGCAACCAAGCTATTTTCTGAGAGAGGCTTATTTAAATGTTAAATTATTTAATGTGATACTGACTTGCCATGTAAATATTTTTAATATTCTACAATATCTGTCTTAATATTCTTACAGTATGAGTGTAGAAGTTGTCTTGAATGATTCAGTCATGTAACAGTAGAACCAATAAATGTTTACTCTTTTGAAAGTCTTACAACATCTGTCCTGTATCAATTTAATGTCACAAAAACCATTGGTAGACCATTGTTCTTCAGCAACAGGTTAGGACAAGTTAGACATTACCTTGTAATTATGCCTTGTAATTACCCTGTAATAACTTGAATTTGTAAAGAAGGTATCTAGCAAAAAATGTCCCAAGCTTTTGTTCAGTGAATCAACTTTAATGAATTTTGTCCTGGACTCTGGAAATTGAGAACTAAAGAAAATACTTTAGAAAGTATATGCTTTGAGGGTCCCGTTTTAAAAAATGCCATTTTTAGAACAGTTGTTGGCAAAAGTGTACCTGCTGAAGAAGATTTTCTTCCCTTTAACATAACAACACATCTCAGTGCAGATCTCTAGTCTGTGCAGCCTGTGGGTGTACATGAAGCAGTGTATTATTTACAAGGAGCAAACTTTGGTCATGACTGCTTATTGATGTACAATTAGCTGTTGATGAAGTGATGTTTGAAATAGTTGGCAGAATTACAGCTCCCCAAGCACAGCATTAACTCTCATAAACTACCCAATTGGTAAAATTAAACATTTCTTTTGAAAAGGGAGTATCTTCATCCGAAGATGTTCCAGCAGATACTGCCACTGATACGCCAAGTGAGACCCAATTTGCAGATGAGCACACACCTGAAGATGCATCTGAGCCAAGTGCTAAGGGAGTTCCAGGAACTAAAAAGGATGCTCCTCCTTCTAAAACCGTCAGTGATGGTAAATTGGTGAAAGGTACGTTGGCATCAGTTTTTGACCATAAAAATATTTGTTAGTATATAGTAAAGAAAAAAAAAGGGGGTACAGGAGGGGAGTAGGAAGAAGAATTTAAGTGCTATTTTCACTAAAAGCATTAAAAAAAATGGAAGTAAGCAATTTGTTTGCGTTCATATTTTTCTTTTATCAGACTATGAGGTATTTACTGTCTCACAAAACAGTTTTGTTTTAGTTTAGTGCAAAGTTGAAGGCTTTCATCATGCCAGCAGAATTTTATTTTTGTCATTTAAAACTTGGCAGTTACAAGCTCTGTAAGAAAGAAGGTACTCCTGAATAAAAGCAGTAGTCATTTTTGAAACCATACACACGAAGGAAGTACACTACGCTTATTTCTTGGTTAATCAGTCTTCCAGTGTTGCATGTTAGTCGTACTGGGGAAAAAAAAAAAGAGCCTTTTCACGTGCAAGTGAAATGTATTTCCTCTTGCAGTTATAGCAGCAGAGGCACAAAGTGGAAGGATCTCTTAAAAGCCAAATTCAGCTAACACGCTTTTCATATCCTGAGTGAAAACAGATTTTTTGTATTCAAGAACTGATTTCCCAGCCTGTCAGAAAAAGAAATCCGTAAAATGTCTTTTCAGTATAAAATAGAAACTTAAAAGATACAAGTAGAATTAAAAGCCATTAGGGAAGTAAACAGAAGACAAACTCTTAACCAGTGTTTCTGCTGACAAGTACAACCTTCTACCTTATTCAGAGGCTTACCTAATTGCTGATGAGTTTACCTACTCCCTGTCTTATTCCTATAAATTTATATTCACGTTCTGGTATAGTACAAATCCCACTTTCTTGTAATGTAAATGCAGTAGCTGGCTCTAAGACAAACATAATATCTGAACCTTTCTTCTGCTTCTGAAGGATAAAAATCCCATTTTAGTATTTGTTTAGTCATATGAAAAAGTTGGAAAATTGCCATTATGATCTCTTATCTTGTAATTTTGGCATTCGTACTTACTTATGAGTCTGTTTTCTTACCCTAGAATTAGAAGATGCAAAGTTTATATTTTGTAAACATTGGTATGTAAATTAGTTGTTGTATTTAATTTTCTGTTACTAGAATCTTAGAGGATATTTATATACGCATGCAACAGGCATTCCTATTTGTGAAAGACAAGTATTGCAGTACATCATACAGCAATGAGTAGATCATACAGCAATATTTTGCTTGAGATGTGTGAGCAAATCAGTCTTTTATTCTTTAAAGTTACTTTTTGGATAAACTGTTTAGAGATGAATTCTGTGTTTTTTTTCCAGAAGATGGTTTTCAGAAAATACTGCAAGAAAAATTGAGGAAGAAGCAGTAATTCAGGCTTAAGTGTAGCTAATGTATATCTATTATTTTTGGAAGATCCATTAATGAAGACTAGCTTGAAACAATCCACATTTTTTTGTGGGTTTCTGTGGTTTGTGTACAGGCGTTCTTTTTCCTTTGTCTGTGCTGTCATGAATGTGTAGTGGTGTGCTTTTGTGCTGGGGTGGCAAGGAGGACTGTTTGAAAGGAATACTTGACCACTAATTTTGCCACAGCTAGGAGACTAGTTAAGATGCAGTGCATTTAGGGAACAGTATTTAAATTTTGCCTTTATTTCTCCCATAGTGAAATGTTGTTAACTCCCTAAAGTAATTGATTTTCATATACATGGATGTAAGCCTTCAAGTTCTGTTTTGTGAGCCTGACAAATGCTATTGTTGCGCAAACCATCAGATTTAGCGTGAAGGAAGCGTAAGGGACTGTATCATACTGTAGTGTGTCAGCAGCCTTAGCAGGAGGAGTGTTCAGTGGGGAGAAGAAACTGGGAAAACAGATTCAACGTGAAAGAAAGCAACCATAGAGAGGAAGTACTGAATTCTTTCCTAGGATAGTCCATATATCTTTGGCCTGAGATAACAGATTTGCAGAAAAATATGGAATGCAAGTGATCCTTTAAAGAGGTGTATTTTAAGTTCTAGTTATACTATAGAGCTAATTGCAGTGTCTGACATAAGAAGATATGAAAAAATATTTTCAACTATTTTTCCACTTCTAATAGTGTTACGAAGTATTTTATCCTAGACTGGAATGTTTCTGCTTTCATGCTTCAATCCAAAGACCAATTCTCACCTCATTTTGAGGGTGGGAAACCCTTAACTGATTTTAAATAAATAAAAAAAAAATAACATATTTGTATTGTATGGCTGGGCCTAAAAAAAAAAAAATTGTTTGTATCTGAAATTTTTTAATTTGAGGCTGAACGTTTCAGAGAAATAGTTTCCAAAATATGTTCAAAGAAGAAAAAAAATGATGATATTGTATTGTCCCCAAAAATAATTACCACAGTGTAAGAACGATACAGATCTATTTCTTGTTTTTGTTTTCTTTCATGGTGTGGGCTACAGGAGTTATGGATAAAGACAAGAAATTCAATGTGCTTTTCACTGTTGTTTAATGATGTGTAAAATCTTACCCATTCATTCACAGCATCATTTGCTCCAATAAGCTTTGCAATCAAGGCCAAGGAAAATGACCTTCTTCCTTTGGAGAAGAACCGTGTTAAATTAGATGATGACAGTGATGAGGAGGAGGAAGAGGGCAAGGAAGGCCAGGAGAATGCTAATAATGCTTCAAACCATACTCCAGCTGTTACCACTCCTTCTACTCCTGCTGAAGAGAAAAAACCACAGCTTACTCAGGAGGAGTTGGAAGCTAAACAAGGTATCCCATGTTATATTGAAAACAAAATTAAAGTGCAGTGTAAAGTGCAGTGTTTTTAAGTATTTTCAGTCTTCACCATATTATGTTTATAGGAATTAGATTTTTTTTTTCCTTTTCCCACAGTTTCCTACTTGTTAAGTACAAAATATTAATTGGTTGCTCAGTTAAAACTGACACTATAACACAATGGCACTGAATAGTTTGCCATGGTACGTGATCTTTCTGAGTTTTTGTTCTTGACGAACTTGGGGTAAAACACTAAACTTCTAGTTTCCAGTTTGCATTTACACAACCCAGAAAAAGACATGTCCATTTCTCATTTTCTTCACAGAACAATGAAATGCTTAAGTTATTTTTCAGTAACATAGCATGCCCGTATACGCTAAATCACCTTGCTGATGTTTTGTTCCTGTTATAATGCAGTGCCACTAAGTCTTTGTATGGGTTTCTCTGTTACTGTGTATATGTAAGGGCAGAAGGGTGTGCAGTGTGAATTCAAATGAAGTGATCTTCTAAAGGGATCAAATTTCCCACCTTTATCCCCCAGGCGGTTTCACAGTAGAGACTGTTTAATATAAAGTAGAGATGCTGTTAGTGTTTGCCAGCTTAAAAACTTAATATTGCTCTTATAACTGTGAGTATGCCACAGGAATTTAAATTTTCATTGTCAAACAGTAGTGGTTTTTTTAACTTCTAAGTAACAGCTCCTGTCTACACTTTTATAGCACCGAGTATACTCTAGTGATACATATGTAGGGCAAGTATGAAATATTGTATATGACAATAAAAATGAAGCATAAGAGATGGTTGGAAAGCTCTGGATTAGGTGCAATTAACCAAAAAATCATCTTGTATGTACAGAACTCAGAGCTGGGAATGTGAGATGAAGCAGGTTAAAAAAAAAAGTTTTGTGCATAGCTGAAGTGGCTTTGTTTTCTTTCTTTAATTGCATAACAATGATTGCTGTTTATAACAACAACAAAACCATTTGTAAAGCTATCTGGAGCAAACTCCTTTGTAAACTTTTTTAGATATATGTAAATTGGGCTGGAAGATGTGAGAAAATGATCCAGCCTGTGAGAAAAGCAAAATGAAGAGTGCGTTGCTTTAAGGGGTATGAAGGAAAAAGCCTCTGAATTTGCACTGCTACTATTTTAGGCAGCTTCTGTAAATAGTAAGGAAAACACTAGTACGCTGCACTTCCAGGATCAGATTTTTATGGCAGTTTCTTTAAGCTTAACATTTTTTACTTTATTAATGCTTTTCATTGATCAAATGGCATTACCTATAAATTATAATGGGTAGAATTTGATCATTTCAACTGATACATCCTTATTACTGTCTCTTTGAGTAGATGTACTAGAAAGGTTTGTATATAGCTGGGGGGACAGTTTGGTTCTGTTCTTTTTTGTTTGTGTGTTTCTTTCAAGGAATATTAAGTTGCACAAGTGTGATTCATTCTATACTTGATTTTTATCTTCCTTAGCAAAGCAGAAACTTGAGGATAGACTAGCAGCTGCGGCGAGGGAGAAGCTTGCACAGGCCTCCAAGGAATCGAAAGAAAAGCAGCTACAAGCAGAACGCAAAAGGAAAGCTGCACTGTTCTTGCAGACTCTGAAAAATCCTCTGGCAGAGACAGAAACTGAGAAGGTTGAAGAGAATTCCTTCAGTGTTGAGGTATGCAGGAAATACATTTCTCTTTACCATAAAGCTAGCAGAAAAATTACCTGTGGGTATGAATCTGGGAGTATTTTATGAAGTTGACAGAAGAAATGGAATATTTTACAAATGGACAGAAATTTGAATTTTAAACACTTTAATCTTTTTTCAATTATCTTACGTATACCTCTTAATGTCAATTAAAAAACTGGTAGAGAAATGAGGTGTGTAATTCAACGGTCAGAAAGCAAAATAAACTTGCAAGTTTAACTCTGCTAGTGGTCTGTGAAGTAGAATGCTCCTCTTTCTATTTTTTTTTAGGTATGTATTTTAATATTTGCTTGTTTCAAGTTTATTTTGGTGTGAGTAGACATCTTCAAAATTTTAAAACAATATGCAGGCAACTGAGCTTACATTCAGATTTACTTTGAACCTGTCCTGCTGTTTAATTTTTTTAATTTAGCTGGTATAAAACTGAGATAAATAGGTAGTGAAATGATCCATACGAGTTAAAGTTTCTAGTTGGAGCATCCTTAATCAAGAAAATAAATACATAGGTGGGAAAAATCTAGACTATATGGTGACTGTTATTCATCATTATTATGTTAGTTAAGTATTTCAGGTAAGTGCTTTAAAAGGTTAGACTGCTGGGATATTTTTCTCTTAGGCAGCAATTTATTATGGGAGTTATAAGAGATTTATTATTAGTATAAGGATACAATTTTAAAAATAAAACTGGATTTGTGGATAGCAGTACAAAATTCAAACAAACGTGTAACATGTGCATGCATGCTACTCACAGAGCAGGTAGTAAAGAACCAAAACAAGAAACTCAAAGTGAAAGAATTGAGGGGACTAATTATTCTCCTATCTGTCTTCCAGAGTATATATATGCTTGTGCCATTCTGATGATAAAGTGGCCCAATGCCTTGGGTTTGTTCGGTAGAATCAGTTTTGGACAGCTGAAGCACGTATCTAGAGCAAAGCAATTTGGAGTGTCAATATTCCCGCGCTTCTTTCAAAGATTTTTTGATAGTTGCGTTACAAATTTGTGCACTTTGCTGCTTTCTAGAATCCTAGTGTATGTGGCACAGGCAGACTGCTTTCCGTCTTTCTTTTGTCTTTGCAATGCTCCTGACAATTTGTCCTGTGTCCCCTGTCTGGACAGTCAATTGTAATAGATCATACTAAGGTAATGTCAGTTTGAGAGCTTTCAGAAGCTCTGTTTTGAGTGAGTCATCATGATATTGTGCTCTTAGGCCAATCTAAAAGTAACCTGAGAGTTGATAAAGACTTTTTTCCTAGCTATAATAAGCTAATAGAGTTGCTAGTAAGTTACTTTGCCATTTAACTGTTTGGGCTGTAGATTCCAAAGGAAATTAAAATCTATTTTCTAGTCACGTGCTGGTTTACTAGAATTTATCACAAAGAAGAATAAAAGAGGTTTTATCACGCTGAAGTAACTATTAATCAGTTATCTGGCATTATCTTCTGCAGCAAATCAAACTATTACCAGACAGTTTGTGGATCAATTAAAATACCTTTTTGGGTACAGCTTCTAGAAATCAGTTTTGTAAGACCTGGAATTTTTGAGTAGGCAAGCTTGAAGGGGCAATCTTAGATCGAAAGATGTTTAAGTTAAGTTGCAGAAATATTTCAGTTGTATTTTAATTTCCACAAATTTTCTAGTACTTCATTATGTAAAAAATAATAGGTTGGTATAATGTTTGAAGCAGCTATATAAGTGTAATAAAGACATAATTGCACTTACTCTGTCTGTGTCTGCCATAGGTGGTAACTTTTAGCTAGTAACTTAAAAGTTGGTATAATAATGTTTTTTAGTGTATAGTGCTTCTCACAACAGAGACATACAGATGGTAAGATTGCTACCTTGCTTCATTTTTACGTTGGTCATAACTTAGTAAGCAGTTTTTATGTGAATTTTATTTTTAAGTTTGATTTCTAGTCCTGCTGCTGGTTAATTACCACTTTGTGTTTGGTGTAGAAATTGTGAGCCTTTGCAAAAGCCCATAGGTAGTAAGTAATATGTGCATTGGTTCAACATGCTTATATTCATGTCATTAAAAAAAAAAAGGTAAAAAATGTCTCTGCAAAAAAAGAAAAAAGAGAGAATCTCAAAAGTACAAGCTACAGAAAAATGTAGATTACAAAATTGTTTTCTACAGTCATGAAGACAAAATTGTAATGAAAGTCTCAGCTTTCTCTATGGTAATTTTGGGGTTTTGTACTTTAGTCATGTTCAGCAGACTCTAAGAATAGTGAAATATGTTTTCTCCTCCTAACTCCAGTAGACTTTACTTCAACAGTATATTCATAATTTTTATTTGTATCTTCAAGATCACTATAAAGAGATCAAGAGAGATTGATGTTTCTGGAATTAATCATTTCCAGCTTGTTGTTGAAAGCTGGAAGAGATAGGAGCCATACAAAAACTGCATTCTTTGTCAAATGTCTTCAGCTGAAGACATTTGTTTCCTAGGAATGCTTATTTTAGTGAAGAAACACAAACTCTAAAAACTTGTATTGATCAAAGCCACTGATCTGTTTTTTCCCTATTAATAAATGGAAATTGCTATTCAAAACAGCTTAGAAATAATGCATTTCACATAAACCTTTTCTGATTTCAATAAAATAACTACAATTTTAAAAGCCTAAGTGAGGGATTTGCATTTATTCTATAGGAAAATCCTTCTAGTATCGATTTGTTCATACATCATAGCTCTGTCTTGAAGCTTTTTTTTTTCCATCTACAGGTTTTGGCAGCAGAGCTATGTTCTCTATCCAAGCGACACTTTCCCATGTGCATTGTATATTTTCCATTTAAGTTCCTAATTGCTTAACTTCAGAGTGAAGAAGAGGCTAGATTGTCAACCTCTTTTTCTTTCAGTCTGAGTATCGTTTTATCATAACACATCCCAATCCAGCATGATCTCATGCATGCTTTCTAATAGACAGGGGTGTCTGTGTTTTCAGCAACTGTATGGACGCCTCCAACAAGTCCAGACAATCTCTTCTCTTAACAGAAGAAAAACCATCAAAACCCATTTCAAGAAAGTCACCTTGGACTTAGGTCTTCACTGCAGTAGTTGTAAACAGCTGTGGGGAAAAAAAGTAGGATTGGGATTTTGGTTTTATGTAGTTTCCTGATACCCAGCCTAAATATATGCGACATAGGGGTATTTTTGTGGGATCGTACAGAAGCCAGAAAAAACTCTGTGTGTTGCAGTCAGACCTACTGTGCACATTGCAAACACAAATGTCATTGGGAAGTAGTCTCAGTTTCCTGGGTTTGGAACTGTGTCACTCCTAGAAAAGCCAGCAAGGAGTTCTTGGTTGCACTGATCAAGCAAAACTTCATCTTGGGTACCAATTGAAAATTTCAGATAACGGTTGTGACAGAATGCAGCAAGAATGAGTGGTGTGGCCTTCCTTTGTTTTCTTTGCCACAGAAAGAAATCCATGTCAGCATAGTAGCAGATTAATGAATTGAGTACGAGCACATGTTGAAAGAGATCCTGTTTAGGATTCTCGTTGCTAATGCTAACATGTTTTCCCTATGACTGGTGCATGTGCAGTATGTTTTTCCAATTACATGTTGAAGAGTGAATGCAAAGAGACAATGCCAATGCAAAATTCCTGAGACTTTGTCTGCCCTTCTCCACAAAGGGATTTGTCAAGGATGTAGCCACAATAACTCTTCAATAACAGTTGTGTCTTTTCAGAAGAGCAGATGAGTGTCCCCATTTGCATCTGAAATTACTCGAGGTCTAAGTTGAACTTACTAAAACTCAAGTCAACTTTTCAACAAAAGCCTCACCCAAGTTCCACTTCTCAGTAAACTTACTTGCTAGCAGTACTGTTTCAGAGAAGGCATCTCGTTTTCTCACACGAAGTCCTATGTATCTAACGATTTTAAAGCAACCAGTTTCTCTGCTTCTTACCAATAGAAATAGCTGGAAAACAATTTGTTTATAAAAGGGTTTATTTAGAATTTCAAATACGTATTTAAATGTTAGTGATGCGACCTGCCTTTTTGAAATAATACTGACATTCTATATTGGGAATGTTAGTACTGTGTTAATGGGCAGTCTGCTGCTGTCTACACTCAAAATCCAGTAATCTGCATCATGGTGTCTAAATCGATTTATAAACAAATACATAGCACAGATTTTTTTTTTTAAAAAAGCTTTTTCAGTCACGTTTCAGGAACAAAAACATGCATTTAAAAAACACTGATTGCAAAAGTATTTTCCAATAACAAAAAGTAACTGTAATCAAGAAAACATACGTATAATCAATAGAAAGAGAGATGTAAAATTAGTTTTGCAGTTTGGTCAATGGAAGCTATAGTGGAAATTTCACAAAATGAAGAAAAAAGTATTTAGGTTTACCAAAAATGTCACAACATACTCTATCTCCCTTTTGGGGATATGACCATGCAGTGGTCATAGAGTTAATGTAGTGGAATGGTTTTTGTAGATTAAAACGTGTCTCAAAAATGGAATAATGACTGAAAAGCATAATAAGGCATGAAAATGGGTTGAGAATTTCCATGGGAGATGCATAATTCCCATGAGCTTGTCCTTGCCAAATAACTGTATAAAAACTAGTCATGTTATTTGTGTGTTTATACACAGCATACATTGGTGCTGAAAACCTGCTTATCACACGGTATAAAAATGCATTAAATGAGCAAAGCTATGTTTGACCTCTGTCAGATTTTCAAGATACCTAGTATTTCTTAAAAGAATTGCTGATACTGAGTACATATTGTAAGTTGGAACAAAATTGATTCCACTAACTACATGTAAAGGGCACTCGGCGTCATAGAGTATGTAGTACTTTTAAGCTCTTTGACTTCAGCTGGATCATAAAAATAGTGAAATCTACTTTTTCCCTAGCTTCATTCTTTTATATGGTTTTCTGATTTTCCTTAAAAGTGAAATCAAGCAAGGGGAACAAAAGGCTGAAAAAGGAGCTTGAGCAATGAAGCAGCACAGCTTTTCAGAAATGACTCCTCACCATTCTTGGATGCATTACAACAGTAATGCAGTTATGAATAATCCTTCATCACAGCAGCATTTAGAAAACATGGAACTCTAGCTCAGTTCCTGAACAACTTCCAGTAACTACTAGTTGGTGAAGTCTGTCTGTGCTTTTTCAAGAGATGGGTAAACAGTAATTTGGTAGCATCTTTCTGTATGATTTTATGTTTATACATGATTCAGGTGGATGCTATTGTAACAAGAAAAGCATTCCAACTAACACACATGAGGGGTAGTATTTCAGTTAAGAGAAATTGCAGTCAGTCGGCCACAAACATAAGGTTCTGTGGCCTACAATAGGGAGCAATCTTTAATTTTGAGGACTGTATGACTCTTCCAGATATGCAGCTATTGGCTATTGGCATCAGTTGAATTCTTGAATACAAACATCACCTTTGGTAGTAGTAGGCTCTGGTATGGTAGGCCTATAGCACGTTTTGCAACTTCTTAGGGGGGTTAAAATGTTGTTTGTCTACAAAAATGCTAATTCAAAACTTTGGATTATTCCCAATCCTGCCCATTTAAGCAGTGCTGTTCTTAGGTGCCTTTGGGAGCAAAAAAGGAAGCAGCATCTGTGGAGCAGGGGTTCTCCATCTGTTTTGCAGCCAAGCAAAACCTGGCAAGGTTCAGTGTCTTGCTGGTGAACATTTGCTTAATCTTTTTGTTAACAGTGGTTGATAACTGTAGCAAGTTATAGAAGCCTTGCAGAGGTAGAATCTAAGGTGCCAAATCACTGCTTCCAGCAAAGTTTTGGTAAATGTGGTTTACGTAGGTAAAGTCTCATCCCTGCTATCCCTGTCAAAAGAAGGCCTGCAGAGCTTCATTTTTTGTCAAAGAAAATGGTCTTAAGTGACCATTAAAGCAATTGAAAAGAGAAAGCATCTCAGAATCTACTGGTGCAAGTAATACCTGACAAAAATAGGAGAGGGAGACAATGCAGGTGCCTGGTTAGGCAAGGCTTTATACACTCCCACAGCACACAGTGTATTTGACTTCTTCAGAGCAGTTACTTGATGTACAGATGGGTGTTCTGCATGTGTAGTACAGTATAATTTTTGTATACAAGGCATGATTTACCTAATAGCATGCCTGATAGGTTTCTAATACATATTTTTCTGCTCATCTCATATTTTATCTTGTCAGAAATGCTTTATGGGTGATAAGTACTTTGATCTGCTTGTAAAAGACAGTTGGCTACACCCAAACTGTTACCTGTATAAACCTTAACATCCAATTTAAACAAGGAGACAAATTCACCATTATAATGCTGCAAAACCAGGCAAGCACGTAACTTGAAAGTAATTGTTTTAATGGCTTGTCCCTAATGTCATCTGTCATTGTGCCTCTGAATATAAAGATTCGATAGCACAGAGCAGTTCTTAACTTGTTTGGGCTCTTTCATCTTTTCTCTTTTGAAGACCTGTTTTTCATTTGTTTCTTTAGATGGCTTGTCCTTACTTTTGTCCTGTTCCTAACAGTATTCATTTTTTTGTGGAGAGTAGTATGTTTATGGATGAAACAGAAGTTTGTAGTACAAGTTTAAAAATAAGGTGCTATGCAATTTTTGCCAAGTGTTAACAGTGTTATCAACAACTATAGATTGTGTACATCTTTCACACTTCCTGCTGTAGTTGATCCTGCTGTATTAGCAATAGACGGTGGGTAGTGCTGTATGCCTTTTTAGAATAATAATCACATAACATAATTTTATGTTTGCATATTTTAGAAAATATTAATTTGTAACCAAACGTAACTGTCCAACGAATACTGTATGCTAAGTATTTAAAAGAAATAAAAAGCTTTCAAGTGTTTCATCCATTTCTGGGGAAAAAAAGTAAAGTATAATATATGCATCACTATCTTCTGTTTAGCATGGAACGATTGGTTGGGGGGCGAGTTGCTAGCTTGTTTGTTTCAAAACTTCATTATCCTGCTTTTTCAAAAGGCCATACAAAAGACATAAAACCAAGTGCCACGTACTAATGTGGCACTTGGGGCATAAGTGGTGGCTATCTTGCTGGCATTTGAGCTTTCTTTTATTGCAAGAACCCTACCATAAAAAATGACACGAGAGCTGTAATTCCTTATACTGTAATTACTTCAACGAATGTTTAATGGAAAAAAGTTGAATACCAGGAACTGCCATCTAAAGAATTTAGATATGTGGGGGAGTTAAGAATGTTCTCTGCCTTGATTTTTGTTCTTCAAAGTACTCAGGGTATAAAGGCATACTTCTCTGTACAGCAAACACATTTGCAACCACTGATTTCTTTGCAGTTGACCCTTCAAAATCGAAAATGCAAAATTCTGGGTGTTTTTGTGGTTTGTTTGTTTGTTTGTTTTAAGAAATTCTCATGGTCACTGCAGTGTTACTAGCTGTAGCAACAGCTAAACAGTGATGAAACTGTTTATCTTAGAGTACTGAGTATTTATTTTGTTATAGAGGCACAAGTGTTTCTATCAATCACATTTAATCACTTTGGAGTACTTTAGGGTTGGACTAACAATCTTCTAAAAGTTTTAACTGCTCACTGATGCACAGAGCAATGGTACTTCTTTATTGCTAGGAGACAGTTGCTTACTAGTTCTGTGTCAAAGAGTATTTCAGCACAAGCTTTGAGGAACCTGCAGCCAAAAAAAAATGCAGTGATAGAGAAAAGTTTTGAAGCAATTTAGATTTTATGAAATTTAATTTTTAATGAAATAAAGTAATTGTTGATTAACTCTTCACAGTTCTAATTCTTAACTCTTTCCAACTTTGATATAACACAAGATTGAAGTTAATGCAAAAATCAGCTTTTCAGAATAGAAAAAATACTAATTGTGAAAATGTTAGTTACATTATAAATAATGTTCTTTCACAGTTAAGTTCATTTGTACCAGGAACAATGCCAGTGTTTTGTTCTGCTTGAATAAGCACTTTCTGATTTACTTCTAATCTTCGTTTTGAACTTCGATTAAGTAATGTAACACATGAAAAACTAATGTGTGTCCTGGTCTTAGGAATACTGCAAATAAGTAAATGTCTGGTAAAGAACTGAAGTACTCGTTCTCATATAGTTTTATATCCTTCCTTTCTATGAGAGCTCTTTCCTAACCCATCTCTCTTAAACGAGAGTTTTTCAATAATCTTTGTTTTCTGAAGAAGTACCTTTGAAACATTTCTTGTAGCAGGTGTTTACTGTAGGAAGCGTTCTTTTAGCAGGATTTCCTTCAGCCATCCAATGAAAACACAGAAGAGGAACTCTAATTGTCTGACACTGTCATATTTAGTAGGGGCTGAAAGAATGTTCTGTTAACCTAAACGAACAAAGAAGTGAGGTTCAATGAATGCTGTCTGAAAGTCTGCAATCTAATTTCCTAGGAGAGTTCTCAAAAACCTTAAATCTCTCTTCCCTTGAGATGCATAATAAAATTAATCAGGTAACCAGCTTGTTGCCATGCTTTCTGAAACAGCGTTCTGCTGACCTGCAGGTTTGCAAAGTCTGGTCAGTAAAAAAAAAAAAAGTGTTTCTGCCTTTTGGAAACACTTAATAATCTCCCAATGTCCACACCTGCTTTGATTTTGATTAGTTGATTTGCTTTACTCTTGCCTCCAGTTTCTTGCCTCTACTCTACTACCTTAGTTTGTCTGGATCAGTTTTCCCTAGTAAAACCCCAGGTCACTGACAGCTTCTTCTATTTGCCCGACACAAGACAGTTTTAGTTTATTTTGTTTTGTTTTCAAAGATTTTATTCAGCAGCAGTATTTAACTTTTCTGCATGTCCTGGCAACTTGCTGGCATTACGTTCTTTCAGAGCTCTGCCTTCAGCTCTGAGGATGTTTCAGGCCATTTTGCTGGTGGCTTTTTTCTTGAAAGTAGAGTTGCCACTGCAGGAATCGGCATGTTTGTGACAACTCCTCTGAGCACCCGGTCCCAGCGGTGCGTTAGGTCAGTCTGGCTGAGTAGGTGGCTTCCCTCTCTGTGCCGCCAGCTCTTGTCTTGCACTCAGGACCTACATATTCACTTGGGGGTTGGTGAAGTTACTTCTGTATGATCTCTGCCAGAGCTTTCCAAACATGGTTCATTAGTAAGCTGGAGCCGTTGTGTCTGAATCTCCAGCCAGCCAGGCTGCAGTACACTTCGCAGAGGGATGTGGACAGCTCTGTCACTCGTACTGTAAGCATCCTGAAAGTCAAGGAGAGATCACAGTTTTGGCAGCCAGTGCTTGTGGTGGGTATGGAGAGATGCTTATCAGTGCGGGGTTCCTCATTCTGATGGCTGAGAGAAACCCTGCGTGTGCATTAAGAGTACCTTTGTCAATCAGTTATTAACTTCCTTTTTGGCTAATGGTATGATAGCTTGTGTTTAGTGCAGCCAAATGAACTTGAGCATTGAAAAATGTTTTCTCTTCCGTCTCTTGTTTTCCTCTTAACTCTACTTTGCCTACAGCTATTTTGTTTCAAGCTATTAGAGTTATCTACTTCAAGGCAAACTGGTCTATTACATATTCAGTAGAGTTCAAAGAGACTAAGGCACTGTATAAAGACATGAATAACATTGTCAAGGAACAAAAGTAGGTTGCAGTAGTCTCTTAGGAAACCCTTGAGTTTGGAGACGAGGTGTCTGGAATTGCGCGTGGATTTGAAGTTAGGGAAATTGGAAATAGGCCACAAGTAAACCAGTCACTCAAATGATAATGGTATAAAATGGTTATAATCCTTGAAGCAAACTACATCAGTACTGCTTTTTTGCTATTTTTGTAAATATTGTGATAACAGTTACCAGTTAAAGCTCAGAAAAGAAACGTTTCTGTAATGAAAAGCAAAACCAAATTTCCGAGTATTCACATGTAGTCAATTATTGCCTTGACCTATTCACAGTAGAAGAAGGGCAGAGAGAGAGGAAAAGATCACCTGCTTCTAATTTGGTTATTTGGGATTTTAAAGCATTAGTTTCTATTCTGATCGCGGTAAGCATCCTTGTATCAAACGGTGAAAGTGTCAGACCAGGTGGAGCAGAAATTATGACAGGGAAACTGATTTCTCCAGTTGCCTTGAAATGGCAGCTGGGGGAATGACAGACTTTGAAATGAGGAGCGTATCTACAGTGTCTGACTTGAATTGTTCTAAGCAAGGTGTTGAGCAGAATTCTCTCAGGTACAAACTGATAATTTGAAAATTTCTCGGAGTGTGGTATGTTTTATGTAATTCACTTAATTGTAGTCAGAATTACTCACTGAACAGGAGTTGAGCAAGGACCTGCTCTATCATTAGGATTAATAACTTCTGTCATTTTTCCAGCCCTTTACATGCAAAAGACTTATTTCACAAAGTACAGAAACAATTTGTATCAGCGCTATTTCATTTTGCTGTTTTACTTGAGGTTCATTCTAATCTAAGTAGCGCAGTTCAGGGAAGAAAGTGATTTGAAAACTTAATCTTGAATATCAGTAAGTCCTGATTGTATTTTTCTGGTTTATACCCTTTTAAACAATGGGATAAATACATGAAAAGTTACCTAGTAGTGCACTTTTTTTTTTTAGAACACATTTTTTCTAAAAACTAAAGATGAAAACCTCAGGAGTATGCCTAGTTAAACTGAGAGTCTTAACGTGTATCCCAACTTGCATACATACCTTTGGGGGACTGTATAGGCCTCTATTGAATAATATTAGATTTGTGTTTTTGAAGATGTGAGCCTGACTTAGGCAGGCTTTACATAATACTAATGCAGCACTGTGAGGATGTAAAGCAGTGTGGGAGGTTAGATTGTTATTGATTTAACAACTATTTTCTTAAGATGGATGTATTTCTCATACTTTCTTGTGTCAAAAATGTAAGGTGATTGTTAGTTGTTATCTTCCTTGCTGTTGTACTTGTTATCCAGCATTTCGATAATGTATACATGTATAGATACATATATATGGGCAAGATTAGTGAGGGGGATCTTAAGTTTCTTTGCCAGAACTGTGTTTTTACATGGCATGCATAACAGTAGATGTAACCTCCTGTTTAGTATAAAAAGCTATAATGAACTAGAGATGCATATGTGTTGTCTACACACATAGCACTTTTTCAAATTAAAAATTGTTCTGCAATTGTCAAAACTGAACACTGATGTTCTTTGTTTACCTTTGATTTCAGAGTGTCAGTAGTATACCATGTCCTGTGACTGCAGTCAGAACTTTACCTACCTTAGAAGTTAAACAAGCAGAAAGGCCTTCAAGCAAAAGCAAAGATCCTCCTAGGGATGAAGAAAAAGAAAAAAAAAGAAAAAAACACAAGAAAAGATCTCGGACAAGATCTCGGTCACCTTTCAAGTATCATTCTTCATCTAAGTCCAGATCTAGATCACATTCAAAAGCAAAGCACTCACTTCCCACTGCCTATAGAACTGTCAGGCATTCAAGGTGGGTTTGGAAACCAACCATATTCTCTAGAGTTCTGTGTGAGCTAATAGTGAAAATGTTTTTGCACTTCTTTAATTACATAAGCATCTTCTTACCCGTTACAAGGGATATAGTCACCCTGAAGGAAGTGAATAAATATCAAATATGGAAAATCTCTGAAAATATTTTTGTTGAAATAATCATTAATTTCTAAATACATAGTGCAGAACTTACACCAGCAAATTTCAAGCTGGTCTGTGAAATACCTGGTGATGCTATGTGGGAGTGTGATTGTATCGAGGAGTCTGTGGCTATTGCTCTGGTATAGTAACAATATTAAAATGTGAAATAGAGAACTAGCTGGTTGAACAGCAAAGCTCGGAAGGAAAGCAAACAGTTGGGTAGCATGTGAAAAGGTGTGATGGATAAATGGCAGGAGAGATATGACAGGAATCAAAGAAGGTTGAAAGCAGAGTTGTTGGTTGTGCAACAGAAATCATAAAAGAATGTAGCCCGCTGCAGTTGGGCTAAATTTGACCATTAATGAGATTAAATGCATTATGTTAATTATCTGGCTATATATTATGTTATAGTAATACTGTTAATTACATCTAAGACATTTGGGTCTACGAACCTTTAAAGATTGCTGTCTGTAAATTTCTGTTGTATCTTAATTCCCTTTCACAGAGCAGTTGCTGTGATCAGTCAGAAGGGCATGTTCCTGGGGTTGTAGTCTCTGGATCATGCTTCAGTATATCCAAACAGTATTTCAGTAACTTGTAATTCAAATGAATTATGCATATAAATACTACCATAGCTGTGTATGTATCTGATGCACACAGAATTATGTGTTACCTCTGTGGACATGCCAGTGATTTAAATGCTTCTTCCATAGAAACAGCTGGTTCAGTTATTTCTCTTTTTTTTTTCTAGTCGGTGATGTGACAGAACTTTGCATAAATTTGAGTGTCTAACTATGCTAATATATGCATTAACACTTTAAAACTTGGTATTTTATACTAGCTTTCTTAGGTTAAATATGATACTTCACTGAAAACATCTCTTCTACTCAGAGATGAAAGAAATGAAATGAATGTAACTTGATTTGGGTTTAAACGATCAGTCTGATACACTGCTTATTTGACTGCCTTTGACAAGCAGGTGGTCATTATACGTTGTATGTTGTTAGAAGATCCTTACCAGTACTTGAGTCTGCTACTCTGTAGGTCAAGGACTATCCTGCACCTTGCATGAGCTTGCATCTGGCACTAACTAGATTAATGACCAAGTCACATACATATTGAGATGTCTTCAGTGACTTCATGGTGATCTGAAGATATCTCCTCCTTTATCAAGGCTTGAATACTTTCACCAACTGATTTACGTGTGGTTCTGCTGGTGGAAAGACCGAACTACAATGTTCTGAAGTCCAACACACATACCACGGACAGTCTTATTTTTTAGTGGATTTTTTTTCTTGATTGGTCAGAATTCAGTTGATGGACATACTACGCAAAAGTCACCAAAAATAGCTAATCTGATGGAGCTAATCGTTTTATGCCCTGTAGAATATGCTTCCTGGCACAAATCAATTAATAGACGCATACTAGCCCTAACATAATGGATCAACATGACACCTAATTAAATCTGGATGGATTTTTCCTAGATCAGCTGTTTGAATTGTACACCTGAGAGATCCAGTAAGCTTGATGCTGGCTGGCTGAATTTTAAAATTGTTTCAGAACTGCACCACATCTTGCATTGAGAACATTTTGCACATCTTAAAATTTGACTAGTGTTAAAGCTGAACAGGAAAGGTTCATTCATCCTGTTTTCTGATCTGAGAATGCCAGTTCAAACAAAGGTCTCTGGAGGGTCTCCCATTCAGGAAACCGTTGTTTCTGGGAACTTAAGACAGCATCATCAGTGCTGAGTTACTGCCCTTTCACTCTGAGGTTTCTGCAGGTCGTATGAGAAACTTTTTGACAGGAGACCTGTTATATGTCTAAATTTACCCTACAGCATTCTCAGTGAGACTAAATCTAAACTTTTGCTTGAGGTCTTCCTGTAATTAATAGTAATTAATACCTTCTTCCTGCATATTATACTAAATATAGTGACTGTTGGTTTACTTTTTAATGGAAGAGTATTTTATCACTTACAGTTTTTCTTATATACTATTTAGGAGTAGTCTGGTGGGAGTACAGTAAAAAATTTGAAATGGGGAAAAAATATGTAGTCAAGACAGCAAGTCGTATGCGGGATGGATTGAATGACTCCTCAGCTGGAAGACAAATTCCAGAGTTGCAAATAGGACGTATAAAGATAACTTTGAGAT
The DNA here is from genome assembly GCA_011075105.1 of Heteronetta atricapilla. Lineage (NCBI taxonomy): Eukaryota > Metazoa > Chordata > Aves > Anseriformes > Anatidae > Heteronetta > Heteronetta atricapilla. Next base: position 12,724,043 of record CM021745.1, on the reverse strand, counting down.
GCGAGATGGAGTACTGTGTCCAGCTTCAACCATGACACTTCAGAAGGATGTTGACCAACTAGAGGCAGATTGGAGTGAATCAGCAAAAATTTCCTTTTTTTTTTTTTTAAAAAAAAAAGGTGGGGTGGGGAGGAAATTTAGAATTGTGACTTCGGAAAAACTGGAGGAAAATTAAATGAGTCATCACATATGCCAAAAAGGTGGGCATAAAACATTCTTCTTTCAGTCCCTGGGGTTAGGATGAGAAGTAATGGATTTAAATTGATGGAAGAGAGACTAGAAAGCTTCTTACAGTTTCTCAGTGGTTAATACAGCTTGTGAAAGTGCCATCATGGGAAATTTCTGTATTAAGAATGATGGTTTAGAGAGCATTGAACAGTCTGATTTCTTGACGTCTTTTCTAGCCCTGTATTTCTAATTAGGTCCTTGAAAAATTATCCCCATGGTCTCACGTTGTTCAAGAAACGATGGCGATAGTTAGCCAGGCTTTACTGAAAGTGTTTGATAATCCTTAAAGAACTCAGTATGTGTACAGAATCAAAGTTCTTGCCCCTGAAACTGGAAAGGTTGTAAAATAATTAAGTAATCAGGAGTGGGAGGCTGATTCATAACCCATTCAGATACTGACGTGTTTTGTCTCAAATGTTAAGGTAAAAATAATGCCTTGTCTTAGTACTGTCCCCAAAAGAAGCAAATGTTGGTGCCTAGCTAGAAGAGAGAGGACTTTTCTTAATTTTCAACACTAAATATATAATTTCCATTTGTTGCTTTGCCTTGTTCAAAACATGGCACCTTTCACATCTCTTATGTCTTTAGTTTTCCCAGTGCTTAATGGAAAATATGTAAGTTTTCTAGATTCCTAAAACACTGGATGTTACAGCTTACAGCTGAATAAGTAGTTACGTAAAGAGTTGTAACCACCTGGGTTAAAGCTGTGAACTATTTGCAGAGGTTACTGTGTTCATCTTTTATTAATTGGCTGGTGCCTAGAGGATAGTCTTTATTGGCTGGTTATTGATGCTAAATGATATGGAACATTCCTGTTTTGAGTAACTTTGCTTTATTTGAATGTCTCAATCTAATGTAGTGTGTTGGAGATTTTGTTGCCTTATTCCATCCTGCACTAGCTGTATATGCTAACCTGCAGACCTCAATACAGAGCAATTACTGGTGCGGCAGACTGAAAAAAAAAAAGCTGGAATTTTCTTTCTGTAGTACTTACTGCTACAGATCACATTAATGAAAAAATTTGGAATAACAAAGACGATCTTTTCTTCAGTAAACATTCATAACTTCCCTAGAGAGTAGTTTGTCGGGCTTGAGGGGTCTGTGCAGTGAAAAAATGTATTTTAGATTTGAAGCTATTTAAACTGTTATATTTAAATTACCTGTGACAACCAAAAGCAAGATGTATATTCCACAATTTCTCATTAGACTATATTGCATTTGGATGATAATGAATAGTGAACTACCTCTAAGTTGTAATAATGACCACTCACCATGTGCCCTGTATTTGGGAACAGTCGTAGAAGTCTTAGATGTTGTGAGATTTCCGTGTGGACACTCGGTGAGCTTTTCTATAATGCTTTGAGTAGTTACTATTTAATCGTATAAGGTGCTTCAAAAAATAAGATTACAACAACCTATATACTGATTTTGGTTTCTAACAAGTTAATAGGGAATGAGATATAGGACGTGAAGTTAAAGATAACTTTACAGTAACTGTCTTTGCTGTCTTTGTTCAAGTGACGTTCAGCATTCTTGTCAAACTTTGGTTTTGTTTTTTCTTTGTTTTTTAATCAAAAAATGTTGGAGATCATGGAAATAATCACTGTAATATACTTCTATACTGTTTTATATCACTTGTTTATTGTTTGGTTTTGCATTGTTAGAGGCATAGACACTGCTTCATTTTACAATAGGCCTTGGTAAGGTACAATTTTATACAATTTTCTTTTTTTTTTTAGTATTTTCTAATGCAACTTCAGCAGTACTAAAGTTGAAAAAATATGTTCAAATAACAGCAAATTAATTCAAAGCATGTTTTGGATATTCATTATTCTGGGTAGCACAACCAAGCCTGTTTAACAGAAACAAGTTTAAAGAAAGTAGTTCTGCAAGGAATCCAGATACAGTGCTTTTATGGTGCCATGTGCTACACTGCGAGAAATTTCTCTACGTAAATGAATGCTATGTTCTGACCGAAAACTTCCTTGTCAAAATTAGTCCCAAAAAGCTCCTGGCATGGTATGGCTTTAATCCTAGACCAACATGACAGGTTAAAGTTAAATTATAAGTCATAGAAACAGTAAACAATGTACCAAAACACTGTAAGGTATTTTAGCATGGCTTGCTTCGGAGGTGTTAGTCCCAAAGACGTAACGACTTATTACACATCAGTAATTAAGGTCAGAGGTGAGGCACATCTGTTAAATTACTGTCTGTTAAATCTGTCTTGGCAAACAGCCTTTGGTATCTTTCAGTCATCTCTAGTAAACGATTCATGGGGACTTTATTTTAATCAGCTTCAAAGCACCATAAAAAGTTAGATGTGAATTGCATCTGATAGTGGTGCTCTTTAAAGAAGTGTAAATTGTCAGTCCCTGGAGCTGTAGGTATGCTGTGCTAGCTGGGAAGTTTGATTTTGAAGCTGATGGGCAGTCAGTGTAAGAAATGACCGTGTTCATCTGCATCTCTGTTTTCTACCAGTAGATCTTTTTAGCACGTGATCTAAGCTAATGATGTCTTGTATGTGTGAGTGTGGTTTGTGTGTGTGTATGAGAGGGGATGGAGAGGCACTCACTAGGTATTGAATGATACGGTTTGATGACATTTGGATGTTCATTTTGAACTAAAGTAGAGATGGAAAGTCTAAACTTCTGTTGGATATTGATCTTTTCCCTTTATATTGTCTAGTAACGGAACAGTGCTAAGCCACATACTGAATTACCCAGTTAATGAGTAACAAACAATAGGAAGTAGTGGTATGCTTCATTAGTGGGTCACTTTTCAGTAAGTTTGAGAAGAATGCTTCAGAATGCTTGTGTGAGAGAGAGACTGACGATTTGCCTCAGCTGCAGAAATTTGAGAGGTTTGGATGTAACTGCTCTTTGTTTGTTCCAAATCAATGTTCTTATTGCTGAGGCAGTGTCTTTTCACTTAGTTTTAATTCCTGTATTGTAATGAGACATGCCAAGCTTTGTAATCCTTTGAACTTTTGGGACCCTTCTAAACACAAGTTCTGTTGACTTTAAAGGAATAGTGTGTCTTAATAGTGTAATGAAAGTAATAATTGTTGTATCACAGTAAAACTGTTAAGCTGTTTGTAATTGTTTGAAACTAATGGCCAAGTTCTTAATGTTTGGTGGTTGGAAGAATGTTGTAGAACCAAAAAACATCATATCTGGTTCATAAAAATGAAGCTAATGCTTTTTTCTTTCTGATTGTTTGGACTTTTTTTAGGCTGGTCCATATAGGCATGTTTCACTAAGGTTCAGCTTTTGGTTAAGGGACTGAGCCTTTTCAGGATTCTAGTTAATACCCAAACTAGCACATTTTATTCTGAATGTGAAGTGTGTGCCTCCGTATCACAGACTCACAGCATCCACAGGGACACTGAGCATGGAACCGAGTCTGAGCAACTCATCAATGGCAGCAGCAACAGAGCGGGAAAGTTATCAGGCAGCTTCGACAACGAAAAGATTTGACTGCTGGCGCTCTTTTGAGGGAAATCCTGGTAAAATGTCAAGGTGTCTGACTGACCCCAAACTTTATGATCTGTTGGTTTTTTTTTCCTTTTTTAATCCTTCTGAAAGGCCTGGTAAAGATCAGATTTCTAAGTGACAAAGCAGTTAATTTGCAACCCTTAACTGCCATTGTGATTATTTTTTTTTCATTTTCAGTTGATCGGTTCTATTGTAGGTGTAAGAGAAATGGCTCAGGAGCGTGTGTGTATATACTAAATATATGGTGCAAGTCTGCAGAAGATCAGTGATTTCACAAATGGCTTCTCTTTTAGTCACTGCAGAAGAACGAAAGAAAAAGAATGTTTGGCATACCTGGAGTGACATACCTATAGCAAATAAATATGAAAGGCTTGAAAATAAATAAAAATCAAATGATTAGAACTATACGCTTTAGTGGAAATAAAATTAACTGTTACTACTGTGAATTTGGGGTAGATTTGGGACTTATTTTTTTCTTTTTTTTCAAGCTGGGTCCCCATCTTGTCCCCTTCTCAATCTCCTCCCTGTCTCCCTTCCATTCTTCAGGACTTTCCTCATTCAAATTATTTGGTTATTAAAAAATACTCAGGTTTTATTTGCACATCAACTTAATTGCAAATCACACAGGAAAAGAGGCTGTTAAGTTGATTTCTGATCTTAACTGGGCATGCTTTTTTTTTCATCTTGGTCTTTCTCTCTCTCTCTAGGAAAAATATTTCAAGTGAAAGTGCTAGTGCCAAACAATGCCAGTCGTGGGTTGTTGGTCACTTGCACAGGTGAAAATACTAGCTGTGTTAGGATTATTCTGCAGCATCAGGGACAAATTTTCCTGGACTTGTCAGAGTTGGAGATGAACTGAAAACAAAAACTTGCATTTACCTCTGTGATGCAGCAGTTCTAAAAACATTCCATTAATTTGAGAAGACAAGGTCAGGCCTGACAATTCCAGGCTTCGAGCCAAATTGGACTTCTGTGTACCATCATTAGTAAACTCTGTTGCCACAAAAGGTGACTGCACTGAAGTGAAACATTCATGCCTACTAATACAGACATTGATGTCAGCACACAGTACTGAAAAAAAAATGCTTTTTTTCCCCCCAGTGTTGGGAGTGAAAAGCAATGGATAACTACACCCTAAATGTGTTGGATGGGTAAGAAATTCATAAGCAACTGACAAGTCTTGGAGACTAAATACCCCATAATGATATCAAGTAGAAGGGAATGGTGTTACATTTGTGTTTGGTGACAGCACAATTCCACTGAAACAAAATTATACAAATAACATAAGTAACAAAAAGCAAACTTTGGGTGTTTTTTCCTGTCTAGGTCACGATCAAGGTCACCTAGGAGGAGGGCTCATACACCAGAAAGGCGGAGAGAGGAAAGGAGTGTTCCAACAGCTTATCGCATCAGTAATAGTCCTGGAAACAGTAGGAAACGTGCACGGTCCAAGTAAGTATACCCATTCTAAGAGAAGGTTGTCTTCTGGTATCAGAAGACTTTAAATGTTGCCTGAAATGTTGTATACTCCCTAGATAAAACTTAGAGCTTTGGGTTTCTTTTCATCTGGGGCTTTATTTTATTAGACAAATACATCTGTGGAGGAAAAGAAAACTAGAAGCTCTGATATGGTTCTTTGCACATTCTTGTATATGTTTGAACACTAAACATTGAACCACATCAATGAATGTTAATACAGTACTGTCTGGTAGCTGTGAAAGTTCAGATTTTATTTGGACTCTGAAGTCTTTGGTCAGGTTTTCATGCTCCACTTGTCCAATCAATATGACCTCCACAGAGGCCATATACTGTTATTAAGTTATTCATACCAGTATCTGAAAGTTGCTTGACCAATCACCATATCTGCACAAATAAAGGGAAAATCCAGTTTAACAAAAAGTCTGCTTTATGTTCAACAGTTAATTTACTACCTGAGTGGAATGTGAAATCCAAAATAAGTGGTGCCTTTTTTGAGACCACCTTGCATATAGTCTACCTGAACCTCCTATTGTCAAGATGGCATAACAACCATTATTTCATCTCGTCAATGCAGAATAAAAACATCTGCAAAATGTGTGCCCAAAAGGCTTGAAATGTTTTGTCTCTAGTTTCAACATGGGAGGAAGTGAAAATTTTCATGCTAATTCTGTCATGTACAGCTGGAAGTGTACACAAAACACAGCACCTTAAGAGTTACTAATCTGAACATCCAGACTCTTTCTCCGCATCAGTGAAGGTTGTCTTTAATCTGTTTTTCCATATCTCCTGTAGAGTAGGAAACAAGGAGGTCGCTTTCACCTTCATGATTTTAAAAATATTTGTATTGTTTCTTAGAATAACTTTCCATCTCAACAGCTTCTAGCTAATTGATGTATGGTATGTATAAATGAGAACTTTATCAGTATACTTCAACTGATTCAGTTTTTCATAGTCAAAGTCAAGATAAAAATAGAGGTTTCTTTGGAATTCAGTATGCAAATTGGCTAAGTAGAAAAGATCCAATATATAGAAGCTTAGAATGTTTTTCTTCCTATAAATACTTGCAAGAATTGTTTCACACCCTGTGATGTTCTTTCATGCAGCGTTGGTGTGCCTGCTGCTTGACCATTTGACATCTTAAGCTATAAATCACGTTGAAAATTATGCTATTCAAGTGCTAAATTATGATGAGAGTTTTGAAATAAGTAAGACTCCTCTTTAAACAATATTGTTTATATAGGTGGAACTAGTAAACTTTTGTTAGGCCTCAGACAAGAAAACGGGACACTACACAACAAGGTATGGCAGTAAAAGCAAAAAGGTAGACTGAAGAAAGAACATTGTAGATAAGCATAGTTGAGGGCATTTTGCAGCTCTGACTGCAGAAAGCCTAGCTAGGACTGATGTTAAATTTCAAGTGAAAATGTAGATAGATGCTGTGCTGCATCATTTTTCCTGATCTTCATTTCTAGAGTAGGTTCTTTGCAGTGGGTGTAGAGGAAGCAAAGTTTGGGTTCATGATCTTTTAAAAGCCAATTAGTTTACTTAGGCTTTCTGTGAGGAGGTGATGTATTTTTTGCCTGATAGCCAAGTGCAGGTTTGAATCTTACATGGCAGCCGTCAGCTCAGTGCTTTTTGTTAACCACAGCTAAACAAAGGAATATGCAGGCTTCAGAATCTGTATCATCGGAGTACTGAAAAGGACCCTAGACGTAGTAAATACTGCAGTGTTTTAAACTGCTTAGGGCATTAATCTGATATCTGTGGTGATACTAGCACTGCTTGTAAATTTGGAGGTACATTTCCAGAAGAAAATATGTAAGAACTAGGAAGCTCTGCTTTGTCTTTTCTGTGAATTTAGTGGTTTACTGCTTACAAAATGATGTTTATTTCAGAATAAATGTGACAATTGTTTTTTCTGTTTATCCTGTACCTTGGATGTCATCATAGTCACTTGAATAAGTCTAATGTAAATCATTTGAATCTGTAACCATCTTAATCATTTTAATCTAATTCATCTGCAGTGAATTGTTTTCCACAGAGCATATTCATGGGTCTTTATGCTAGCTGTTGTGCATAGAAAAAATGTTATAAAAATAAGCCTAGTTTTTAAGCATATGGACCCTTCTAAAACTAGAAAATTGATAGGCAATTTCATTCAGCATTTATGGTGCTCGTTCATTATAATCTGAGATTAAGAACACTGCGAAAGCCTACTCTAAGATATTCTAGCACCGTGAATGTTTGCTGAGATTTTCAAGAGTTTAATATGAAGTATATTCACTGCTTGATTACGTTATACTTTAAGAAATTGAGCAATTACAGTACATAAGCAGCTAGTCAAGGAATAGCCAACTTTATAGAGGATTTTTATTTTTAAAATTACAGGAATATTAGAGGCCAACAGAGCTGTGGTTTTGAGTGTTTTTTTCCCTGCCATTTAATGATTATTTATGCAAGAAAAGAGTAAGGTGCATTTTGTAATTTAAGTCTTGAATGCTGACTTACGTATAAAAAAATCAGATACTCAAATTATAAAATATTTACGTGTGTATTTATTATAGCATATTTGCCTTTAAAGTAGAAAATTTCACAAGAAAATGAAAATAAAGGGATCAACGATGTGGTATTTAAAAGATGGCTCTAAGGTTTACCGTGTTTTAGGGTGTGTCAGAAGCCTCGGAATCTTACTTTTCTGTTTAGACGTCTAGCAGATCATTTCTAGTTCTTTTTTGAACTGTCCTTTTTAACCTTGTGAGCTCTAAAAATGGAAGGTGTGTTAGCACCCCCAGCAGAGAAAGCTAGAGAGATGTGCCTGCAGGGAGGTATTGCTTAAAGTCTGTTAGTCATTCTGATTACAGTAATATCAACACTGGTGTGTAAATCTTAGACATAAATCCATAAACAAGTGTAAAGGCTTTGGTAGTTTCATCTGTGGTATATTAGTAGTTGAATTCTCTTTGAGCTTAACACTTCATATAAGACAACCTCTGTTTTCCTTCAAATATCTTGCTAGGTGAAAGTTTGCTTGCATAGTATACAATAGCTTGTTTAGGGTTTTGAGTCTGCAGTATGTTGAGTTATGGAGTGGATTGCTGTAGTAATTGTGTTTTTAAAAAGCAAGCAAACAAACCATGGCTTTGCCTTGTAGATTTTTTCAAATCTATAGTTACATGGTTTGTCCTTTATGGGCTAAAAAAATATAGGGATATATAAATTATTCTATTTTTCATTATATGTTAAGTGTGGGATGTTGTTTGAGAAGGAACATCCCTCTAGTGAGGTTATTCTGCAGATTTTCAATTAAAGACTTTTCATTGTCATGCGTTAAAGTATGAAATACTGCTGCCTAATTCCTCTGTACCTGAGAAAGAGTATTCCAAGTTAGAGCCTCAGATACTAGTAGTTTTCTTATCATAATTTATTAAAAGGAGCTTCTGAGACAGTGTTTTGCACAACCAGAGAAGTGCAGTATTGGGGTAAGAAATACAATACTGGGGTAAGACTTGAAGGCTTGCTCAATGCACACATAATCCTTTAGAAGCATGAAAAGTACCTTTCACTGAGCTAGTTTAATACTACTGTAACTATCCTTCAATAAAATATTTCTTCTCACAGAAGTCCCCATGAAAAGAAGAAGAAGAGGCGGTCTAGATCACGTACTAAGTCCAAAGCTAGGTCTCCTTCACCAGCCGTGTCACCAGGCAAACCATCCACACACAAAAATTCTGTGCATTCAGCTAGTGTCTCTCCTGTGGAGAGCAGGGAATCCAGTCAGGAACGCTCCAGGTAATACACTTTCTCAGTAGTGTAATATTGCAGTGCTGATGTTTCTTGACTGTGAATGTGTCTTTTGACCTAATTGGTATGGTGAGGAGCTCTGTATGTACAAAAATTAAAAGTAGAAGACGCTGAGAGGATGGCACTTTGTATATGAGTCTAATGATGAGCTTGGATCTCCATTTCCTGATGGAGTTTTTATGTAATCCAGTGAAATTTTAGGACTGGATTTCAAAACCTGGAAAATAGGTTAACACTACCTCTGCTACGTTTACATTTGAGACAGGAAAGCACTGTACAAATTTAATTTGTCAAAGAAGTTTTATTGTTATGTATGAGATAAAGTGTGATCCTTTGAGTGTAGAAAACTGAAGGTTCTGCTCCTTGTTCAAGTATACCTTGACATACTCCTACAATAAAACTTAAGTGTGATTCTAAGTTAGAAAATGGTAACTCTCACGACATGGCATAACTCCGAAGTAGAATTTTAACAGGGTGGTTTGAATTTCAATGTGTTTGTGAGATTCACATTTAAATTATTTCCACAGAATACAGTGCAGTCCTGTTGAAAATCCCTAGCCTGCTGTTAAGATACATGTTTTTGTCAGTTATAGAGGAGTGAGTCTTCTGACCGTGACTTACCCTGACTTCTGTTTGAATGAAAGAACTGTTTATTAGTGTATGAGAGACTTGTACAATAAAGCCCAAACTCTGATGGTGAGTGAAATTCATTTTGAAAACGTAAGCTATAAACTTTAATGCTGCTTTTTACTTTTTTAGGGGAGTTTCTCAGGAAAAAGATGGCCAAATCTCTTCAGCAATCGTGTCTTCAGTGCAGAGTAAAATCACTCAGGTACAAATAAACAAATTCAAATTAGCTGCCTAACGGAGTGCGTCCATCATATCATAATCTCCATTTAATACCTTGTACAATTCTGAGCTTCACTTATGATGTAGAGACATGTTCATTGTCATTCTTAATTTGTTTGCTTATGAGAAAAACAATTTTGTTGCTTCTCTAGTAGCTTGATCTTTAGAGGGTTGACTAAACTTGAAACGAAAGTAGCTAAGTTCATTGAGATGCAGTATATCCACTGTTAAGATACGGAATTCCATATTATGCTAGGCAATACACGAACAGCAGGTATTACTGAGAGCCCATCTTACTATGTTGTGCTCTTAACAAGTTTCATGGAAGAAACGGCAGAGGAACATCTTGGTTGGCAAAGGCTAAGTTTGTGGTGTTGATGGTAGAGGAAAAATGTCCACTTGCAAACTAAAGTAAGTGCTTGCTTTGCATTGAGCAACATCCACAGTTTAGTCTTACCCTTGTTGCTGTTTGTCTGTGAATTTTCGTTATGATTTTGTTGATATGTTCAAGCCTGCTGTGACTCATAGCATAACTATTTACAAATAGCCATATCAGGTATATGCGCTGATACAGTGTTCAGTAATTAAATGTATATGCTCTCCTAAACATGGTTTTAAGATACCCATCCTCTGTCAAAATAATTCCATTTCTTTTTTAAAAGCTACTGCCTGGTATCACAGGCCCAAGGCTAAATATCTGATGGCCATGAATCTAAGTATTTAATGTGACTGAAGCATAAATTAGCCCTTTAATGCAGGTTTTTTTTCAATCACATGCTTTAGCTCTGTTCAAGGCCTAGGCAAGTCTAATATTTTTTCTCTTATTTTGTACAGGATCTTATGGCCAAAGTGAGAGCAATGCTTGCAGCTTCCAAAAACATACAAACTAGTGCCTCCTGAGACCTGTTGAACTGACCATCAAGAAATTATGTGAAAAAGAACAATATAAAAACTGCCTCATCTCAAATGTACAGCTGAGCTTAGCTCACTTGGTTCACAACTCTATTGTCTAATATTACCAGAACTTGAGGAGCTAAAACCTATCTTTCTGTACAGAACTGTCTCCTTGAAGTTTCATTGAATTTTTTCAGCCAGAATATCTTTGGAAAGTTTTTGGTTTTTGTAAATTGATTTTTTGACTAATTCTTCAGTAACATTTTATGATCAGCAGTCTGTATGTGTATATTTGTAAATACCATGTTTCTGTGATAAAAGTATTACACAATAATAAAAAACGAAACATCTTTCATTAGCTACAGAGTTTTTGTGGAGTCCTTAATTGTTTGCAGTTGACTTCTGTTAGAAGTTCATTTTCTTTTTCTTTAATACTTTCTGCTTCTTAAAACAACAACTGTCTAGCTACCTTAGGCTGAGAGATACTTTTAATCTCCTTCAGGCACAGAATGATCTAAGAATGCTCGTTTGCCTTGATGTTAGTAGTGGACGGTTTCTGGACAGGGGACATAATTTCTATCCATCATTCAGAAGGGACTGTGAGCCTCCATTTGAGTTGCTGACCTTTTGAAGTCAATAACAGTTTCAATGTCCTAACATGCTTCTATCTAGTTAGCTACAGAGTGTATGTTTTTGTGGTCTTACTTACCAGAAATCCAGCATTCTTTTAATTTAACATCTTTCATGATGTTAAGGAAGATGCTTACTAACTTTTATGACACATACCAGACAACACTTTCAAGATCTTTTCTGTACTCAGTATAATTGTAGGCTTGTTTGTTATGCATTCCTTGCAGTACAGTGAGACTATCAATTTTTAATTGAAATATTTCTTTAAATGAGTGCAAAAAGGCAATCACTAAAAATATAATTAAAAATCCCCAGATGCTCTTTCAGCTAGGGCTGAATTTTTGTGACCTTTAGCTACTTCCATTTACATCTTCCAAAAGTAGTTGCTGTTTGTCCAGTTTAAATGTGTTAATACTAAGGAAGAAAATATTGAATAATGTTTAGAGTAATAGATACTACTCCAAAATTATAATAGACAAAATCAAGGATATGTTGTGCAGTGAATATATCTAGATAATAGCCTCAATTACACTACTGGGACACAGCTTTTTTTTTTAAATCATATTTTAGGTAGATGAGAAGTTGATTTCCTATCAATTGTAAGACACAAAGGTCTTTATACACAGTCTCAGGTTGAGAAGCTTTACTTTTTCAGCTGACCAGGGACCAAATGGGCTTTCCATTTGCTTTTAATGGTGATAAGGGATGTCGAGGAGAACAGTATTAGAAAAAAAGGTAGCTAATTGAACCTTAGATACGTACTGATATGATTGGGGTTTCCTTCAAGTGATGATCAAATTCAAACCCAAAGTAACACAATGGCCCAAATGGGAGCTGATATGCCACTTGCTAGTGCTTTTCTCTTGGAATGAAAGAACAATATTTAAACTATTAGGAACACTAATAAGTTACGTTTCTTTTCAATTTTTGGTCAATAACAGCTAGCAGAGTTTACAGTCCTACAACAATTTAAAATTGTGTCTGTTGCAGAGAAATTTGATGGTGCACGTAAGTTGTATTGAAACAGAGCCATCTAGCCAGTAATATATAATCGTGCTATCCACTCTTTACCTGTTTTAAAGGTTACCTGCAATGTTTAAACAAGCATAAAAATATTTAACCAGAATAAATGAAATAAGATTTTCTCTATGTTGATGAAACAATACTAGTAGAGACAGAGAGAAAAAAGAACATAAAGTAGATTTCATAGGCAGCTGTTGTAGATTATGCAGTGTTAAATTTGCAGCAACTTTATTTTTCCTGCCTAAACGCAGTTAAGTCTCACCATAGTTCAGTATTTGGCAGCAGGGATGGCAGTTGTTTGTCAAGTGATAGCAAAAAAGCCTAAAAAGCCTTGATAAAATAGACTGGGCAACTTGTTTTGCTGCTGCTTTGCAGATCTGTTCTCTTTAAGATGGTTGTTGCTTTAATGACTTCTTAAAATATTTTCCCTCACTGTGAGCAATTTCATTTTTTATTTTAACTTTTCTCTTTTTTTGCTATGGAGTTAGATGGAGCGTTTAGCTCCAGAAAAAAATCAGATTAAGCTGCATTTTTATACACTCTATTGTTTACTGAGCCTTGTTTGCATTTAGCATGCTCTCATGGGTAGTCTTTTTTTTCCTCCAGGATTTAGAAAGTAGTGTTGTGGTGTGCTTTCTGTTTTTGTTTTTCCTCTTTCCAACAAGAATGGGCATTTTCACTTTTTGCCAATTAGAAGTTTTCAGTGCTTGTAAGCAGCTGTCTTCCAGTCACTGTTATCAGTTCCTTTCAGAGCACATTCCTCAGTAGAGACAGTCTGAAGAATGGCTTCTACTTCATCAGCTTCGCTGCTGCCCATCTTGATATAATCTTTGTAATTTAAGAGGTTGATACCTAATAACTATTACTAAAGATGCTCTAATTTGAATGAGTTAGATGTGTAAACAGCCTCCTAATTGGCTGTTCAGCCAGTTGGTGGGTAACCTGTTAATTACAAAATAAAGTCAATCATTTGAGGATCTCAGTATATACCTTTTTATTTTTCCCTACAGGTAGAGAGACCTTGGTTACACTTGTAGGACAGCTTCTGTCAAATTGTGTTAATAGTTTGGCATTGAACTATTTGACTGTACCAGAAAGTTGACAGCCATTGAGATACACCTGCAGTCTCTGGGCATTGATCATGATTTCACATCAATTGTCACTTGTACCTCTTCATATCATAACGTTTTGTTTGACACCAGTTATTTCGGAACATACACTTTCTCACTTATTAAACTTCATGCATTATAAACAACCGAGACCATACTCTCAACTTTTTAATGGGACAACAAATGATAACATTAGAATTCCTGTTTTCCTGGATTTAAGGTAATGTCTGTTATCTTCTATGAAGAACTTGTGTTACAAAGTCCTCTTTAATTTAATTTCTACATAAATAAATAGAGTTTGTCACATACTTCTGTTCCTACCAAGCAACTAATGACATGAAGTAAAAGACCCATGGGTTAAGGTTAGTAAAGCATTCAGTTCTTTACTAATTTTAATTTTGCCTAATTTTCTGAAAGCATTAAATACATCATTGCACTGGTCCAACATTCTTATTTTCATTCCCTAAATTTGGCTGTAACTTTATGAAGATTGATTTGAAATTCTCCAAAATGCAGCTCTTAGAAGCTGAAACCTCAGTGTTTGATTTCTTTTTTTCTGTTGCAGTTTAACTGTGAGCATGTTGTGAATATTTTGTTTTGGTTTTAGACATATGGTCTCAGCACTGAAAGTGTAGTTGGATTAAGCATTACATATGAAGGGAAATGCTTTATTGGAGCAGTTGGTTGGAAACTAATACCTGCCTGCCTGCTAATTAGGTTTCTGTCTGTCTGGTGGACAGCTGGTGTGGTATTGCTTTTGTTATTCTGTTTGTATCATAAAAGGATTCCTAATAATTCCTGCTGCAAAGCATGTCTTTGAATTTGCCTTAATTTTTCCTGGTCTGGATTATACTGGATGTGAATGAAGGTGGGGAAATGCCCTAATGGATTTTGTGTAATCTTAAGGCAAATCCCTGACTGTTCATAACAAATCCACTTTTACTTTCCTGTGAACTTGAAACTTCTGTGGTATTAATTTAACACCTTTAATTTGAATGAAGATGATAATCTCTTGGCAACAATTAATCCTGAACACGTATCACGATAAACATTACAAAAAGCTCTGCCAGACCATTTAAAAGTGATGGTGAAAATCTGCTATTTCTGGACTACTGCCATGCTGTCCTCAGGATACATAATATGACTTGGTGGTGGTGGTGGTTGTTTATTTGTGTGTGTGTTTTTTTCTGATATAGACTAAATTTCCACACATGTAGATGGATGGTGACAGACTTATTTTTAAGACTGAGCACTGAACTGTCGATCTCTACAGAGAAAGTATGATGAATTCTTGATGGTAGTTGACAGTGTTATAAATGTATGGTAAGGTAAGGGAAAGTATGTAGGATTGGAGAAGGGCACGTTATGACTTCCCTCATGCAACATAACATGAGCAGCAGATGTGATACATTTCTTCAGTGAAACCGTCACAGTTTGAGGATCCATGTTTTTTCTTGTCCAGCTTTTTGTAAAATACATTCTAAGGATGTGTTCTCCCACTGAGAAGTCCTGTGTATGCTCGTATTTCCTCTCTTAAAAAGTGGGTGTGGGGGCTTCTTGTTAAAATGCAATCCAAAAATGTATGCCTGTGGCTTTATTGATTAGGACACAGTGACCTTGGTGACTGTAGGACTGTCTGAGAAGTTATTACTTTCAGTTGTATAACAGCCTTTTTTTTTTTTTTTTTCCTACAGAAATGCCAAAACTTGAAGAAAAACTTAATTCTGATCAAGAATCAGATCAGAGAGTTCGGCTTCATAAAAAAGGAAAAAAATAATAATTTGTAGTCTCTACTTCTCCCTTCTGAAGTTCTAATAATTTAATTCATTTTCCAAGGATGATTGGTGAAAAGATGAGTGTTTTTCCACCTCGAGTCAAGTAAGCATGAAAACGTTTCAGCATCAAGTTATTGAAACAATCAAAAGTGTTGTCTGTACGCCTTCAAGTGCCCTACCCTGTGCACAATGAAAATTATAAATCACCAGGTACAATGATTAAAAGACTTGTATCAAAATCATAAGCTAGCTGTGTTGGAAAAGAAAGCTATACCAACCTGTCCTCAGCAAAATCTTCTTCCAGTGGATATTCAACACAGTGAAAAGGTAACTACCTGCAAAGGTGCAAAATCACTCGAGGGATACCTCTTAGTGCCTTGGATTTTTATAGTAGGAAAGATACGTCACATGTAAGTCTGATGGTATAAAGACAGAGGACTAAAGGTTCTTTAGATGCCCCAATCTATTATTTTGTTTTATATTCCCAGAACAAAACATTTCATGTATTTGCATAATAAGAAGCCACCAGTTTACTCAGTTGAATCACGAATAGTGAAAGCCTTTGAGTCTGTAAGTTAATGGTTTTCTCAGAATTGCCGTTGCAAGGAGAGAATAGATGATCATTATTCTTTTGTGCAGGTCCCTTATCTGTTTGGGTTCATGCTGTCCCTGTGAGTTGTGCTGCAATTTATCAGTGGGAAGACATTTCCAGCTCTTTTGCCTTGTCTCTGTCAGGGCCCTGAAGGCTGTAACAGTCTTCAAGGGCCCTGACCAGCCTTCCTTGGGCCGCTCACCCACACCCTCAGGCCTAAGGCTCGGTTTTAGCTCAGGCCTGTGCCTTCAGTCCCTAAGCAGGCCATGCGTACGTCCCTCTCCAGAGGCCTGCCTGTGCAACCCGCACCTGTTGGCCTGAATGCTGGCCCACTGGCTGATGTCCTTGCTTGTCCTCAGCCTGGTCTTGTCACCACACACCCACCTGGCAATGTCTGGGTTGGTCCCAGCATCCGTGCCTGGGCTGAGGCCCCGGCCCTGCCAGCTGCAGTGCCACACTCAGCTCCTGGCTCCCCTCCTGCAGGGAGCACTCAGCCCTTGCTGTGTCTTGGCTATTGTCATTGTCCAGAATTGTGGAGTCTCCATCCATGGAGATGGTCAAAACCCAACTTCATGTGGTCTTGAGAACCTGGCTGCAGCTCACCCTGCTCTGAGCCAAGGGCTCTGGTGAGACCATCTCCAGACGTCTCTCCCAGCCTCAGCTACTCTGTGATTCTGTGTTGGCTAACATCAAAGCCTGGCTATCTTAATCAGGATTGAAATTATTCTTGCCCTCCAGTCTGCATATTTGAAGTGAAGCTGTCTTGTGTGTTTCCGTAATAGCTTTACCAAGGCGTATTAACTCCAGAGGTGAATGCTCTCTGTCTTGCCACAATAGGCAATTTGAAATTGTCTCAAAGACTGAAAAAAGCCAGCACACTAAAGTAGCCTTTATTGAACTCCTTTCCCCTCATAAAAGATGCATTTTAACAAAATGATAATATGCTATGTAACCTGGTAGATCTAATAGCTGAACATAGGCAGCTTCTTAGAATGTGATCCAATTAAAACACTCCTTAAACCCCCATGTCCCCTGCCAAAAGGCTTTAAGCCTTTATGTATCACATAACTGTCTTCAGTTGCATCTTCTGTTCATGCTTCTTGAATGCATGTAAGCTTATCTGTTGTTTTTAATCAGGAAATTGTAGAAATTGACAGCCTCAAGCTGTCATCGTGCACAAAAGCAACGTGAGACACATATCTATTAATGCTGCAAAAGGAGCACGTTAAATTCCTGCTGTTCATAATCTCCTGTTGGAACCAATATTGGCTAATGACTTTAGTGGTATCGTGCTTGGCAAAAATTAAATACATCTTTCATCCCATCCTAAAGCTATTTCTATTTTAAGGCATTATAGATAAGGAACCAAAGTGGACAAGGAGTGATATTATATGTTGAATTTAAGAGAATACTGTAAAAATGAGTGAGCTATGCTAGCAAATCTGATGGCATTTGTCCAGTGTGTTTTAACTGGCAAAGAGACATTCAGTCAGTTCTGACAACCTAATGATTTTGATGGCAGCATGATAGTTTTTTGAGCACGGGTAGATTAAGACATTTTGAAAACCTGTTCTTCTCATGCTATGACAGTGAAAATTTGCTGGATATTAAGTCCAACGCAACTTTTCCAAAGAAACAAGTCTCAAATCTTTACAGGCAGACGCAATTCTGTGTTTTCTTCCCAGGATAATGACTACTTTACATGGAGTTTAGGGCAGCAGGCAGCACGCAATCAGCTGCTTACTTTACAGAAATGATTGAGCTACTGGCATTCAAAAACATTGAACTTTCTTCCCCCTTTTTGACAAACCTTCAAGTCCACTGCAGAAGTTATGATTTAAGGAAGCTAAGAATATCTTTCCCATAGCATCTAAGTCACATAGGCTCTTCTTTTGTAGAGGACAAGTGGGTTGACTGTCATTTTGTAAGTAAGGGTTTGGTTTAATTGTCTGTTTCTGATTTGAAGCAATAGAGAGTTTGTTCTTCCTTCGGATAAGTGGGTGACATCTCACATAGAGGCAGAAACAGAAAGAGCTATTGAGGATGTACACAGGTGAAAGACCTCTGCTCTGTGGACTGGCTGATCGGATGAGGAGAGTACTTAGTCTCCTCAAATGCTCACTTTTAAGAGACGGACTGTGTTGCTGTGTACAATGTGCTCAGCTCTGCGCTGTCAGAGAAACTCCGAAATATCACTGCAGGATAGTTTATTAGTTATTCTGCTAACTTCTCAGTGTTTTCTTTTGACAATGAAGAAAAGTGCAAATGTAATGGTCTGGTTCAAGCCGCAAGAAAACACAAGGTATTCAAAGAAATAACATTTTCTGCCTTTGTGCTTCAAGAATATGCAGATACAGTAAATGCTGCTATTCATGCTTGAGTAATGGTTCCATGGTGGGAAATCTCCTTCTATCAGTGGCCTGACTGCATGGAAAGAGGGAGTAGATTATGTAAGTGTAAATTGTGCACAAATCTGAAAATGGTAATAATAGATTCAAAGGTGTGTTACAGATTGCATGTGGAAGCTTGTTGAGGTTCAGCCAAACAGAGCTTAGATCCCAGCTGGCATCATTTAGGAAAACAGACCACAGGTAAAATTGAGCCAAGTACGTTTGGACTACAGTTCAAGATTGTTCCACTACTAAACTTTTTCCCTTTTTTCCTTTTCTCTTGGGGAAATACATTCTTAGCTCCTTTAGAGGCTGGTGCCCAAGAATCGCCATCAAATTTATTGCTCTGTTTGTGCGTAGGTCTCTGCTTTTTATTTACCTGGATGAAAGTGGCTAGTCTCCACCTGCTTATAAACACTTTTATTCCTCGTTGTACCTTTTTCCATTTGGCTAGGGACTCATTTGGTTCAGCTTTATCCTAGACTTCTTGAAAGTGCCTGTCTTGTGCCAGAAGCAATGACATTTCTTAGGAAAGAAGTTGGCAAATATGATACAATCAGGTTGGTCACTCTAATTCATGCTGAGTTTTTATGTTTCTAATAATGAGTACCTCAAATCTGTTCCAGCCCTGAACTTCACAGCCCATTCAAACTGCTTTGTTTTGAGGTCTCTCACCATCTTAACACTGGAACTTTCAAGACCAAAGTTTTATAACTTTTAGCCCTTCACTAGTAATGAGTTTTACAACTTAATAAATGTTCCAGCAAAGTAGGATCTAGATGCAATTTCTTTCAAGTCACTGAAGAGTCACTGATTTCATTGTGGCATTGTCAGCAGTACAAAAGCAGTTTCTCAAGTCTTCTATAAATGAAGTGTTACCTTAAGAAACAGCTTTCCATTACCTGTTCTTATGCGCTTTTTTTTTATCTATATCAAATAGTTTGAGTTCAACTGAAATCTCGTTCATTTTGTTAGAAAAAACTTTCAATACCATTTCTATTACCTAGACAGAAATTAGCAGTGGGGAGGCTTTGGAGAACCTCCCTGAAAATGCATGATCTTTGCAGAATGGAGTGCCTGCAAAAATCCTCCCAAATCCTCCTGTTGTTCAGACCACACGGGTCTGGACTGCGAATGATCCACCGGTATATAAAAATGACATGTCGCTCACGCTTGCTTTTTTCCACCTTGTTAGCACTGTGTTTTAGTTCTCAGTGCAAGGCTGAACTCTTGAGAAGTATTCCAGGTGGTCAGTCAGCACGTCGAATTATGCAGCGGTATGGAGACAGGGGGCTGTTTGCAGCTGCAATTTGAGTCACGTTTGTGGGTTTGTCAGTGCCGGGGGGCTGGGGACGAAAAGACTTGGTGCACTGATGCATCACACAGGGGCTCACCTGCTGCTGGCTACGTTACTCGGACACGTCAGCTGGTTCGCACAGGCACTAAGCTCTGACATGACTGATGGACAAAATATCTTGAAGGTCCATTTTGAGAAATGGGTGCTGATAACTGAAAGGTTCAGGAGAGTGTAATGATTTTAAGAGGGCAGGGAGAGGCGAGAGTTAAATCCTAAAAATCTCATAAGAATCTGTTTCAAATGTGTGACCGCAGCCACAGCTATCTGAAAACCTGTCCTTATGAAGACAATGAAACACGCATTACGATGTAAAGATGTTTCTTTCACAAAAGTCGGCAGCCTGCAAGCGGAGAGGAAGTCAATGCAATGAACAACAAATAAGATGAAATGTTTTTTATCCTGCCAACTGTTGATGTCA
This sequence comes from Heteronetta atricapilla, assembly GCA_011075105.1. Lineage (NCBI taxonomy): Eukaryota > Metazoa > Chordata > Aves > Anseriformes > Anatidae > Heteronetta > Heteronetta atricapilla. The sequence continues at coordinate 12,704,001 of CM021745.1, read as the reverse complement.
CGAAATAACAAGGAAAAATGCTGTAAACACTGCCTGTATTGAAGCACTGAATCACCAAATCTAACTTTTCTTTTAATTGGACTGTCTGGAGGATGCGCCTTTGTGGTGTTCAGAAGTACCCGTGAAAACTGAAAAGGGAGAGAAGAAATATATTAAAGTGGCTAATTTGTAACATAGTGCCAGTCTACCCTTTCCATTCCCCCCATCAACAGAAATCATAACAGACTAATTCCTCGCTGGAAAATGTTCTTTGTTAGTTGTGTGTCTGAAGCTAGTGGCATGCTGCACTGAGTGGGAAGCAGGAGCCAGGCTGCGGCTGGCACAGAAAATAATCATCTCATTCCCTCCGAGTAGTGCTGAGTTCTGCCAAAATGTTCACTCCGGCCAAATTGAGGGGAAAACCTCTCTGCTGCCCTGTGGAAACCAGAGGAATTTGCCATTTTTATTTAATATTTTTAAATATATTGCTCAGAAAAGTAGCAGAGTTTCATCAGCACTAAAATATGGTGAGAAAGAGGACCTCTAAATTTCAGAGTCTCCCATTCCCTCCGTCAGCCCATGTTCATAGCAAAACTACAGGAGATTTACTAGGGATGTAGCCCCAGATGATGATGTTCGTGCTCGAGGCACACCTGAGTGCTCAGCTTTGAGGCTGGGCTCAGAGCAGCAACTCATGCGTGAGGCTGGGGATTCCTGTGAGCAATTGCCATTGCTCCTGGTCCTGCCATGGGTCACACTGTGTGTCCTTCAACATACGTCCTGCAGCCACACTGATAAAGAGGACCATTAAAGGTGTGCACATCAGTGTGTCATTGTATGAATGCTGCTCCCGGCTGGAAGGCTTGTATTGTGTTGGGCAGTTACAGGGGTGCACACATTGTCCATGGGGTCACCAAAAGGGGACACAGAGGTGTTCTGTCACTCCTGTGTTGGCTGGCTACAAAATTAAGAAGACACCACTCAGCTGCTTCTAAGTACCGTTGGTCAAAGATACCTTTGGAAAGTGTGTGTGAGAGGTTGCGTTACAGCCTCAGCTTCAACTTACGGTATTTATTACAATTTTTGTCTGCACAATTTAGCCTAGCATTGTGAATGTTATTAGCTGCTGCCTTTAGTTGTCAGAACTTGTGCAAACGTGTTGCCATTTGACTAATTAAAGTCGGGCCAAGTGCACAACATCAGGCCTTGGGCTCCTCTGCTAATTGTGCTGAGCTTCCTACCTGTTAATTTATTGGCATAAATATTATCAGAAGGCTTTGATAATTAACAACTATTCATGAATCATGCCTGTCAGCTCTCACCATCCTCTCAGATTATTTGTTAACAAAACGTGAGGTTAGATCATTATAGCAGTACACTAACATGCCAAGTGGACATCTGAAAGAAAAAATGAAGCTGAAAATTTTATCTGTCTCAAAGTAAGGCAGAACTGGGCTGTGGGCAGAGCACCAGGCTGGGAGCATGCTTGGATCCCAGCTCTCCAACCATCTCTTTGTGGGATCTCATGTAGATCACATCAGTCTTTCTGGGCTCACTTCTGTGTCAGAAAAATCAAAGTCATTGTGCTCATTTGCTTTGCTCAGTGGCATGTAACCTTGGCTCAAAGGTGCTGTGTTGTGTCTGCAGTGTGGTGCAGACAGTAACCCTATACCAAGACATCTGCACCTCTGTTGTACAAGCGAGGTGCTCTGCTGCTCTGCATGCTCAGATGTGTGGAGAGAAATGCACTTCCATTGTGTGGGGATGGAAGGTTTCCTAGTGCCAGAGATGCTACATGGGGCTCCTCTAACTTTTTTAACTGCATATTTTCCCCCCTTTAATAGAGCCTAGAACTTGCATCTTAAATAACCCCAAGCAGAGCTACAGGCTGGGAGATGAGTGGTTGGAGAGCTGCCAGGCAGAGAAGGACCTGGGAGTGATGGTGGACAGTCGGCTGAATATGAGCCAGCAGTGTGCTCAGGTGGCCAAGAAGGCCAACAGCATCCTGGCCTGTATAAGAAACAGTGTGGCCAGCAGGGCTAGGGAGGTGATCGTCCCCCTGTACTGGGCTCTGGTGAGGCCGCACCTCGAGTACTGTGTTCAGTTTTGGGCCCCTCGCTACAAGAAGGACATGGAGGTGCTTGAGCGGGTCCAGAGAAGGGCGACGAAGCTGGTGAGGGGCCTGGAGAACAAGTCCTATGAGGAGCGGCTGAGGGAGCTGGGCTTGTTCAGCCTGGAGAAGAGGAGGCTCAGGGGTGACCTTATCGCTCTCTACAGGTACCTCAAGGGAGGCTGTAGCGAGGTGGGGGTTGGTCTGTTCTCCCACGTGCCTGGTGACAGGATGAGGGGGAATGGGCTTAAGTTGCGCCAGGGGAGTTTTAGGTTGGATGTTAGGAAGAACTTCTTTACCGAAAGGGTCGTTAGGCACTGGAACAGGCTGCCCAGGGAAGTGGTGGAGTCACCATCCCTGGAGGTCTTTAAAAGACATTTAGATGTAGAGCTTAGGGATATGGTTTAGTGGGGACTGTTAGTGTTAGGTCAGAGGTTGGACTCGGTGATCTTGAGGTCTCTTCCAACCTAGAAATTCTGTGATTCTGTGAACTTTTTCCCATTTAAGGCTAGATGACAGCATTAAAATTGTTTTTGGAGTTAATTATAAATAGGTTAAAGTCTTGAGTCTTAGAACCCAATAGCAAATGCATATAGCAATGGCATAGCATTTTTCGTTGATTTGCATCTTAAATATCTTTACAAAGGTAAGGTGTGCTTTGTACCTTTATACTTATGAAAACAAGCTCAGTGATGGATTATGATGAAAATTTTCTTGCCTGGTTTCTTCTGCCACATTTGCTTTTTCTTCTTTCCAGCAGCAAGAGAACTGAAGACTTCCTTGACTGATGGATTCATCCAGGACATCTCAGAGGTAGGTAGGAAAGATAACTATTGACTTAACAGATGATGGTGGTTGACGTGAACCTAAAAGATTAATGCATAGCTAAAAATGACATCTCAGATCCTGAAACATGCAGTTTTCTGGGCTGTAAATAGTTTCTTTTTAATACCAAAAATGTAAAGCTGAACCTTGGTAATAATTCTTTCTTCAGCAGCAATCTGTCTGTGCTGGGATATTTTTATAATGCTAGCCATTGATCTTCTCAAGAGCTGCTGCGTTTGAAATAATTATTTCAAAGAAACATTGAGGAAGAAGCAAGATCATCTTTGCACAAGATTTTTTTTTTCATCACTTAAATATATTCACTGTAGAAATATCTCCCTCAAAAGAGGTGAAGATCATTCCCAGCATCCAGGGCTGCTTTTTTAATTTTTTTCCTGCTCCGTCTGCCAGAAGTTTTGCAGCTGGTACAATTCATTCATTCGATTCAATCATCTGTGCTCTCTTAAACCGGCAATGAATTTGATGATCAGTGTGCTGGGTTTTTAACATACGATTTTCTCTCCACTTTGAGCTACTCACTGGCTATTACCATGCACCACAATAGCTTTTCCAGTGCTGTCTCCGGGAAGGCAGAGTGGAAACAGCAGCAGATGGGTTGCGTGATGGGATCTCCACCTCCTTGGTAGGAAACCAGTGGGTGCTGGTGAAGATATCCGAAATCTGGCAGTGTTTAGTTGTTATTGGTACAGAATCTCTGAATTTCTGCTCCTCCTCCAAACTGCAGTGCAGCAGCAAGTCAGCATGTGTAATGATGGACTGCTCTTGCAGGCCCTTGAGTTGTGAGGAGCTCAGTTAGCTTCCAGAAAGCCAGGCTTGGGAAGTACTAGGCCTAAGACCTGGAGAGTAATACCAGGAAACAGCACGGTGCTTAGAAACAGCACTGTGCTTGAGACAGGTATTGGGTCATGAATTTGAATGACACAGCTCTGTTCTTGTCTCCAGTATTTTGCTTTTGCTGGCCACTGGAGCAGTCCTTTCACTGCTGATGGGAAAATCCTGCACTTACCAAAATGCCCCAGGGCATTCGAGCAGATTGGGAAGGAGATTGAGAGGAGGGAAGAATTTTTAACAGGACAGGTAGGGAGCAGGGATGGGGATGCAGGGATGAGGAAGGGGGTGGGAATGAGCAGGAACTGGGAAAACTGAGGAGTCCAAGGAGACAAAAGCACTTGTTGGGGAGAAGCCTGTATAAACTTGCACAGATGCAAGTGTAGATAGAAATAAACAGGGAAATACAGGCATTTATGACCATCTCCATAACACATTACACCACTGTTACAACCTTTAAAAACATACTTCCTACTTCCTCTTATTCTTCTGAAAATTATTGTTTCATGACAAAGCCTCAGCCCTACAAAAGCTCCCGATACATAATTCATGTACGTGCAGGTTTCTGTCCTTTTTTTTCCCTTGCAGATCTTCCCGGAGTACTCCAGGGAGATCCATTTATCAGGTCCAAAGCAAAGCTTTGTTTTTCCCTCTCCCCCTGGACAAAAAGCTCTCACCAGGTGCCAGCATTCGGAGCAGCATTACAGCCTGCGTGTGTCCAGGACCCAGTGCTGCCACACTCCTGGCAGCTTTCGGTGAGTGACAAACTGCTGCCGCCCTCATCTGCACATGTGTGCAGTATTAATAACTGTGTTGTTGCCCCTCGTGTTTTCTTTCAGTGTGTCCCAGTAGAACTGAAGCAATGAATGCAATTTTCCATGAGAAATTACAGATGGGTGACTTAATGGAGAAATTCACCCTATCCTTTGACTACCCTGGACAAATATTTCTATAGCTACTGCTGGATTAATTTGCACTAATGAACTGAGAGCAGGTTCCAGGATGGGAGCCCAGTCCTGAAACCTTTGGCAAGCCAGGGCTTCCCGCGGAGCAGCGCATCTTGTTGTGTGACAAGGACTGCACGGGAGCAGTCGGTGCAGCCCGAGCCCTCGCACCCCCCAGATGTGTCCCCTTGCCATGAATCAGGCACCCTGGGAATATTTGCGGTATGAGAAGAACTGGCAGTGTGCTTTATCTCCCATACAGCTCTGATCCATCTTCCACCCTCTGTCCTCCACCACTGCAGGAGCGTTATATGCAGAGAAATTTTCATTATGGTTATTTCCCTATGCCCTTTTCATATTTCTGCATTATTTTGTACACAGCACAGAAGAACAAAGGTTCCTTTAAACTATTACAGTCTTTCCTCCATTAAAAGTAGATATATTTTTTCTGATGGTTATTATAAAAAATCATACTAATTTACACTGCTAATGACAGGTTTACGGGCATTCATGCAACTCTTACTGTCAATATAGTTTTTGTTGTTGTTTTTAATGACTGTATGTGTGTTATTTCAGAAGCCAGCACTTCTGGGCTCAGTTTACAGCCAGTGGGTGCCGTTCTGTTGCCTTTGCTAGCCTTTCAGCTTCTCAGCTGCAGCCCACTAGACCCGTGTTCTCTGGGCAGTGGTCTTGTTGCCACAGAACCAGGGCAGACTCAGGAAACCTGAACTGGGTTCTAAGGTTCCACCCCAACAGATGCCTTAAGTAGCTTACAGCAAGGTAGCCTCTTTCCCCAAGTCCTGTTTTCAAAGAGACACATAGGAAATAGGGACACCTGCCTCATGGCCTCAGCTGCAAAGGACCATGATGGGTTGACCCCGGCCAGCAGCGAAGCCCCACCAGCCACCCACTCTCTTGCCCACCCCACAATCAGGATGGACGAGTAAAAGCAGGAAAAAAAATCATGGGTTGGGATAAAGACACTGGTTCTAGGGCCTCTGGTCCATATCTCTTCTTTGCTGCAGGACCTGCTGCCTTGGCCCTGCCTGCGCAGCCAGGAGCAGCAGGGGCAGGACCAGCCTGCGAGTACGTGTTTGCACAGAGCTTGGCTGCAATCACCACTGAGCTGGTGTTTAAAGCTTTGCTAGAAACCAAGTCTCCATGAGCTGAATGGGATTTTCCCCTTTCTGCATGCACCAAGGTATGTTGATTGGTTCTTTGATATTTAAAACCTTCTTATCAGGAGGAATTGCCAACTGGGCAGGATGCTAGCTGCTGAACAATTTGTCATGTTTCCACTTTAAAATCACACATAATTAGCTAAGTGTACCCAAGGAAACCCTAATTTACATAATTGTTACATTCTTTAAAAAAAAATAGATTGGAGCATTTTCTGCTCTCCCTTTGCTGATACCCTCTGGAAATGCTGGAGACCTGGCTATTGCTGAAAACAAGGACCTTGGGGACAGGTAAAACCCGACCTTTATGCTGCCAGGGCATGTCCTCTCGCCTCAACACATGAGCAATTTCTGCACAGGAGGTAAGGGAGCTGGGGAAGCCATATGGAGAGCTTGAGATCATATAATTGACTTCTTTCCCCTCCCCTCCTCCAGTGTGCTGAAACACCTGTAAAAGTGTCTTTTGCTAAAAATAAGTAAGAGAAACAGCCTCTAACACCCAATTATCTCAGACTGGGAGAAACAGTTGTGATTAAGGTTTTAAGGCAGTCTTCAGACGGGTATCTGAAAATATGTCCAAACTGCAAACGACAGCAGATGTACGGTGGAAGGGAATGTGGATGGCAGTCATTGACTTGAGAAGTGCACGGGATAATAAAAGAGGTGTTAACAGATGGGAGATAAAAAACATAAAAACGAGGGATGTGGGAAGAGCAAAGGCTGTGAAGTAGCTGTTGATGGAAGAGAAGTGGAAAACAGTGCTTGAATGGAGATGTTTGGTGGCTGCAGACCATTCCTCCAGCTTTTGAGCAGGAGAATTGGAGTTTGCCTTCTCTTGGGAAGGAAGAGCTGGAAACAAAGTGGCCAAAAAGCTCCCATCCAGGCAAAACTCTTTTCCAGATGTTTTTGTCTTCCCCTGGAGCAAAACCCCAACCTTTCTCACAGCCTCTGTGCCACACTGTTGTAGGGCCAGCCCCGCCACACCCCACCACCAAGACAGGGTCCATCTCATGGGCAGAGCACTGTGCCTGCCTGCCTCTGCTCTGTGTAATTAAATGTGTACTTGATCAGGGAAAGGCAGACAGCGTCTTAGTGGTAAACGTGTTCATGTGATGAGCCGTGAACCTACCCTGAGCAGAACAGGGGGCCCTAAACCTCCACAGCCTCCCTCCCTGCCATCCCTCCTGCAGCCTGAGCCTCTCCCTGGAGTGCCCCAAGGACACTCTGCCAAGGCAGGACAGTTTCTTTCTGTCCCAAATGTCTTGGGCCACCCTTGCTGTGCTGCAGCTGAAACATCCTTGCTGCATCCACACTGCCTGCTAGAACCTGAACCCATGCCTGTGCCTTTTCTTAGCTGCTCTACGTGTTGTTGAACCCCGAAATGTGATGTCTGTAACACCAGAGCCCCGCCTGCGTGCCCCCTTGTAACAGCCCTTCCACAAAGTGCCCTGAAGTCCTGAGCTCTGTCTGAATCCACAAGCAGACAGCTATTTTTTATTTTTTTTTTCCCCAGGAATGTCACTGTTGTTTATGTGCTGGTTTATACTGCTGAAAGCCTTCTCCAAATGACTCCCAGGTTCTGGGAAGCTGAACAGACTGAAAGACAAAAATCAGTGCTTCTCCTGATGCTTGTCACGACCTGACATACCCAATACATTCGTGGCTGCTGTAGGCAACTAGAACAGCTCAAGTGTCTTTTTATGACACTTGCTTTTCTTGCAAAGGAAATGACACCTGACTCCTCTCCGTAACAAAACCCCCTTGAGAGCTGAAGGGATTCACTGGAATTGCCAACCCCCTCTCACTGCGTGCTGAATCGCTGGGCAGGTGGGAGCTAGGTAGCGGCTGCAGGACACGCGGGGCTGGGGTTTGTTGCTTCCCACTAACACCCATCCCGACATGAATGCTGAGCCCCAGGGACAGGAGCAGACAAGGACAGGGAGGGAGTAAAGCCAGCAGCTCTTTTTCTGCAGAAAATTTGCTTTCCGAACCACCAGGGTTTCTTTTTGTACCGTCAGGCTTCAGACGTGCAGGCAAAGCGATGTTTGCAGAGGATGTTGCTGCTTGTGCCAGCGTTCAGAGTCGAATTAAGGGACTTGATGTTGAGGACACTGAGCAAACGTGCAATCTAACCCAATATGTCAAAGGGAGAGAGAGGGGGGCTTTCGTGCTGGTTAATGGACTGTCCTTCAGAGCCGCCGCGTTTGCCTCGGGGAATGACGCACGCACCAGGCAGGATGGGAGTGCTTGAAGGGAATTAGGCTGTATAATTTCAGGTTGCCTTTGAGTCAAAGAAAGTTTTCAGAGATTCATTCCTTATTTATTGACATGTTTGCTTTTGCTGCAGAGAAAGAAAAGGAAATTTCCTGTGAGATGAAAATAAAACCACTTTCCATCTCGCCTGTAAAAGGTGCCTCAGGACTTTTTATGAAGTCCTTGTTGCAAATTGCCAGCAAAGTTAATTGGAGACTGGACAAAAACCCAGATTTTTTTTTTTTTTTCTTTATATAAATTCTTGCCTTTGCTTTGCTTAAGTGCACTCTGTGTCTGTGATGTTGAATGTGGCCATGTGCAGAATAAAAACTCATTGCTTCTGGAAAGTTTTATGCGGATTTTTTTTTTTAAGGCAACAAAAAACATCCCTGAATTGCTCAAAATACTTCTTACATTATATCTCTTTAGCTTGAGGCTGGCAGTACCTCAGAGGTACAAAGCAGATGAAGCAGCCCTCCTTTCTCTAATAAAGCTACTCTGAGCAATTAGCAAAGAGGAGCTTTTGTTGTGCCCTCATGCGGCTGCAACTGAAAGCCGCCGGCGCTTGGTGCTTTCCTCCTGCTCCTGCGCCTGGCCGTGCCCAGGATCTGTCCCAAGCCAGCTCTGGGAATCCCCGGTGCCTTGCAGAGCCTGCTGTAGCTGCAACTTCTTGCAGGTGTGTAGCGCGATCATTAAACACCTCCGTGGGGAGGCCACCTCTTTATTTTTGGCTGGCTCTCACAGTGGTGCAAGGAGCAATGATCCGTGCTGAGAACAAACAGGAGCTAACAGGCTTCAACATGCTTTGCTGCACGGGAGTTACAACGGCACGACAGCTATTATCATTCATTTAGGGGCACGGAGGCTGCCTCGGTAGAAATAAGCTGCAGAGGTGGAATCTGCTCCATTATTTTCAATAAGAGATGCGCTGAGCATAAAGAGGTCAGCGTCTTCAGCATGGACATCAAAATATATATATATATATATATATTAAAAAAAAAAAAAAAAACATTGGTTTAACTACTGTGCACTGCCCCACTTTATTTACAGCAGTCTTGAGTGTTCCCACGTACAAGTGTCCTCATGTACGACAAGGGTCCCCACCTCCAGCGGGCTGGTGGCCCCACGCAGGGTGAGGAGCAGCGAGGGCTCGGCTGGGGCAGTAAATCAGCATCATTTCTCAGGCTCCTTCCCTGGCTCAGCCCAAGGTTTGTGCAATTTGTGGCAAACAGGTTCCACACCAATAAACCAGGGTAATGATAACTGCTGTCTCCTTCTTGCTGCCTGATGAAGGTTTTAAGGGTCAGGATCCTCTCTTAGTAGCTATGTTCTGTAGCTACTACTGCACCGTCCAGTCCCAGGTAAGCTCTTTTGGGGTTGTTCTTGTGCCAATAAATTCTATCATATGTAGCTTTGCTTTAGGCTGGGTAGCAATGTTCAATCCCAGGCACATCCTGAATGACAGCCAAGGTTTCCTTGCTGGTGAAGAAAAATATATAGCGGCCAGTTTTATGTCTTATTGGGACTCCAACAAAGGATGCAAGGTGGAAAGTCCTTATGGCACGTTCAATTTCAGCTTCCATGTGATTGAACTGTATTTTAAATTAAAAAAAAAAAAAAAAAAAAGTTATCCGTTTTCCTGATGTGCTGGGAGAGTATAGAGGTGTTTTCCAGCACAAGGGACTCTCTCTCTCATCTCCTGCAAACTTCACCGACCAGGCTGACAGCTCACCGACTTGACTCAGAGTTGTAGTTCATCATCCAAGCCCTGCTAATGCTCCCAGCTCTGCCGGAGGCTCTCACTCCCTTCCGCAGCACTGATGCAGCTGCAGGTCCCACATGGCAAAAAACGCATTTGGAGTGAGAGGGAAATAGCAGGATGAAGTGGTGGGGCAAGGGCCAGGCTGGGAGGGGACGGTCTGCCTTCCTCTGCTCACTCACAGCATCTGCGTGTCCTTCCTTGTAGCCCCTCCACCTCTGGGCTGGGGCTTCTGAGCCAGCTTGGCCTGAGCAGATGCACCACGCTAGCTCAGGGGCTGCTGCTTTGTTTTACTTTGGTGTCATCATTTTGGGGTGCAACCTCTGTCTGGCCTTCATCATCTGTGTGCTGATTACCTATTTTCACCTCCCTTATATCTGAGGGAGGTGCGAGAGCCCTGTAATCCTTTTCTTTCTGCACATTACCGTAAATCCTCATGAATCTCTATTAAATTTGAGCAAGAACATGAAGATAGTTTGCAGCTGCCTTGTTGATTTTATATTTCCTTGCTGTGAAGCTGAGAATTAAATGGCTAATAAGGCATCTGCTCCAAGCAGGAACTTCAAGACTCTGTCAAAAACAGGTTTGGGTTATTGGTTTTTCTTGCCATCGCATAATCACGTTATTAAAGCCTTTTGGGATGCCTGGTTAGAGGCACTGACTGTCAAAGCGGATGCAGCTGGCAGAACGCAGAAGCACACAGCAGCTGGGGTTTTGGAGGCACCTCCACAGCTCCAGGTGGAGAAACTTGGTGGCAAGGAGGAGAGGTCAGGCTTGCTCTGGCCCCCAGCACCCTGGCTGTGTGTGGGGACACCAGCAGGAGCAGGGCAGGTCTTCCCGGGCAGCAGAGCTCGGTGGGCGCCTTGGGGAACAGACCATAGACTCTCCTGTTTTGACTTTCAGGCAGATAATTGATACTATCTTTTGGATCATTAAAAAAAAAATAAATAAATAAAAATAAAAATATAGTGTCAGACCTGTCATTTTCATGTTCATTTGAACTCCAAGTTAATTCTAAATCAATTAATTAATGCTGCCGCTTGATGGAATGGATCTTACCCACTGTGACTATGGCTCTCATTGCTGTCATTAGCAATGCATTAAAGATAAATTAAGTTTTCAGATAATCTGGGCACTGCTTATGTTTTTTCCAGTTAAAAAGTGTTGCTCAGTACAGGAGTCACAACATCACTGCAGCCACTACAGTGATGCACCTAGGAAAAAGCAAATATTTCTGTTATTAATGAAACTGCATCCATTTTCATTAAAACAGCTGTGTCCCAATTTGTTATGGCATTTTCATAAAGATTTTTTTTTCTTAATGGGAATTTGCTCTAGACCTGTGACGCATTTTTAAAGAGGAGGTGTTGGTACTAATGCACTGAACTGCCGTTATAGCCAAAATGAAGCTCGGTTCATCGCTTCCAGAAACGAGGCCACTTTGGCTTTCTGAGTTGAAGAACTGTTGGCAGCAGAGTAATGATCACCCCATGTGTGAAACAGTCTCGTTCCGTTCTGCACTGTTGACAATTTTGTGCAAAACCATCATCTGCTGGGGACTCCTGAACTTTGATGTTCCTTGTGGTGTTCAATTATTTCTTCCTAATGTTATGGTTGTGGTCACCAGAGCAGAGCTGCAACTGTGGCTCCATACTGCTGCAGAGGGCATTCAAAGCAAAATATTTCATGGTCATTCTAGTAATTAAACCTTCATTAAAGTTCACCTTTACCCTCTTCAGCCCCAAAGTTTTACAGTACAGTTCTAATTAACTTTTAGGTGAAGAGTGATCCCTAATAAGCAATTGTGTTTGCCAGGTCTTTTTCCACACAAAATCAAGCTGAAGCGTATGTATATTTTTCTTCTCTTCCTTCCCAACTCTCAGGCCTACCTGCCAGACTCCCCTCGGGTGTTTTGTTACCATTTTCAAGGACCAATTAGAGCCCCGCCTTTAGACACCAATGATTTTTTTTAGACACCAATGAATTTGTGCTCTGCCCCGCACCTCTAGCACTGTGTGGATGAGGACACACACTTTCAAAGAATCATAGCCTGGCTCAGGTTGGAAGGGACCTCAAAGATCATCCAGTTCCAACCCCTCTGCCACAGGCAGGGACACCTCCCACTAGATCAGGTTGCTCAGGGCCTCTTCAAAGTTCCTGACGGATCGGTGTGATTTGGCACTTCCTTTTGTTGTGGTGGTTGTTGTTTCTTCCTGCAGATGAAATTCACTGTTAAAATTGGACACTTTAACACATTTTCTGTGTTAAAAATCTTCCCAAGGAGTAATCTTAGCTTTGACTTTCTCCTGTAAGCAGCGGGGGTAGGAGCTGGTGCTTGGGTACGCGTGCCTGAGAAGTAGGCCCCGCGGGCGGGACCAGGCCTGCTCTGGGGCTCCCTTCTGTTCCCACTCCCCAGGTAGCTACCAGAGATGCCTTCAGGTGGATTTAAGTGTTGGCAGGCCTTGGGGACATCATACACATTGGGGGCATTTTGCTCCTATAACACTCTTGGGATGGAAAGAACAGTACATTTGCCCTCTCCCAGCTAGTCAAATAACTGCTACTTCTGCCTGCTGCCAGACCTCTTCCTCGTGCCTTTCTGGTATGTGTCCGGGCTGGAAATAGATGTGCTTCTGAACACCTCTTTACACTTATGTCAGGCTGGGTTGTATTACCTGAGTAATGAAGATATCAAAACACATTGATTTTCCCCTTCAGGGGCTTTTGTCCCCTAGTTTGTTTTGCATTGATTGGAAGAAAAGCTTTTGGGTTGCTCTGAGCATGTTGTAAGTTGGGGGTCATTTCCAATAAAACCAGCAAAGACTGTTAAAGCCAAAGGAAAGCAAAAACAGGTTGTTCTTTACCAGGAACGTTTTGACCAAGCAGTGCGTAGCAAAGGACAAACTGTGAAGGACAAGCTCCTGTTTCTTGTGGAGCCAGAGGAGAGTCCCTCGTGTTGAACCCCCCTGTGACTGTGGCATCTTTCTGCGTCAGAGCACTGCGTCAGAGCAACGTTTTTAGGCAGAGGCAATGTGCTAGAGGAGATGTGTGAGACAGTCTGGGCAGATTAATTGTGAGCCCCAAACCCTCTTCTTCTCCTTGGGCTGGGCTTGTGCTTGTTTTTGACCAGAGTTTTGCTAATCCACTGTGCTAAGAGGAGGGGAAACTTGTTGTCCCACTTGTAGGAAAGGGAGAGCTACAAAACTTCTAGGCTCATTTCCAGAATGTAGGAAATTTTAGGATCAGTTCCAGCCCACTTCAGGGAGTGGGCTTCAGGTGAGTTTGTCTTACTAAACACCTTGCCAGGAAGAAGCTGTGGACATCCACACCAGGTGAAGATCTGAATGCAGGGCTGGTCCTCCCTTCATCTTTGTATGAGACAGTTGTGCTACGAACTGACCTTCAGATGCTGTTTATGCAAATTATAATTTGCATAGCTAATTGCTATTTATTGATACTAACCTGACCAAAATAAGCCATTGCTTATTAAAAATAAATTGTCCCCCCCAGACCTTGAACTTATGCAAGGTCTTACTCAAAAGAAAATGATGCTACATTCAAAAAAAAAAAGAGTCTGAATATCTGTTGTCTTAGCTCACCGTTTTCAAAGTGGCTATAAAACATTCTTCCAGTGACCTGACAGCAGTGTGCTCAGCAAACACCGTGTGAGCTGCTTTTGCTGGCTTCCTACTCCGGATCTCCCAGCTTTATACATGTGATCATGTCTCCTTGCTTCTCATGCTGCTGTTAACTCCACAAGACTTTTGGTTCCCTGTCTCTTCACAGTCTAGATTCTTTGTGCCATGGCCATGTCCCCTGAGACAGAGTTAGGTACTGCACGTCCAAGACAGGTAGTCACTTCACTTCCATTTTAAACACCTAATTCTGCCTTCAACAAGATTGGGCTTCACCCCTTCCCCTTTGCTCCCATCATGTTAGCATTAACCACCTTCCAGGTCCTGTCCCTTTTGGTTTTAACATGCTCAGATTAACAATGACTATGTTCAGTCAGTAGGAAATAATATATATATTCCACTTGACTTTGCTAGTGCTGTTCGGGTCAATGGGAAGAAATTTTTCCAGTGATAAAGGAAAAGGCCATTTAAAAATAAAGCTGTGATAGTCTGTGCTGTTAGCACATGAACTGAAAGGATGGGTTCATTTGGGGAGTATTAACTCCCCTCCTAAAATACTTTGCTATCTGTTTGTAGTCACAGCAGGTACATGTCTGGTCCCAGCAACTCTCCAAGAGTAGGGTGATGTAAATGGCCAAGATGAAGAGGAAGAGGCTGATGGCTGGCTGGGCACCAAAGCTCAGAAGAGCCCAATTTCCAGCTTTGCTACTTGAAGCCTGGGCTGCTACCTTGATTTGGGAGACTCCTTCCCCATGATACCACTGTGATCAGAACTGTGTTCTGATCTCAGTGGTGTGCTATTTCAGAACCAAGGTGAAACTATTGTGATAAATAGAGTAAATAGGTTGTAAATAGAAAATAGTAATGTCTGAGCAAGCCATTTGTGAGTCTCCCTTATGGTAAGTGTGACGTGGAGGGTCCCACGAAGCCAACTGCTGCGATTAAACTTCCCGTGCTTTGCACTGGCCTCACTGCCAAGACCCCAGTTTATTACAGTCACCTCCCCCAGCTTCACTCTGCTGCTTGCATGGGAACAGAGATGCTGCGGCACTCAGTGGATGCGCAGAGTAAGCATGGATCTGAGAAAAACAGCTTGGGCAGCAAAGCTTCCTTGAGAGGGCACACAATTAAATGAGGCTTGTCCCTGAAGAACCTGAAAGTCTCATCAAACAGAACCTGTTCACATAGGATTTGTGATTTACTTTAAAGTCACAAAGTCTGGATTTAGCTTTTCAGCTTTTGGGGATCAGACCAGCATGTCCACTCTGAGGATGGCTCAATGACAGATTACACATTAGCTCATCTCTTGCTGTTTTACAATAGCATGCAATAGGATTTAAATTAGGTTCAGCACTGTAATCGTGTTGCATTTATAACAGCAGTGAGATAATTCCCAGGCGCTGGTTACGTAGCCTCCGAGGGAAAGAGATTTCAGATGTGTTCAGCAGAAATGTGCCGTGTGATCCACGGTTGTAATTTCATTAATTTCATTAACAGGATGCCCCGCAGCTCCTGCTGGGAGCCGGAGCAACATGCTCTCCTGCTGCAGGTCAGCGCTGCACTGGGGACCAGTGCTTTCCTGCCTGCGGGACAAGCTGCAGTCACATGTGGTTCTTGGGTCTCCATCCCCATGCCTGACCCATGTCTGAGGCTCCTCAGCAAAGGCTGAGCTCTGGGCACAGGCAGAAGCTCACATCACGCATGGGGCAAAAAGGAAGCGGGCTGGGAATCCCTGCGGCGTTTGTGAAAGCCCCAGCTGATTGCCAGGGGACGCATACAAGCATTGACATTTAACTCCCTGCCTGTTCTGAGACAGGGAAATGCTTCCCCAGCACACTGGTGCCATGCAGGCTGACATTTCGGAGAGCCCCACGTGCCTCTTGCTCAGGTGGTGGCGTTATCCGTGGCCGTGTGCTGGCTGCTCCTGAGGGAACCCCAAACCTGGCGTCAGCACCACTGAAAGCACAGGCGGGAGGGAAGCGAGAGGCTGTGCTCAGAGGGCAGCTACCAGCCTGCGGGTGCTGAGGGTAGCAGGGGGAAGAGCAGGCATTTGTCTCTTTTCTGTCAGAAATGCACCCAAACTGACATGCACCCATCAAGGGCAATTTCCATGGGGGCGTTCAACTGCCTGGCACAATGCACGCTATCACAGCGGAGGCAGGAGGGAGGCAGGAGGGAGGCAGGAGGGAGGCAGGAGGGAGGCAGGAGGGAGGCAGGAGCTTTCCTATGACTTTGAGCATTGCCACAGACCACCACGTCCCATCCTGGCGGAGGCTGTGCACACATGTGCGTGTGTGCCCCATGGTAACAGCAGGACCCCAGGACAAGAAGTGGGGACATGCAGGTGGCAGCAGGACCAGGGTGCTGAACCTTTCTGCCCAGCATTCTCATTGGTTTTGCAAGTACCTCAAGTTTAAACAAAGTTTCTCTGGGGTTTCTCCTGCAAGTCCATCATTTCCCATCAGCACAGCACTACTTCAACTCTTTTTATGCACAGGAGGCCCCGAGGCAGTTGGTTTTATTAAGCAGATTTCTCACCATTTCATTTCCCCACATGATTCATTTTCTCCAGCTTGTTTCATGCATCTCAGCTCAAAACACATGATTTAACTCAACGTGTCAGTGCCAGGAACTGAAGCGGGAGGTTTGCCCCAGCCCATGACCATGCTCAGGGCCACGTCCCTGGGAAGGAGGGGTGCAGGGGAGGCTGCCAAGCTCTCCCTGATGGCATCTCCTGTTCTCCAGGGTGTGATGCAGTGGGTGAAGGGTTTGCCTCTGTACAGCCAACTTTTTGCAATCCCCTCCGCCACTGGTTGCTCCACACCTGATGGCAGGATCACACCCTGGCTGGATGCCCCAGCAGCTGGCCTCTGCAGCCTAGCCCAGTTTGGAGATATTTCTGTCCTCTCCCAGCATGAAAACATATGGAAAGCCATGTTAAAGGAGAGCTATAAGGCTGGACTCAACTCCAGGTGTGTTAATTTCTTCAGAAAAAAACATATTGACATATGAGGCAGGGGTGCCTCTGAATTTCTCCACCTACAAAATGAAGGAGCCGCCCTGAGCCCCCTCCCCAGCAGCGTGCCAAGCTCTGTGCAAGAAGGGCACGTCCCAGGAGGGATACAATTTTAGCACCACATTTGCAAGGTGAGCTGCTGAACATGCAGCCAGCAGGAGCCTTGCTCATGTTGTTAAGGAATGAAGCCATACATTTTTGGTAGAAAACTCCAGTTAGTTTAAAACGTTTAATATTTTTTTTAAGGAACAGCTCAAAACACGTTAAAAAACAGAAAGAAAGGATGCAGTCCCCTTTAACACCTGTATAACATCTTCAGCAGGTTTTTAAATGCATCAGTCTGCTGATCCTCTGCAGATGGGGGCCTCTGTCCTGCCCCCAGGTTTTTCTGAAGCCACACCTGGCTGCTTGCACTGCCCAGGAGCACCGGGAGGTAGGGCTGGCACTGGGGGTGGGTGTGTGGGGGGCAGTGGCTGGGAGCAGCCTGGGCAGGGTGTGCTAGTCCTGGCTGCTTGGAGGTCGGGGGTGTCCCCTGGGTGACAAGGAGGGAGTCACACTATGCTCGGTGCTCTCCCAATGCCCCCACATCGGCTGGCCAGGCACAGTGCTGTGGAGACATGGCTTGGAGAGGGGACAGTGTGCCTGGGGGAAGTGGCTCAGGAGGAAGTAAGCAGGTGTTGTATAATTTCCATGGGTATTAAATGTGAGGGTGAGGAAAGGGGAAAAGTGATGGGGGAGTGGAGAGGGAAGGGAGCAGAAAGAGAAGTGGTTTTTCAGAGTGGAATGTCTTGTTTTCTGCAAGTGTGGAGCCCTGCTGTAAAGAAAACTCTTAGAAAATTACTTGTGTGTGTGTATATATATGATATACATAATGAAATAAACTCTTCAAGCATCCAGCTCTTTCTAGTAAGTGAAAACTTCCAGTAACTGGCTTCTTAATGCTACAAGGCTGTTCTGTTGTTTGCTTCTCTCCTGAAAAGCACATGCTGGGTCTTGCTGTGTCTGCTGCTGCCTGGTTCTCCCTGGGACTGGTCCATGCCCATTGTGCAGGCGAGCCCTGGCCCCGTTTGCACCCTGCAGCCCAGGGCAGCCAAGCCCTCTCCCCAGCTGGAGACTGGTGGCGAACACTGCCCCGATCCATCGCAAAGCCTGTGGCCCATCTAGGATGGGGAAAGCCTTTCCCTGCCTTCCTCTTCGACATCCGTGCAATCTCTCTGCTGAGAGCATGTTCAGCAGCTCTCTCTTTGCTGCCTAAAGGCAATTGCTGCTGAAATTATATATATTTTATTACAACCTTTGAAATAAATGGCTCTTTTTAATGGCCAAATCTTCTCGGCTGTCCTTTAAGCATCAGAATGAAGGGAAAGTGTTTTGTTTTTGCAGGATTATATAAAGGTAGCTGGAGGGGAAACTAGAAATTCTCTTAGTTTCTACACTTATGGATGGTGATGATCTCATTTTTGCTAGTTTTTACAATTAGAACACTTTATCTGTCAAACTCCCCATTGATACGGTGCTGTGCCACTCCTCCTCTAAGGGAGCGCTGCCATTCTTGGCACCAAAGGGGTCTTTTCTGCCTTTAAAGCTTTTACAGCAGTCCCTGTGATGCTCTTCTCTTGAAGCAAATATCAGAGCTAAGCAGACATGCAGGACATAGCTAAGTTTGAAAATACTTTTATATATTCTGAAGTAGCTGTCCTTAGGCATGTCTCTGGAGCAGGAGGTATGATGGTGTGATGAATTTCAAATCACAGCCTCCGTGGATCTCTTATTTTCCAAATACTGTGGGGTTTCTGTGTGTGTGTTTTTTCCCTGAAGGCTAAGGAAATACTATATAAATTTTCTTGGTAGGAAAATCTTGACAGAGGAATGGAGCAGCTTTCCTACATCTAGTACCTGTCTGCAGAGCAGAGGATGGTTGTCAGGAGCTCGCCTTGTTTAGCCAAGAATGCTTATCCTCCCGTAGTACCTAAGATGCTTCTGATCCCACAAGAATATACATAAAGATCAGTGAAACGTCACTGATTTGCATTAATCATATCTGGATTTCTACTTCTTGGGCCCTTTCCCTCCTCCTTTCCTTACATGGAGCCCAGCATCATCTGGACACTTGGCTCGTAGCGGGCAGCCCCTGTCTCAGTGCTGCACTTGCCTGTTTGGAGTCACCCGAGTCCCATGAGCCATCCAATGTCCCAGAGGGATGTAGCAAAGGCAGCCCATGTCACCGGTGATGTCTGAACGGCTACAAAGTGCCGCTAATTGGAAGAGCTGGAATACACAAAAACTCAGTGGGCTGAACTTACATCCTTGTGCAAATTGAATTACAAGCAGGAATAAGTCTAATTGCACCAGACAGCAGTTAGGAGGGCTTCACTGTGAGGAGACAGCTGCCTGGAGCTGGGCTGGGGAAGGTGCTTCCCTCCCGGGGGGGGGGACGTGCACGTGCCCAGAGCTGCTGGGGGGGTTGGGGGCATTTGGGTGCACACCTGGTGATGCCCCCACAAAGCATGCCCATCACAGAGCCTGTACCCTGTCCCTGTCTACATTTGGCTAATCACTCACCCAGGGTATGACCGTGCTCAGCCCTAAGTGCAGTTGAGGGCCGGGTTATTTCTTGGCTCTGGGATCCCAGACCTCTGTTGTAGCCACCTAATTTCTTTCCACAGGCCCATTACCGTGTTAGCCAAACACCATGAGCTCTGTCCTGTGTGTCCCTCATGGAGCCCCTGAGAAACAAGGTGCTGCCACCAGCCCCTTCTGCAGGTCTGGGTGGCTGGGGCCATGGATGCGCCTTGTGTCACACGGGATGCCTGGGCTGAAGCATCACCTGCCGTCTGTGCCCTGCACCAAAATTATCTGTTCCAGGGAACACAACAGGGGCATCAATGAGCAGAGCTGGACAGTGCTGAGCCTCCTGGCACCTGACTTGTGGCTGTTCGTATGTGAAGGATTTGGGTCTGAGTTGCCTGGCGTGGAGGCTTTAGAAACCTCCTCCTCCAAATTGGCTGAGGATTTGCAAGAGCTGTACCCCAATCTCCTGTTCCAGGCTTTAATAACATAGGGAATTAGTGGTAAAGTATTGGAAGATTTAAAAATAATAAAACATTCCTGTAGTAAAGCTATTTAAAAAAATATGTATTTGATTGTACTTTGATTAAGCATGGGAGAAGTTGTGTATATAAAACATCCCTTTGGACATTTTGTTGCTATAACCACCATAATAAAAGTTTGTTTTATGTAACAGCTTTCAATCTATGTAATGTACTTTGTTCTGTAATATGGACATAGAGCTGAGCTGTGCTGTGATTGCCAGGAGCTGTGGTAATCCGTTATTCCGAGGACACAAGGGGTAAATAAGAGCTTTTCTGTAAAGCAGGGAGACATTTCAGTAAGGCCTTTAATAGAGTGGCGAGATTTTTGCCATATATACCTGGGCATCATTGCAAACAGGAAGATTTACTGGTACCTTCAAGCCAGAAGGTTCATGAGCAATTTATTTCCAAAGTGCTGTGCTACTGCATATGTTTGTTCTTGGGAAAGGAAAACCATTTGGGGCATTACTTTTTTTTCTCCTCCTGGATCTGATGCTGTTCTGTGTGCTACAGATTCAGCTTATAACACAACGTGACATAACTTGCTGCTTAAGATCCAGGGAGTATGAAGGAGTCATTGAAGTTGAATCCTGAGAAGTAATTAAGTTTCTAAACTTGCTCCACAAATTACACCAATGTTTATTTTTCATATCTCTGACATAAAGAGCCATAATCCTCCAGGTCTTAATGGGGCTTCTGTTCTTCATCCTTTGTGAATCCAGGGGAGAGGAGAGTCAGGGTCAGATACTGCCCCTAAGTCTGCACCTTGAATCTCTGACAGTGAAGCCTTCCTCTTCCGGCAGAAGCCACTTAGTTTTGACCTTGATGGAAATGATGCCATTGGCAAGAATAGCCACAAAGGCAAAAATCCCTGCGTGGATCTGAAAAATTAGTTTTGCTATCAAGAACAGGTTTCATAGTAAGGATTTGCCTTTTTTTAACTGGCAGTCTCCCTGCAGGGTTCAAGCAGGGAGGACAGATCAAGAGGGCTGAACTTTCCTTTGGTTGTAGTTTTATTCCTCTAGAGGAGGCTGTGGAGAGAGAAGCCTTGCAAGGGCTGACTTGTCTGGTTTGGGTGCACTGGAGCTGCTTTGCTCAAGAGGTGCAGGGTTTTCATGTTAGGGCGTTAACAGGGAAACTGAGAAGCCCTGGCAGCTGTCGTTAGGTTGTGCTCAGCTCTGTTAAAGGCCATGCTAGCTATGAGAGCAATGTATTTCCAAGAGATGAATTCTTTATAGCAAGAAAAAGCTCTACGTCTGCCAGACCAGCTCCCAGAATATCCTTGTTTTGCCAACATCTCAGAACAGGCTCCACAGTTGCCACCTAGGCCATGCAAGCAGGCCATGGAAAACTCCTAGTCATGTACTGTGGTAAATGTTTAGCTCTAAACCCAAACAAGTGGTTCAAGCACATCTCAAAGATTCTTCACTTAATGAAGAAAATGTTTAATTTGAATACTGAAGTTCTTAAATCCCATTATATAGGGGAAGCAACTGAGTTTGCTTCTATATGAATGCAACAATGGCCTTGGCTAATAGCTGGCTTTCCTCAGCTCTTGGAACTCAAAAAGGTCTTAAAGGCAAGAATATTCTGGCCAGGTGAGGAGGTGAGCAGAAGAAATAAAAAACAATACAAGGAGACATGAGAATGTTCAGCTCTAAGTCTTTTCCTGTAAGGCATCTCATTGCTGTCTATTGAGCACTAAGTGATCCCCATCTCTCTATAAGCAAGATTCCCAGAACTGGAAGGTGAAGGACACCAGGATTTAGCCAGAATTCAAGCCCAGGACTGCCACCACCTTAAATAATTGTTGTCCTTCAGGACGAACAGCCAGACAGAGAGGAGAGAAGTAAGCTTGATGGGGAGCAGGAAACAGTGCTGCCATCACACTCCATCTATGCAGGGTGTCAGAGCAGGGAAGGAGAAGGAACTGGCAGAATGTATACAAAGGGCTGGACGAAGAAATATTTGGGGAGTAATCCAGGAGGAGGACCAACACAGAGAGCAGACCAAGGACCTGAGGTCAGGACAAGTACCCCTGTTGTAACCCTGCTGCTTGTGAGCCAGGGACACCAGCACAGCACAGGGCTGAGGCCTGCTAACTGGTCATTGGCGACTCAGTGATGAAAAGCGTTGTGTTGGAGGTCTTACTGACCACGTCGGAGGTCTTACTGAAAGCATTGGAAGTCTTACTGACCTCGCCAGCAAAATCCGCACAGCTGAGCCAGCCTCTGGAAAGGTTGCCTGTTATGATGTCCTCTTTTGAAAGAAGGTTTATAGTGAGACTCAGCTGGTGAGATGCTTTCTGCCATGACTCTGCAGCGTGCAGTGTACGTGCACATATAACCGGTTGCTGGCTTCTGATGCCTGCCACATCATTTGCTGTCTTCCTGACCACAGAAAGCACGAATGCTCATTAAAGCATTATAAAAACAGGTCAAAGGTTTCAGAATTTTCCTAAGCTGAAGGACAATCTGTTATGTTTAAATAGTGTTAAAATTGGTGTTTCTTTTCTACTTGAAAACTCCATTAAATGCTAGTTTGTGTCTTTGCACATTTTTTTTCTTTTTGAGTAAAGTGACTGTGTTCTACTTCTGGTTAATTAACCTTGGGACTTCTCTTCGTTGCTTAAAAAGACAGTGCATGAAATGATGCTGATGTTATTAAGAAGCCAGGGCAGCAGGGATGGTAATGCTGGTAGTGAAGAGATGATCACACTTCATATTTGCTTTAATATGGTAGGCTGTTCCTTCTGTCCCCATCACTACAAGATTTTGTCTGAGGCTGTGCTGTATTGAGGGAGTTTGCAGCAAGCCTAAGCCTGGAAAACATGTGCCTGTTTTGTAATTCATGGGTGTTAATGTCTTAAATGTTGTTCTGTGAGATGTACACGATAAAGCAGGGACGCAGAAGTGGCCAGTTGTTCATGATGTGGTGTGTGCTTGGTGGCAATGTGGCTGTGAGCTGAGAAACTGGGTGTTGTAGCTGCCCTGGTGCAACTGTAGTACCCAAGGACTCACTCCAGAAATAGGTTATGATAACTTTATGCCAGGCACCTTACAAACCTGGAAAAGAGAGCTCTCTTGCCAAGGAGAAGACACAAAGAAAGGCAGAACCACAAGCAAAGGAGACAAAGGAAACCATGAGTAACATTACTCGACTTCTTAGAGCATGGTTGTATTGCAAAAGTGTCCCAGGAGGGTTCTTGACCTTATAGGTGTATTCGTAGGCAAAAGGAGGTAGCACAGCTGTCCTGGGTTTGCTTAGAAGGCAAAATCCCCACGGAGAAGGGGCAGCATGGAAATGTGCAGGTGTGGTTGTTTGAGAGCCTCACAGGGGAGGGGAGGCTGGCGTCCAGGCCGGCAGGAGGAGGGAGATGATTTCTTGGTGCTAAGTGAATGATAAAAGACAGGGCATGGTTATCTGTGAAAGCCTTTGAAATAAAGACAAGTAGTTTGTTTGATCAGAGACATGGAATTCAGCAGAGAGATGCTTGAGAGAGGCATGGAGAGATGGTCAAAGCGATAGGCTTGGGAAAAGGCCTCTGTAACAGCACTTGATGCAGGTACCTGCAGGAGCATGGCTGGCAGGAGGAGATAAAAGGGGTTTTTGGCAGGGGAGACACCAGCTGGAGGGAGCTTCGGCTGCCTGGAAAGCCAGGGGAGGCTGCACTTTTTGGGTATTACATGAGGAAAAATCTGCAATATTTAGACCTAGACTGGGTCTAACCTGTGCTGCTCACAGCCTCAGGTGGGATGAGGCCCGAGGGGAGGTGGTTGGTGTCGCTTTGGCCTGTTGAACTGGAGCGGACAGGTGTCCCTGAGACGCTCTGTGCCAGGCTCTGGTTATATGGAGAACAACCCATGTCAGGCCAAAAGTCCTGCAAGCATCTTTTGCAGCATCCCTTTCTCCTCAGCCCTAGCCTGGAGGAAAATACTGGCTTCCCCACTCATCCAGCTTCGGCTTCCCCCCTTTCACGTCAGTTATTGAAGTAATAGGTTGTTTGTTTTTGATTGGAGAATAAGGAAGCAAGAAAAAAAAATGCTGTGTACTCTCAAGCCATCTATAAATGCCCTATTCTGTTTAATTTTTACTCACAGAAAAGAAAGATTTCCAGAATTCCCATGAGTAATACTCGACATATATGCAACTCTATGCCTTCTACTCGTCTCAGGAAAACGATTGATTTTGTTGTTGTCTTTGTTGGTCACCCATCAGTCCTAAAAGTAAGCAAGCAAATAAGTAGCTCTGGGGTGAAATTAATTACATGCAAGTAAATTAGATGCCAGTAACTGATTTTCCCACAGCTACCAAAGCTTCTAGGCGAACAGCAGGATAATATCACAAATGTCCGCAGTCCCTTCATGGTATCCTTGGGCTCAGCAAGGGACCCATGCCACGGGGCTGTCCCCGGGGAGCTCTGCATGCACCAGTGACGTGGTGCAGCTGCTGAAGCATTATGAGTTCTGTCTTCCTGGTTCTTAGGGCAGAAAATGATTATTTCTCATCTTGCCAAAACAGGAGCATCTGCAGTGATGTAACGGCACAGAAAAAGTTGTAGGGTATCTACTGATAAGAAATGTTGCATATTTAATCCAAGGCATATTTTCAGTATAGCTGTGTAATTGGGAAATTAAATCGTCTGAATGTTGTCATACATGCTAATTATACTGAATGCACCGAGAGGAAAATCTTCATCTTGCATGTAGCCTACATAGTTAGAAGATAATGACATTTTAAATTCATACTCACCATCCTGGAGCACAAAGGTGAAAATATTTTAAGTACATGTATTCTGGTTGGAATGCATGTGGGAAGAACACAAATTGAGTACAATTGTTTGCAGGTTTTTTCCGAACACTTACAATACCAGCCAGATCAGGCAAACGCTAACTTGTAAATTCATTTTCCTGGCATTTTTTATTTTGCATAAAAGTTTTGCGCTAAGAAAGACCACTTTGTAGGTATCACAGTAAACAGCTATCTGCTGTGCTTGTCAATTTGCCTGTTCTTACTTACAGATGATTGCAGTTATCTGTATTTTGTTGTTGTGCAAAGCAAATATTTTGGCTAAAATGTGTTGAAATGCTGTTTTAACTGAGTCATTCACTTGCAACAAATGAAGCATAAAGAATGCATTTTGGAAGCTACACGTAACAGAATTAAAATCATCACGCTGTTCCTTCCTTAAATAAATCCTATTCAGCAGCTCACCTGTGCAATGAATGGCACGAACACTCCATCTACCCCCGTATTGTACTTGCAGCACAGGCATGGAGTCAAACCCATGTCATCGAGGTTGCTTTTTATTGAATGAAAAATAAAGAGAAAGAATATTCAGAGTGCAGTTTGTTCTGACTAGGATCCCCATACTTCCTAATTCTTTCTGTAGCTGCAAGGAGTTGATGGCATCCATACAATCTGCCTCATATTGTGCGTAGCTTCCACCTTGCTGGGATGAGATGTACTTTTGGTGCATTCATTGGGTTAGCGTGACATCAGCGCTATTACTGATGTGCTTAGAGCATCCTCCAGCAGCCTGAGGGCTGGGGGTTTAGATCTTCTCTGGTAGCTCTTTGGGTCATGTTGCTCGAGACGTGTTTTGTTGGAGGTGGAAATTTAATGCAACAATAAAATTAAACTATTAAAGAATTTCTCCCAGCTGTTCGTACAAGACATGGTTGTAGACTTTTTTTTTTTGGTATCTTAATTTCTGACATATTTTTTGATTAACATGCACAAGTCTGCCATCTTGTCATTTATAAGTGCTTGCTAAATATGTTTACAGATATGCTGGGAAATTATTGGAATAGCTGTAGGGAGTGGACAAAACATCTACTCGTATGGTGTATACAGTTATGCACATTGCAGGTTTTTGTGGTGTGACACCGGTGCTGTCAGGGTACAGATGTTGATAGCTGATACCTGGGCAGATGGTGAGACAGTGCAGGCATCGGCACCTGCAGAGAAAACTCACTGGGCTTTTTCCCACTGGGCTGGGAGTGGGGATCCCAAGCCAGGAGATCTCCCCAACAGGTACTGGTACCAAGGAATAGGTAGGACTTTTTTTTTTTTTTTTTTTTTTTTTTGTGAGTGTGTTTGAGGCCAGGCTCTGCACGATGCTCCTCGGCAGGAGGATGGAGCCACTGGTACCCGGGTTGAGTCCACTGCAGAAAAATCTTCTGCAAGCCCATAGAGCTCTGCAGTTACAGCCCCTGCCTGTGCGTAGAGCAGAAACGTGAGAAATGCCTGTGGGAAAAGTATTCTCTTGCAACAGTCAGGTTGCACTCTTGCATTTGGTGCCACAGAGAAGGATTAAACGCCATGCGCCACGGAGTCCTCCATTCACCCTGCTGTCAGTCTGCTTCTAACACCCGCTCTGATGGGAACTGAATTTGTTGTCCCTGATGTGCTGCTGTGAGGGAGGGTGGCCAAGGAGGCGAAGATCAAATGGTGGCGTGCGCCCTGAGGCCTCGACCCCTTGAAGAGAAGAGCAAAGCTTCACCAGACAGAGCCGGCTCGGCCTTTATCGTTGGTTGTGCAGCTCCCAGGCTGCCCGCAATGATCCTTCATCCTCCATTGCTCTGCTCTGCAAAACGGGAACAAAGGTTGGGGTGGAGCATGGAGCATCTTCCAGAAGAAGTTTGTGTCTGTTGCTGGGGTCAGTGAACCTGCGCCAGGCACGCTGCCCGCGTCCTCCTGAGGATATCTGCAATCTGCCTGAAGCCATGTCAGCTGCCAAGAGAAATGACCCCTTGAAGATGAGATTCAGGAGCTACTTAGCAGGAAATTATCCCTGTGATGTTGCTAAGCGATGCCAGGCTGTTGTGACTGCCCAAGATGATGCTCCCGAGCTGGAAAAGCCAGGAGAGGTTGAGAGGTGGCGGGTGGCTTCTTCCCCCTGCTCGGAGCGGTGCGTTCTGGAGGCCAGCAGGTAACAGTTGGCTTCTCGGGGCTGGCACAGCAGCTGTCGGAGGCGAGAAACATCTCCCTCGAGAGCAGCGGCAGCTGCGGAAGGGAAAGGATGTAGGCGAGGGCAGCAGGTGGTGCACCAAGGGGAGTGAGACCCTACAGGAGTAAGGGAAGGGAGGGGAGGGAGGAGAAATAACCCCCAGGATGGGGCTTCTGCAGCTGGGCAGCCCTGGGTACCTTTGGGAAGCAAAAGGAAACGGGGAGCAGGAGCTGCCAGCCCAGCCCCCGGTGCTTTGGAAACCCACAGAGCCCAGCGCTGGGGCTTGCTGTGCTGGTGGAGAAGTTAAACTTCGCTTTGCCAAGGAGCAAAGCTCTCGAGATAACATCGCTCGAGCTGCCTTGGTAGCTGTAGTCAGTGAGGCTCCAAACCCTGTAATTCTGTTCCCAGCCCCAGATTTTCTGGCACTGGAGCAGTAATTTCAGCCCAGCTCATAGTGGCACAGGGGACTGTGGTCTTCCTCTCGGTTCTCGTTAACCAGTTTCCTTTAGACAAAAATCCCCTCTTTGCTCTAGTCCTGTCTGACATTAAATATCTCCAGAAGCAGCTACACTTCAGTGCTGAATTAATCTATTTGTGCAGAAGGTGTCATATCAACGTCCATTACAATTCTGTCCCAGCAGCATCTAGAAGAAGCCCTTTTTCATTTCTGTATTTTCTTATTTTTTTCTTTTCCCTTTTTCCTTTTCCTTTTTTTTTCTTTTCCCCTTTTTTTTCCCCTTTTCTTTTTCCTTTTTTTCTTTTCCCTTTTTTCCTTTTTTTTCCTCTTTTCCTTTATTTTTTCTTTCTCCCTTTTTTTTTCTTTTCCCTTCTTCACGGTTGCAATCTCTTTTTTAATCCAACTTTAGAGAGAGTTTCCAAAGCTGATGAGTATATAAATGAGCTAACAGGACGCGGGGAGTGCGGATGCTGCTCACGAAGCACGTTTTCACCCTCAGCCGGCAGGCGCTGGGAGTGTTCGGGTGCCCCCCGGGTGGGGATGCCCGGGAATACACAGTCCCCCGGCACACCCGCACTGGGAACCGGTCAGAAACGAGCAGAAACGGTGATGTTTGAAAGCTGAGAGGTGGTGCAAGGTGCCCTTAGGGGCCGAGAGCATTCGTGTGAGCAACCGAGCAGGGTTGAACCGAGCCGTACCCGCGCCCCCCCCCCCCCCCCCCCCCCCCCCCCCGCGCCGGAGCGCGGCACCGCCTCCCTCATTAGCATCCTTCCTCCTCCTCCTCCTCCTCCTCCTCCTCCTCCTCCTCCTCCTGCCGGCGGCCGGGCGCAGAGGGGTGCATGGCAGCAGCAGCCCAGCCTCGCTCCGCTCCGCTCCCCGCGCAACTCGCGCGCCCGGCCGGGGGGGCGATGTGAGCGCGCCCCCGGAGCCGCGCCCCCGGCTCGGAGCGGAGCGGAGCCCCCCGCGCCCGGCGGCGGCCGCAGCCCGGCGGCAGCGCGGATGTTGCGCGGAGCCCCGCGGCCCGGCGGAGCCCAGCGCGGGGCCGGGGCCGGGCCCTGCCGGGGGGGGCGGCGGCGGCGGCGGGAGGTGCGGGGCGCGGGGGGATGCTGAGCCCCGCCGGCCGGCCCCGCGCCCCCCGCCGGGGGATGCTCCTCGTCGTCGCCCTCTGGCTGGCGTGGCAGGAGGCGCCCGCGGCGCCCACCCCCGCGGCGGACGACATCAGCCGGGGAGTTGTGAGTTACCCGCGGACCCCCGCCCCTCTCCGTCCGCCCCCCGGCGCCCCCCCCCCCCCCCCCCCCTTGTGCCCTGTACATCCCCTTGCAGCTATCACCCCTGGGGAAAGGGCTGCCCACTCCCAAAGGCTCTCCGCCCGCGGTGGTGGCACAGGAATTGGCAGCAGGCGAGGTGAAATGGCACGTTTGGAGGCAGAGCCATCCCTGGGCCAGGGTCCAGCTCAGGGCTGAGGCAGGGGATGCTCTGTGCGGGCGGCGGGCAGGGGGCTGTGGTGCTTTGCGCCCCCGGGTGTGCTCGTGGTGCCCCTTCTCTGCGTGCTGGTGCCTGCTCTGTTTGCAGGGGAGGGAAGGTTTCTACTGGGCAGCAAGGTTTAGCTCGTGTCCCTGCCACATCACGGTGCCAGCAGATCCGTGCAGCTTCACGGGGAGAGCCTGAGGCTTCTCTCTTAGAGGAGGAAAAGTTTCTTGCACTGAAGCCAGCCACAGTGAGAAGAGACCTTGGTGCAGGGAGGAGAAGCCCCACGACCCCAACACACCCAGCTGTTGGGAAGCTGGCCACCACTGAGCATGAGAGAGCAGTTTTGGGGCTGGACCTGCCACTTTGGAGAAATTCCCTGAAATTCAGCAAATTTCAAACCGCTGCCTGCGTGCCGCTGTGAAGGAGGGAGGGAGGCTTTGGCGGCACGGCAGGGTTACCTAACGAGGGGGGCTTGCACGGAGCAGTGCGCCAGGACGCTGCCACTGCCACCGCCAAGCGTTGCTCCCGCTCCCAGGCTGCTTCCCCAGCTCCTGCCTGGGCTCTGTCCCCAGACAAAGGATGTCCTTCCCCTTCGGTTCCTGGTGGAATAGGAAATGTGGGGAAAATGAAGCACATCTGCATTATTACCATGCATTTGCTTCCATCTGTAACCAAATGTTAAAGCTAGGATTAATATTTAATGCAAACAGCACATAAATTGGTGTATTCTGCCCCAATCAATTTGACTCAAACTTAATCTTTGACCTGCTTTCACCCTTGCTACCCTGTGTGCTGCACGCAGCTTTAACAGGTTAAGTGTTAACACTCGAGGGGGCTTCTTAGTTACTGCTGACAGCCCTCGGGTATCAGGGCACTTTTTGTCCTGGGCTGGATCTGAGCAGTTCAAACGCGTGCCGGAGAGCTGGGGCTGTCTCGGGGAGGAACAGAGCCAGGGACGGTGAGAGCTGTGCGGAGGTGAATGTGGGTGAAGGCAGATACCGAGGGCTGTAAGACCCAGCCCTGTTTTGGCTGGGGAGTAGGGACTGGATGATGCTCGACACACGTCTTGGTGATTTCTGCCCTCCCATGGGTGTGCTTCTGGGCAAACCCATCTCTCAGGCTTGTGACGGCACGGGTGGGAATAGGACTGGACTGACTCTAAAGCAGGTTTGTGCTCGTGAGCAGCAGGGAGCAGAAAATGCCAGGTGTTTTTGGAGGTGTTTGTCAGGAAAACACCAATGTGAGGACAGCGAGCACTTTCAGAATAATTATTTGACATCCAGCTTATGAAGCAACTAAGAAATTAAAGATCTGTGATGCATTTCACCCAAATATTTGAAAACTAGGAAGCATGAAACCATGGCAATCGAAAGCTCCGCTAACCTTTGAAAATCATATCCAGCGATTCTCTGCAGCAAATAGAGCGCAATGTCAACAGAGCTCCCCCGTTCAAAACACCCCCCCAGCAGCTGCGACGCCTTCTGCGCCGAGTAGGGCTGCGCCTCGGAGCTGCATGCCCTGCTCCAGTCCTGCATGGGTTTGGGTTGGATGAAACAGGGATGCTGGGCCAAATTAAAGTTCAGCAAAAGGAACGAGGGCTATAATTCAACAGCAGCTCTTGTTAGAGTGCTGCCCAAAGCAATATAATCCTGACTGATTCTACAGATTTCATTACCAGTGGAATATCCTGCCCAGTTTATAAATCTAGCTTGATTATTAATGCTTTTATTGTTCTCCATTAGGTGCTCTAACAAAGAGAGCATAAAATAGCAGGTGGAATGGAGCCTGACTTGAGTCTTTTCCTTGAGTTTTAGCACATTTGTTCTGAGATTTACTACTTTGCCATTTGCACTGCTGCCTTTTCTACAACGAGCCCCCCATGTCCCCCTCACTGACACACTGAAAACCAGGGGTGCCTGTAACTGTCCCAAATTGCATCTTTTTGTGGATGTTTGACTCGAGCGTCTTAGGGGCCCGGGCAGCGAGAACTTCAGACACATTAGCAGTAACCGAGTAATGAGAGCTCTGCCTCCGCTGGGCTTTGAACCAGGTCCGGAGGGAGGGCTGCCTTCAGCTTTCATTTTTTGTAAGAGCTGGCATGGTGTGATCTGTGTTGACCTCGAGACCCGCCGGCTTGAAAACGAGCCGAATGTTGAACCAGCAGCTCCCGTGGCTGGGCTGCCTCACCCCTGCTGCGGGTCCTGGTGGGGAACGGGGCGCAAGTTGAAGCTGAGCAAGCTTTGCCCCGAGAGAGAGGTTTTGCCCTGGTGCTGGGGCCATGGTGGTGGCATCACAAGATCTCTGCAGGTGACAAGGGACACAGGAGCGCCAGGGAAGTTTTAGTTTGGTTGCGAGAGCATGGGTGCAAGGAAGCTTAGTGCGAGCCTCTTCTTCTCGACTGCATGGTTGAGGGTGACAGGGAAGGTTTGCCCGTGCTCCGCAGGCGTTTCCCCAGCTGGGGCTCGCTGGGCATTCCTGGGGGCTTGCGTATGAGCGATACCTCCTGCTCACAATGCCGGTCTGTGTTGTTACTGGAGGAGTTGCTCCCAGGGGATGGAGGCATTTGCATTCATCTGTGGAGGCCACAGACCCGCGCCCCCCTCGCGGTCCCAAGCGGCTCTTTGTTCAGGGCAGGGCCCTCGCCTTTGTGGCCACTTCTCATTTGAATGACAAGGATCTGCTGGTGGAGAGCGGGGTGGCGCTGAGTCCCCCCCCCCCCGCCCCCTGCCCCCCCGTGGGCTGGGGACACAGAGGTTCCTCTGTCCCCACGTCAGGGAGCAGGCATGAGGGTGAGGGCTGCAGAGCAGCCTCTGCCCTTCACCTCCCAGGTGCTGAATTTCGAAGCAAATCCCATCCCTGCCGGGGAGATGGGCCCCAGTTTGGTGTTTTGGTGGCGCTCGGCCTGCCTCTGGAGCAGCTGAGGAACCGGAGCATCCATTTACTCCGTTCCTCAGCTGTGCCCATGTGTGATCCCTCCCACTCGGCTGAGCTTTCCCCGAATTGCCCCATGGCAGCATCCGGGGTAGGGCACGGCCTCGCCGAGGCACTGCGGGTGGTCTGGCTCAGGGGTTGGGACAATTAGCCCTTTGCAGCAAAACCCTTGTGTGGAGTTAAGCTGTTCCTTCTACTGCAAGAAACTACCAGATGTGTAGCATTCTGTTTCTGCTAATGGGGAAATTAAAAATTGATAATCCCAGTTGGAGCTTCCTTCAGCCTTCTGAAATGGCAAGTGTTGAAGGACAAAATAATAGGTTTGCTAAACAACGATGCATTCAGGCCAACTGCATGGGGTGAGGAGCTTTGCTTGGCCCCTCTGCCATTAAAGCGCTGCGTTCCCTTCCAGCACAGAGCTGTGCCCATCCCAGGTTCAAGAATTCCCTCCAAGAAAGCTTAAGCCACCATGGAAAAAAAAATGCTGCTGGTTACATTTTAAGGTACCTCTTGAAGCCAAAGTACAATGCAAACTAAATTGGCTTGACAAAAGGCTGGCTGGAAGCTTCCAAATAGACAGGCTCCTGTGAAAGCATTTAATCTGGTATTAAAGCCCTGGCTGGTTTGAACTGCTATTTCCTTTTCAGATATGAGTTCCCCAGACCTTGAGATACAGTAATGCAATTTTGTCCCATGCTTGGCTGCTATTGTGGGCCCAGCCGTGTGAACTACCCGGGGTAGTTAAGCTAAATTACCCGCTTTAATGTCACTGGGGGCTTTCCCATGCCTGGGGGAGCAGTGCTGGCACTGAAGCAGGCAAGCCCTCACCTCACTGGGTGCTGCTGTCCAAACCGAGCCTGGTGTCCTCGGGGCGAGCCAGGATGTATCCGGGTGTCCTGGGATCAAAACTCCCCTTCCTAAGCCCTGACCAGGCTTGCTGGAGGGTGGGAAGGTGCTGTACCTCTGTGCCCTTCTATTTCCCCTAAAATCACCTTGGGGTTCATGCAGTGGAGGTTGCTGTCTGCACCTGACTCAGCCACCTCGCTCCCGCAGGATTTTATTATTCTCCCTCATTAAATTAACTTGCAAAGAGGTGATGCGAAGCACGGCACGTTCCCATCCCTGCTGCGGCCAGCCAGGGCTCTCCCAGCCTGGCACCTGCAGTGACAGCGAGCTTCTGGAGCTGCCCGCCACGGACACGGGTGTGACACAGGTGACACTGTCACGAAAGCAGGCTCTCGGATGTCCCTGACACACTGCTTTGTCCCCGCGAGTTCATTAGCGCTAGCAGCTCGCGGTGAGTCATCGCTAGGGCCGCGTGCTAATTTCTCGTTATTTACTCATTGGCAAAACCGCTGCAGGAATGGACTGTGCGGCTCGGAAAGGTCACACTGCGACAGAAGAAACCTTTATTTCTGGAGTGCTGCGAGAGCGGGCACATGCCCAGCCAGGACCTCGGGGCTCATCTGGCCTCATGGGGGGGACAACGTGGGAGGGAAGAGCCCTGCTGCTAAATGCAGTGCACCCTGCGTGGCCTGACGGCATGTGGGAAGCCTGGGCCACCTCCCTGTCACTCCCGAGAGCCTCTCGATTAGGGGAGAGTTGCACTCGAAAGGCAAGGATTTGCTTTCAAAATAACTTGAGATCTGACAGCAATAGTTCTCAAAATGCTTTCTTTAATCAAAATCACTTTAAATGGGTAGATTTGGGAGTTTCAGAAGCTCTTCCCGATGTGCGCGTGCATCTGCATGTGTCTTCTTTGTCCCAGATTTTTATGAGGATTGTCTCTGATTTCTGGGTCAGAGAATTAAGAGATTTGATGTTACATTAAAAAACCACACCAAACCACATATGCGAAGTTAAATCTAGTGCAAAAAACAAAGCAGGCATGCGGGGGCGAGGAAAGAAGCTTCTGAAGTCGGGCAGAACTGGAGAGTTTTAGATGAGCGTCATGAGAAACTGCCTCTGACAACAGGTTTCTTCAGAGAGAAATCCTGCGGTGACTGACACGGAGTAAATGCCAGAGTTCACCGAGGAGTGTGGTCTTCAGATGAGACTGACGGTTTGATTAGCCATGGTGATTTAATAGAAGAGAACCTGATTAAATCTGAGGAATTTCCTGCATCAGAGCAAACCATGGGCACAGCAAAATGTTCTTCCAAGAAATCTGGAGATGATCTACAGTGCCCAGCAAGAACAATCCCAGTAAGGTGATTTGGAAAGCAGCAGAATATTTGTGGGTATGGGGTTTCTTTTGTTTCTTTCTATTTTTTTCAAGAGGGATTTTATGCCTATTGACTGTCAGTGGCCAGGTGGAGTTGTTCACATCATCTGACATATTATTTCATCCTGACAATATTGATCTTTTGGGTGAAAAAAGCAATTTTACCTGTGTCAAAGGGTCCTTGCTGGAAGGTGATGGACATGTTTGGATTATATTGTCTTGTTATTTAACAAACCCCAAACGGCATCCCCTGCGGCTCAGCTCCCAGCTGCTGAAGATCACCCAACAGCCAGAGTCTGCTGTTACATCTTTAGTTTACTCTGCAATTCGAGTTCATCTTTTGAAACCTCCTAATGCACGTCCTTCTTTCAGGCGCCACACAAAAGCCTCCATCATCCAAAATACAAGAAGGAGATGAGATGTCTGGACTGTTTCAACAGAGGTCTGAAATACACTTTGCAGCTGCTGTCCCGGGTTGTGTAGGTTGCCTGTCCTTCCCTGCGGTGGAGGCACCTAACCCTTGTACAGTTTCCCAATGGCCCCCATCCCAAACCATCCAGCTCTGGACTTTTTCCACCTTTCTTCCCACCAAGTGACCTTGCTGGAGGTGGTAGATTGTTAACAAGCAAAAGGAAACTTCTTGGGTTGTCAGCTTTTGGGGACCTCACATCTGAGGGTTTTTTGAGGTTGAGGGAGCAAATCTGGGAGCACTGTTGGGACTGAGTGACTTTGGAGGGACTTGAATGGGATAAAAAATGGAAAAGGTGTGCAAGGAAGGCAGTTACATGGGATCCCTTCCAAGAGGCAAGCTGGACACACTCATCTGAAGGAGGGTTCATGTGGTTGGCAGCTACAGGCTGTCGAAACCACTGCAACTCTCGGCAATACTGCTTGTCCTTGGACTTGGATGGTCAACGTATCACTCAACCCTTCATAACAACTTATGTTTCTCAGCAAGATGTCACACACAGAAGTACTAGGGTTGGTGTTCTGACTGAATTACACCTCAGGAGGCTGTTTCTTGCCTTTCCTTCCAGGTCGGAGATGTGACTCCTGGGCTGCTCTGCAGGGCTCCTTGCAGCTGCCCTGGGGGCAGAGCCTGCTCAAAGGCTGGTAGTTACCAAAAAACTTGGAGGTATGCTTGTGTGAAAGGCATAACACAAGCAAATGCTCTTTTGGCCCTGCTGCAAAGGAAAAATGAGGAGCAAAAAGATAGTGACTGCTAGAGGTGGCCTGCCACTGCTCCAGACACAGTTACCTGTATGGCCTGGAGTTGATCAATTCAGCCTTTGGGAAAGGCCATCAGGTCTCACTTCTTGCTGAGTGAGAGAGAGAAATAAAGCAGTCCCTCCTGGTTTTCCTGAGCCCACCGTGAGGGATCTCCTCTGGAGACATTACAGCCACCCAGCAGTCATGTCCCAGCTGGAGCTTGGCCCAGGCTTGGTGCACGGTGGGGACTGTGATGAGGCCCCTAGGCCTGTTCCACCTCTTTCCTGTCTTTGGTTAATTGTTGCTGTCCCTGTGGCATATCTGCTACCAGAAGGGTGGACAGCCATGCTGCTCAAGAAGCATCTTTGCTTCTTTGATGTCTTCTCTGCATTAAATCAGCTTTTATTTGTCTTGTTTGTTCTCCGTTTTGTTGTCACTTGGCAAATTCCCCATTGCTCTGTACCAAATCAGAATATGTTGCTGTCTCTTCCTTTGTACCCTTTGCGTCAGAGATGCTTTTCCGTGCAAAAACAAAAGCAAATGGGAAAGGGAACCGCCTCATAGACACGCTTGTGAAATGGCAATGTGATAGGAAAGCACAGCTAAGGAGAGTTAGGTGGTTTGGGACTTTCACCACATTTTGTTTACGCTGCAGAAGTGTATCCTCCAGGCCTGATCAATGAGACTCTGAAACAAGGAATAATCTTGCGTGGCCTCAGCCGGCACTAAAGTGTACAGCAATCCCGTTCTTCCTCCCAGGCTGGATGCATGTCATATTTCATGACAGAATGACAGCCCCGTCAGACAATCTGCTGCTGTTTTGGCATTTCTAATACACCTCGTGCTTTGGTATGCACTCACTCAGTGTCCAGCAAGATCAAGACAATCTAGAGGAAATCAGCTGCTGTGCTCCAGGGCCCAGACAGGCAGTGAGCAGGGAGATTTGAGAAGTCTTCTGCAAGCTCACCTGGATTCAAAAACTCCCCCAAGAAGATCTTATATTTATTTTTCTGTGCTCAGAGCCATGAGCACCAGGTACATGAGAGACCAGATGTAGTCGCTGACCAAACTTCATGGCTCTACGAAAGGCAATCTGGGCTCCAAGCACCAGGTCCTCTAATATTCAAACGCTTCTTGTGAAGGTGTCCAGTCCTGTCTGTTGCTGGATGACTTTCACAGAGTCCTTTCATCTCCTCAAACCGCAGCACTGTGTAGAGTTGTGTCACGATGAGTTGTTGGCCCATGGTCAGTCTTGGCCCTGCTCGCAATGATGCCATGGGGAGCCAGAGGGGAAGAGTGTTTGTGCCTGGCTTGCTCACAGCAAGAAGGGGAGGAGGTAGTAGCTGGGGCTGAGCAGCCTGAGAGCCCCTCTCATGTGTTTTTGTGAACCCTGGGCTTTAAACAAGGGGATGAGTAAATATGTAATGATGCTGCATCTCCTCACCGGTTGCACCTCCATATCTCCTCATTGGTTTCACGGGAGGCCTGGCACCGTGTCATTTGGCATGGGCGCTGGTGGGCACCACTTCCTTTTGTCTTTTGTCTGAGTGAGTGCTATAAATTTGCTGGTGTGTGAGGTAAAACAGTCTAAATCCTTGCTCGCAGCTCTCCCAGGTGATGCCCTGAAGTGGCTTCTGCCTCCCGGACACTGGGAGATGATCTGGCTGACACCCGGGTCGGGGTAGGTGCATCCCCTTGGGTCTGCTCTGCGAAGTCCGTGGGCTGAGCTGGGCCAGCTGTTCTCAGGCAGCCTCCTGTCACCTAGGGGCTTACTCTTTCCAACTAGGTCTGTTCCCACATCGTTGTCTGTCTGGGGCATACCAGCACCCTGCAGACACAGCCATTTGCCAGAGGAGCAGCTCCTCTGCTCCCTGCAGACCCTACCTCAAGTAACACCGTGGGCCTTGCGGCCCTCCTGAGCACCTCCTGCGCCTAGGGGCTTTCTGGAAGCCCTTTTCTGTGGCGGGGCTCAGCAGGCGCTGCCTGGGGACACCACGGTGTCCCCAGCGGTGTCGTGCCGGTGCCCTCTTGTGGAAACTGGGAAAATATCCGAGGAAATAACGTGTGTGCTGTGCGGGGTGCAGGCGTTGGGAGCCTGCCCGTGGGACACAAACAGATGCCTGCCCTTTGGTGCTGGCTTTTGGTCACTAAATCACTGCACGGTGACAGCAGCCGTGCTTAAGTAGGTAAAGTCTGCAAAATGCTTTATGCACCTCCATGCTCTTATTCTGTAGTTTCCCCTCTACCTCTTAGCAAACACCTTCGACCGTTAAAGGCAACCTGTCTCCTGAATCTCTCGGGCACTTGGCAGCTCCATCCTCTTCCATCCGTGGTTTCCTGGAAGGAAGCGTCTGTAAATTCTGGTGCTACTGGTGGAGGTCATTAGTGCCAGCCCAAGGCACGGGAGGAGTAGAAAGGGAGCCTAAGCTGTGGCAGCTTTGTGTCAGATTCATCTGGAGTCCTTGGAGTGACTCGCTTGCTGTCCCTGCCACATCATGCCTGTCTGTGCAATCACAGATAATTGTTTTTGCTTGTCTGCTTAGAGGAATTGTTTCTCAGGGCAAGGACATCTGCTTTCTTGTGGCTCCGGGATCATTTCTCAGCCTCTATGTTATCTAGACCCACATGGTGTCTGAACCCTGACAGTCCTGAGCACATTTCCCTTCAGTTGTATTCCCAACACTGTGTACAAGAAGCCAGTGCTAGGAGCCAGGCTTGTGCAGAGACAGGTCTAAATGGGGGCAAGGAGCTGAGCCCATCTTCACGTGCTCAGAGAGCCCGGATTGTATTCAAAGCCAATAGATGCAACTGTAGAAATTTAATTAATGTTGAAAAACCCTTTAAAGCAGAGTTTCTGGCAAGACTGCCAGCTCCACCGTGCGAGCAGATAGGATGCCTGAGCAGCCTCCACAGGGAACTGTCACAAAATAACAAATGTTTATTTGCCCGGATGGTTGCAAAGACAACGGAGGCGATCGATATGGCATGCTCTCCTTCTCCAGGGTAGCCTTGAACCCTAGAGAGAAAACAAACCCACAGCCATCTCCCAGCACATCACCTCGGGGTGCTCCAAGGAGCTGAGAGGTGCTGGGTGGCAGCTGGAGTAGGCAAAGTGCCCTCCTGGACCACCTGGAGAGGGGGCAGGGTCTGGACATCATCCATGGGTGCTGGGGTAGAAACGCAGCCAAGGCTGTGTGCCCAGGCTTCCTTACCTTCAAGGGCCATAAGGGCCTACTAGATAGAAAAAGGGAGCTCCTGCTCTTCATTAAGGATCACAAAGGACTGAGTTGTTTCCACGGCATCCTCCCAGCCAAAGGATGAAGCAGAGCCAGCTCTGTGCTCTCCCTGGGCCAGGCTGGCGGGCACAGGAGCTGACCTCAGGATGAGCAGCCACTGGAGCAGCTGCAAACAAATCCTTTAAGGACTCTCCTGACATAAATAAACATGGAAAATAAATGATGTCCCCGGCACACTGCCCTCAGCTGATGGGAAACAAGCTGCATTACCATTGCAGTTCAGTAACCTGGAAGAGCTTCAAAAGCAACCTGCTCACCAGCCCTGGCAGCCAGGGGAAGGCAGAGAGCTGCTTGGGACTGTGCAAAACAGGATTAGGAAACGTGGCAGAGTGCTAAACAGTGTGGGGAGAGAGTACTCTAACATGGATTTATGACAGACATATTCCTACGAGGATAAGCAGAAAGAAGAGGCAGTGGGTGTGCAGGGTGAAGGCAAGGGGAGGGCGCTGGGTTTCTGTGCTCAGCTTTGCAGCTGTGACCTGGGAACATCGCCTGTGTTCCCACAAGTAGTAATCATACTTTCTGCAGGGAAATACACTGAGAGTTAAGATGAGGTAGCATAAATCCTCCTAGAGCACTCAGTGATGTAAATCCCATCCCCAACAGCACAGAATTAGGTGCCCAGCAAGTTAAAGGCTTTTTTTTTTTTTTTTTTTTTTTTTTTTGGCTACAGACCTGGCTTCAGGGTACAGGCAGCTGGCACAGGTGGTGGAGACCATGGTGGGAGCATCCCCACGGGCTGATGTGCACATGTGGGACATCCTCTGGTCCCTAATGCTCACTGGGTCTCTCAGGGAAACATTTGCCTTGCTCCTCATGGTGGGCTCATGGCATTTGCATGACTTAGCTGGGGCTGTGTGTGGAGGTGCTGGAGCCTCCATCCCGCCTGTAACCAGCAGCACGCTGTGCACGCTGTGCACCCCGCTGCCACGCAAAGGGACATGTCCCGCTGTTCAGGGACCTGCGAGCACACAGCCACTGCTGGCAAAAGCAGGGAGAGATGGGGAAACGACAAATATTCGAGCTCTGTGACCATTCATTTTCCTTGCATTCTGTGTAGCCACAGGCAGGTATGGTGTGAACGATACGGATTTTAGTTTTTAAAGCTGAGAATTTGTCTGGTTGTTGGGCACAAATCTGCAAGAAGGAGAAGTTTGTTTTCATTGCAGAAATCTCCCAGGGCCTTTGTGAGTTTTGTCTCCCTTGCCCCGTTCCCTGGGGCTGCTGGGCAGTGAGGAACGTCTCCCCATCGGGGTGTGAGCAGGGAGCTTTTGCCTCCTGCTCGCTCCCTGCTCTGTGCTGGTGCTGGAGGCATCACTGCATGCTGGGCTGCCGTGTCCTGCTGCGACCTTTTGCAGTGTGTCTCTTCCCCACGTGTTTTACGGATGGGGAACCATCGCTTCCTTTCTCTGGTGAAGTCCTTTGGCAGTGACAAATGGGAAGTGCGGCCCATCCCACCTTCTGCAAACCTCTGGCTCCCCTATATTAACCAGCGTTTTTTCAGCCCTCCCTGAAAGCTCATCCATTGTAACAGCATCCCAACGGAGCAGCCACATTACCACTGCTATTATTTAGGCTGTTGCATTTCTCCTGCTCTTTTTGGAACACCCCCAGGCCATCCATCTCCTGACAGTGCTGGGAAATGATCGCCAGGCTCCTTTCTACTGACCTGCTAATGAGCCAGGCCTCTGGACACAGGCACACTCGTCCCATGCACTCCCCATGTTGTATTGGCTGCCCACAGGGATGAGGGGATGTTTTGGCCTGTAAATCCCATCTGGTTTATGACCTGCCTGCCTGGCTCCTTCAGAAGGGGTGCCAGAAGCTCCTCCTGGCACAGGTGGCATCGCTGGGACCGCTCCATCCAGGTCTGCATTAGCCAGGCACCAGAGAGGCGCCGTTCCCATAGGTGAGCAGTGACACAGCTAATGGCTTCTGCCACTTGACAAATGTTCCCTGACACTGCTGGGGAGGTCACTGGATTTCCCCCAGAGCAATTTGTCTTCCCTGCTGCGCTTGCACTCAGCGCCGGTGAGGCGCGGGGGCAGCACAGCACCTGGTTCCTGAGCTGTGCTGCTGATCCCGGGCACTGCCTGTCCCACGGCCCCGGGGGCGAGGAGCATTGAATCCAGCCCCGTTCACACCCTGCATTTAAAATTATGGTGGCAGGTAGATGGAGAATAATCTTTTGGAGCAGCACTGGCGAGCGTGTCGCTACTGATTTGCCAAGGCAGGGAGCCTGATCGGAGGTGACAGCAGGGAAATTGGCAGAGGAGCGCGCTCCAGGCCCAGTGAGCATCCCCGCGCTGCAAGGCGCTCAGTTCTGCTGCTGGCCTGCGAGCGCTGGTGGGTGCACAACACCACGGCCAGCAGGACCTGTCCTTAGCAAAAGATTGAAACCGCTGTGAGCTCCGGGAAGTTTTGTCTGGGAATCAATACTTTTGGCCTCACTCCGTAATGCTAAATGAAATGCTAAGTTCAGCTGTTTAAAGGAAAAACAAGCAAATAAACAAAAATCTCTAAGCAACCACATAGCGAGACCTTGAAAACAAGTCCGAGTGAGATGGAAGAGTCTTGAATTTTCATGTTGGGGTCAATGCTGGGTTATTTGTGCCATGGGAGGGCACTATGCAGAGGGTGCAGGATGGGTGCAGAGCCCCAAGGCATCGCTTGTGCTTTCCCTGGGCTTTGCTGCCAAAGGAGCAGAGTGTGGCAATGCCAAAGCCTTCAGGAGAGTGGGAACTGAGATCCAGGTCTGGAAGGACGGTGCTGCTGTCCCCAGCACCCCTTGGGTCATGTTGTGCTGCTCTGCAGGGAGGTGCTTGGGCCTTTTCCAAATAGCTCCCGTGTGGATGGAGGGATGGGGTCTGCGTTTCACATCTCATCATCTGTGCGATGTGATTAATTCAGCCGTCTGTTAAAACCTCCCGAAACTGGCCAATTTTGCTGAGGTTTAAAATAGATTATATGCATCTCCTAACATCGGTTTTGCAAATAACCACTTGGCAGCTTCTTAAAATGTTAAAGATAGGGGCTAGGCTGCACACTGCCAAGGAGAAGACATATTTAAAAGAGATAATATGTCTTCTGTGTGAGCTCAAATGAGGAAATAGATGTTTGTGAAGCTCTTTAAAGCATGGTTATGTCAAGAGCAAGAAGATCACATTTGTATGCAAGGTGAAGAAAGGACTAGCATTTTTATTTTCCTTCTCATCTGAACACTTACAGTCTCCCACCAGAGAAATTGGTGGTAATTCCTGCAAACCGAACTGCCTGGGTCAAGGTGTAATTTTGAACCTTGAGTACCTGTCACGTCAGGAGAAATTCAAATGATTTGATTTTGACACCTTGGCAACCCATCACCAGAACAAGTAGGGAGATAGGGATGGAATATGCAGATGGCGGCCGGAAAGCTGCATCGATCCGGGCTTTGCACAGCCCTGGGAAAGGCCAACTGCTGCTTTCCCAGCACCCGGGAGCCTTTTTCACTGATTTGCCTGTTTTGGGTAATTGGCTGCTGCACATCAGGCCACGTGCATATGAAACTTGGGACTTGGGGTTCTTTCTTTGGGGTGTATTTTTTTTCCATTTCTGTTTGGACAATTCTCCCAGTTTTGAACAAAGGAAGAATTAAGTTTTGAGTCAGAGGGTAAAGATGAGCTTGTCGCAGCAGGATGAGTCCTGGGGTTGTGAACGGGCAGGGGCTCAACCCTAAGCTCCTAACTCATCTCCCCACTCCCTGAACTCCTCTGTAACTTGGACTCCTTGCAGCTTGGACTTTGACAGCCCAAATTTCTTGTCGCTTTCTGAATCTTCAGCTTGCTGCCAGCCACGACAAAGCCCCTCGGCAAAGGCTGTTTGCTCCTGGGACGGTCCCAGCTGCACGGGGCTGGACTGGGCCCTTCGCAGGGCTGGGCAGGCGGGGCTGGGGGCAACCCAGAGCATCTCCCTGGGTTTTGAGGGGTCGCACACTGGGTTTTGAGGGGAGGGATGCGGAGGAACTTCATGTCACCTTGAAGCCATCGGCTGCAAATCGCTGCTTTGCCGCTGTGTTGTTGCATCAGTTCAGGGAACTGCCAGCACCCAACACATAACGCCAGCTGCACTTTCATCAGTGCCACTGCAAAATCTGACGTTATCTTGGAGTAATGTCTTTGTTCCCAGCCTGACTCACTTGCAGGAGGACCATGCAGTGACCGTGCTGCCTTCCGGGCACGGCTAGCCTGGGGCATGGGAGTTCCCCGCGCCTCTCCCCTTCCGAAAGCAGCAAGACATAAGCAGTGCAACAGGTCTTGGGGAAGCAAAGGCTTCTCCCAGGTGGTAATCAGACAGATTCACTTCAATAGCTTAAAAACACTGCCTCAGCAACCAGGAAAATATGCACATGTGTACATCGTTCAGTAATGACTAATTTATTCACACACCTGGAACTTAGAAACTTAAGCACCTGCTTAATTCTCATTGACCTCGCTGGGTCTTGGATACAGCTGCTTGCTGGAGCGAGACCAAAAGAGTGAGAGCTTCCACTGTGAGGCGTCTTTTGTCTGACCCGTGCATTTTTAATGTAGCCTCGCTGTGGGAATAACTGGAAGGAAGGAAGGGAAAGCAAAAGCCTGGCTGCACAGATGCCTGTGGTCTAAGTCTTGTTAGTTGTGCTGGGACAGACGTTGTGCAGGTGGGTTTTTCTCTGTTTTTATGGGAAGGAAAAAGAGAGGCAGGCACATGAAAAATTAAGGTGTTGTGCTGCTGTGTAATTAGGAAAGCTGGCAAACCCTGTTAGAAAACTGTTTGTTAAGCAGGTGTTGGCTGTGGGCTAGAACGAGTGGTGTGCCCCTGGGGGTGAGGCTCTGCCTGCACCTCCCTGGGGGCTGTTCTGGGGGTACTGGTGCTTAGCGGCTGTGTGAGACCTCCCCTGTGCCAGGCACACTGGAGTAGCTCTTCTGTCTGACCTTGGTGTCGTGGTGCCAAAGGGAATGTCCTTGCCTAGCCCCAGCTGTGCTGTGGGTGTCCAGGGCAGCAGGGACTGGGTAGCTGAAGGCTTCCCCTCCTGGCTGTGCTGGTGCTGCAGGTTTGCTGCCAGGCTCTCCTGCCTGTGTGCCTGCTGAGGGACCTCTCCTGGGCATTGATGGTGTCCATGAGATGCTCTTCTTGCACAAGCTCCATGGTTTTGGCTTCTGAACGAGCACGTGTGGCATGGAGGAGATGTATGGTGTTGTCTTCTGGGTACCCCGGTGCTCCATCAAAGTGTCAGGTACCAAGAGGGGCTCCAGGACTGCTGCTTTTGGAGGAATTGGTGCCTGGTGGTGTGTTAAATTATTCACAGGTAGTTTTGTTGGTGGCTGGGTATAAGAGTTACGATGTACATGTGAAAGAAAGGTTTTCAATAATGAAATAACGTAACAAAAAGATAAAGCCATTACAGGCATAATTAAAATGATGCATAACTATGTGTTCTCTGTGTGGCTGCTTCAGCTCTCATCCAGCTCGTTAGCCTGAGTAATCAGCCCGCAGGCCGGGTTCACCCCCTGCTCTTGCTGGAGATGCTGCAGAGCTGCTCAGAGCAGGGCAGTGGCCGGTCCCTTGGGGACAGTGCTCCTGTTACTCCCCTTCCTCTGATTTCTGGGCTTGGAGAGTGAGCTGCTCTATGTATGGAAAGGCAGAAGGGCAAAGTCTTAACTCTTTTTTTTTTTTTCTATATCCTTTCATTAGCATATTCTTGGTTCAAGGCATTCATAGCCTTTGAAGAGTGCGCTGGGGGAATTTTATACATCCCGTTATGGGAAACAGTAAATATTTCCTGCTTGCCTATTAACTAATCCACTTCTTGGCAGGGTGTTGGGAGCAGGCACAGCACTGCAGTGTGTGACACGTGGGAACGCCTCCCCCGGGAGCAGCCAGCCCCCAGGAGGCACGCAGCGTGCTGATGGACGGGATGGAGGTAGCTGCTGAGTAAAGCTGGACCAGAGCATCCTGAAACACCACTCTGCAGCAGCCTTTGTCCTGATGGACAATGCGGTGTCCTGCTACCACGGGACATGTCATCTGTGAGGGGTGTGGGGTGAGAGCCAAGCACCCTGCGTGTGCCCTGCCTGGGCCGCGGGCATCGTGCTGGACTTGCACCTTGCTTGGGTGGGGAGCCCTGGGTGATGGCTGTGTAGGACCTGCTGAGAGCCACCTGGCCACGTAGGAGCCGCTTGGTCCCTCCAACCAAGCGAGGGGAAGGACAACATCTGAGGACGCTGCCCCAGTTTTCACGAGGCATCCTGGAGATGCCTTGTTCAAAAATGCTGCAAAAAGAGCTGAATAATGGCATATTCAGCCAGCTCCTTAATTTAGAGGGAAAAAAAATAAAATATGGGGGGTGTCATCACTATCTAGTCACAG
Source organism: Heteronetta atricapilla (assembly GCA_011075105.1). Taxonomy (NCBI): domain Eukaryota; kingdom Metazoa; phylum Chordata; class Aves; order Anseriformes; family Anatidae; genus Heteronetta; species Heteronetta atricapilla. The sequence continues at coordinate 12,659,438 of CM021745.1, read as the reverse complement.
CTGGAGCCTGCATTGTGGTAAGTGCAAAAGTGCAAAGAAATCTCTCCTGCGAACTTCTTGTCTTTCCTTGAAGCCCCTGCAGCAGCCAGAGCCTGCATGGGCTGCGTCTCCAGTACCTTAACAACATGAAAGGCATCTCTCGAGCCTCCCAGTTCAGAGAGAATAATTTAAGCTTCTTTAACCTTTCCTTATCAGATGCGTTTCAAAAGGAGCCTTGCTGTTAAGTCCACCCTTACGTAATATTAAAATGCACTCAGGGGTGGCTCAGAGGATGCCCGCTGCTCACCCACTGCCTTTTTTTTTCTCTGCTTCCCCAGTTTCTCTGCCCAAGCAGCAGGGGTTTGGGCTTTGCCTTGGACATCCCTGGTGTTGGGGTGGGTGGCACGTGCCCGGGTCCTGCCCGTACCAGCTGCTCACTGGGGCTGTGAGTGGGGGAAGCCAGCAGAGCCCCCAGCAGTGAAGGGAGGCAGCAGCAGGGTGCTGAGATAGATGGCTGCTCTCGCTGCTGCAGTCGAGCACGATTTCCCATTTAGCCACGTACTCACCAGGGGCTCTCTTGCTGCTGCTCGCTGCTGATGCTTGTCCTCTTACCAAGCAGTCTGTGAGGTTCCCTATTGGGATGTGCAGTGCTTTCTTCTCCCCCTCTCTGTGTATTTAGTAACCTGCCTCTCCCACTACTTTTTTACACACGGGTTTTTGGGAGGTGCTGTGGAGGAGCCCTTCCCCATAACACCCTGTTGGGCAGGTGCAGAAGCTGCCCTATCTGTCACTTACGCCATGAGAGCTGGGGAGCTGCTTTAATGCTCCTTGTAGTGCAGCGTGAGGGCTTAAGTGTAGGAACTCAGACGCAATGTGAACAAAGAGCCCATTAAAATGGGCCCCGCTGAGCCAGTGGGCTGCTGTTCCCACCAGCGTCTGCTCGCTGCTGCCGTCCTGCTCACAGCTTTTAGTCGGATTAAATGCTGTCGGAGCACTCTGGATGTGTTTTCTGCTGTTCCTCCCTCTCCAGCCATCCATCAGCAGCCACCCTTAGCTGCTGTGCTCGTCCTCAGAGCTTTGGGCTGGGTCTGGCTGCGGCGCTGTGGGACTGCGGCTCCCCCACCTCCTGGTGTGGGGCAGAAATCCCAGCCCCTGCTGAGCCGTGGGGTTTTGCCCTGGTTTTGGAGGAGCTGAGGCTTCACTTATCCTTCACCCACTGTGTTTCTTCCCAAATTTACCAGTCTAGAAAGTGACAAATTGGAATGGATTTAAAGGTTTTTTTGGGGCTTTCACAGAGAGCCCTGAGGGTGCTGGGATTAGCACACCTCAATGCACTGTAGGTGGACGGGACAGGAGAGCACTGGGGTGCGCCATCCCAGCATCAGCTCTTTAACTGTACCTGTGTTTTGTTCATTTTTAGCCTGGCTGTGAGCCTCCCTACCAGCCGGGTGTGTGGGCTGTCTGTATCCACACAGCCACCCGAGCGGTGTCCATCAGATGTGTGGGTGGTCAGAAACATGCTGTCCTAGCGGCTGGCAGCAGCCTGCATGAGCAATCCTGCCCGGCGCTGAGCCACCCCCGCTATGTGACGTGCCTGGGGCTGGCCGTGCTGCAACAGGGTCCCGAAAGAGCTGCCCTCGCTGTAACTGCACCCACCAGGACCTGGTAGGGAAGCGCTGCTGGTGGGTTATTTCAGGAAGCGATCAGACCTCTGCAGTGGTGGAAGCACCCTCGGTGTTTGTGGACAGGCCAGGTGGGACAGCGAGGGGTGCCAGATGTCCTGGTGCTCCAGCGTGTCCCCTGAGAGCACGGCTCTCACTGCTCCATCCCTGTGTCCGTCCTATGAAGGACAAATACACTCTGCTCTCACCAGCCGTGCGTCCAGCAGCATAGGGGATACTGCTTCAGGACAGACAAACTCCTTCCTGGCTGTTGTCAGTCAGTAATTAGGGCCTGATATATGTGGATTGATTTGATTTCTTTCTATTTTTCCCCATGTCATTATCTGGCTTTGTGTGGCTTGAAATATTCCTGATGATCATAAAATTATCTCGGCCTTTTTAAAAGTCAATACCTGCTACTTAGTGAAACCATGAGCCTACAGGCTGGAAAAGATCCAAGTCTCGCTAGCTTAGCTAAAAGGCATTAATTCACGGAATATATACATGACAATGCCAGCCTAACTTGCAGCAAGTTCTGCCTGCAGGATTTCTTCCCTTGTCTACAAGACAGACTTTGGACGTCTTCTTTTAGTGCTTGGAAAGCTCAGCCTGGGGGAAAGATTGCGCAAAGCCGAGCGAGGAGGGGACTCCCCACCTTCCTTTTGGTTACTGAGCTGGGAACAAGGCGTCCTGGTTTTGATGCTCTGTATGCAGGTGGAATATGGGGATGAGGAAGCCCTGGGGTGAAGACTTTGCCCTGCAGCCTGGCTGAGCTACTTCGGGTCCCTGGGTGTGCTGGGAGCTCCATGGGCTGCTGCCACCCACACGGCCAGCCCTTGGTCACGCAGCCAGGCTAGCAGCTGGCTTGTGAGGCAGAAAGGAGAGGGGAGAGAACGTGAAAGGTATTAATTGAAGAAGAAACTAAGACAGAGAGAAAGAATAAAGAAAGCCTCTTGTGCGTCCCCATTCAGCTTGCCCACACAAACCTTGCATGCAAAGCTGACGCTTTTCCCAAGGGGCTTAAATACAGAAAAGCCAAAGCTCCCAAAGCAAAGCTGCCGTGGGTTTGTTAACCATGACGGCCCAAATATGTGCAACCCGACAGCACGGCTGCCACCCCATCCTGCTTACCGTGGGTTAGTGGTTGTACTTTGCTGCTAGAAGAGTGGTGATTTGGGTACTTCTAGATTAAGCTATTAAATAAGTATGTGATGGGCAATCGATGCAAAAGATTAAACTTGCATTAACTTCTGGTTTTACATTTTGATTTCTTGGTTATTTTGCCAAATAAAATTAACTGGGATTAATAGCTCAGTCGATGAAGTTGGTCTTCCTGTGCTTGGGAAGCTGCATCCCTTTGAGGAAGGGGCTGTGTCCTGCTGCTGCTCTGGTTTGCCTGGGAACAGCTCAGCTCAAGTGGACTAATTGCACCGCTGCAGCAGATCTCCTTGCGCTGAGGCTGCATCCCTGCTATGGAAGAAAGCAAGGGATAATGTCTGTGCTGGTGGCTGCGGCTTCTTGTAGGAAAAATCTGCATGAAACAAGCCTGGTTTGTTATTGTGGCTAGATAGGTTGCGGTAGCTGACCTGCTTAGGGCTGTGTGAGTGCTCTCCAGGCTGCTTCTGCAGGTTGGATGTAGCCCAGAACCCCTTCTAAGAGGCAGGTTTGGGTTTGTGGAAGGTTGCAGGTATCTGGAAAGGTCAAATTGTTGTGTTTCCCATGGTAAAGAGCAAATAACGCTTATTCACTGGTGCTGCTCTCTCCTGTGCTAGCTGCAGTTTGAGCACAGCAGTACTTTTCCTTTCCTGAGCAAAGCAGGAAGAATTAAAATGAGGACGATGAGAAAGGCCATCACCTGCCCTGCTCTGCAGGTCTGTTGCATGCTCAAGGCAAACCCCAAGCCCAGCAGCCAACAGAACCTGGTGCTTTGCTTTATTCCTTTCGAGAACGTACCTGTTCCACCTTTTTAAACATTTCCAGAGGGTTCTGCTGGCCTCTTTTCATAGCAATGTCCATCAACACGCCGCAGCAGGGTGCAGGACCTACGGACTCACTCAGTGGCTGCAGGACAATGCCGGTCACCTTCTCACTCATGCTTCATTCAGCGAGAGAGGACCTCGTCCTCGTGGTATGTGGGGCAGGAGACAGCAGGCCTGGCCGGTTGGCTTCCGCGTAGTTAACAAATGGCATGCTATCCATAGGGCTGAAGCGTGTGGCGGGGCACGTTCCTGCTCCTGCTGGAGGAAGGCTGTGGCTGGCAGGCTGCAGATGGTCACTCTGACATTTTCAATCAAACGTGTTGACAGAGCTTGTGTCATGAGGCTGAGGTAGTCAAAATATATGGGCCTTAAAGGAGAAAAAAAAGAAAAGAAAACAAAGCTGGTATGATTAAATGGATCCAATTTAGCAGATGGGTTTTCTGCTCTGCTCTGAGGGATGGCTGTTCCAGGAGTTTCTCGGTGTTTCACATCCACGCAGGAATGCAGAAGGCCTCTCTGTGTAATGAGTTTGGTTGGTGTCAGACATTACCCCTGTGGTTCCTGCCAGAATGGGGCTGGGGGGTAAATTTCCCCGTAAATCTTGGGTAGTGCATCAGCTGCTCAGGGCTGTCCCTCTGTCCTGCCATCACCAAGCGGAAGCCTGCTTGTAGCAGTGATCTGACAAGAGACAAATGCCCATTTCCCTGCAGTGCTCGTGCAATAAAACCTAAGCCTGGTGTGCCAGAGATGTGGCTGGGGGCTAAGGAGAGCAGCCATAGCTGGAGCAATTAGATGGGGTCTTCTTAGCTCCATCCCAGTGCTGGGTACTTGGCTGGGAAGCCCAGACCCCTTAACCTCGACGTCTGTCTGCAAACAGACCTAATGGGTACGTGAAGTCTGGCTGTTTACACCTAGGAAGGGGAAGGATGCCTCCAGCTGTGTCAGGCTGTATCAACACCGCAGAGAGGCCGCAGTAGATTGGGGATATTTTCCCATTAGAGCCCTTTCAAATATATAAGTTTTATAATCTTTTCATTTCATCATTTGCCGCGCAGTGGGGGAGAGATGATCTCTGTGCGTAAATGTGCCTGTTTCCAGCCATGCTGGGAAGGGGATGTGCACGCACGCAGGCTGGAAGGTGGGGGGAGGAAGGCTCATTTGTCACAAGCCTGGAGTGTAAAATCGCAGGCAAGGCTTTAATTTGCATGTTGGTGTGAGCAGGATGGCAGCGAGTGGAGACACTGGTGTAATTAAGATCAGCTGTGGATCCAAGACGTCCTGCAGAGCTGGGATGGCACAGAGTGCTGTCATGGCAGGAGAGGGATCATCTGCATGTCAGAGCTTCACATCACCCCCACCCTTCACCCTGCAAAGCTGATGTGAAAAATCCCACTGACTTTGAAGGGAGGAGCTCAGGGATCCCAGGGGAGCAGCACCCCAAACTGCACGTGGGCGCAGCAGGACACTTAGTCCTTCAGCTCACGGCTACCAAGTTCCCTGCCCGTTCAAATAGACATGAGTCACAACAACAATATTTTGTACCAGTGTTCTTCAAGGGAACATTAAAAGCCACTGAAATATTATTTATTGTCCGCAGCCAGAGTCAGGCCGTGCATAAAGCATTGCCTCTTGCGGGATGACTGGCGCGCTGCCTTGCCGATGTTGCTCGCTGCAACACCTCACAGGCTGCTTGCTGCTCCTCTTTGGAGCTGGAACAGGGACTCCTCGTGAGGGACGTTGTTGTTCACGCATGATGCTCATCATTGTTCACGCGTGGTGTTCTGTCAAGCCCAGGCCCAGGCTGCCCTCTTTGATTCTTAGGAGCACGAGGATCCCTGCTTTGCACCAGGCAATTAACATAAGGTGCTGGCTTCAGCCTTGCACATGGCACACAGGAGCATGGAGACGAGTGCCCCAAAACACCTCTGCTTAATTAAACACCCTTCTGTGCCCTGACCTGTTTCTGCAGCACACCACCAGCATGCGCACTTCCCTCTCCCTCCGCTAAATGCAGCCCCGAGCTTCCCCAAGGACAGGCAGGGTTTGGAAAGCTGGACGGCCGCGTGCTGACACCCGCATCCCACGTGGCCCTGGGAGCACAGAGGGTCCCCTGGGGAGCTGCAGTCCTGGCAGGGGCAGGAAAGGCGAGCAGACCTAGTAGTGCACAAACCGTACCCACCTCTCTGACCGGCAGCTGCAGGGGTCCTGTCCACAAACAAGCGGTGCTGCATAATTTGGCGCAGCTTGCAATGCCCAAGAGATAACAGCCTGCGCACCCCTGTATTTATTTTTATGCAGATTGGTGTTTTGTGGAAGTGCTGGGTAAAAGCAAGCTCTGGGTTGCAGGGTTCAGCTCTTTGCCAAAGCCAGGTTTTGTATAATTGGAATTGCTCTAGGGAGGTGTATGAGCTGTGGTTTTGTTCCGTTTCTGCTTTGTTCTGGTTGTTTTCTGCAAAACTGCTTTGGTCCCAGGCCATGATTAACACAAGTTCTCACCAAAAGCAGAGTTTTCCTGGTAGCCATGAGAAAATGCCCTGGACTAGTGAGAGCAAGTTAAATTATTCATTTCAGTGTGGTTGTTTAAATTGCTAAAGAATTTTGTCATATTTTGGAAACTGTCCAACATTTTGTCATGTTTTGGGTGTCTTTTTCATCTCCCTCTGTTCAGTGGGCAATTTCTTACAGCTCCCACAGCCTGTGGTTGTTCCTGAAGTACTTCTGAAGAGTTCCTCCTGCCTGCTGTTTTCACCTTAGGGCTGGTCACCCGAGGACTACGATATTATTGCTTCCTTTTGATTTAATAGCCTCGCTCCTGAACAGAAGGCTCTTTCTTTTCCTTTTTTTTCTGTTCAGCAGTTGCCCACAGCATCAATAATTGTTCAAGACACTCGTACAGCTAATAGAAAGAGCCTGTCAACAAGAAAAGCTCATTGTAATGCTTCTGTTTTAAAGAGCTTGTGGGAAGTAACAGAGCCAGCCAGGTAGCAAAGGTGCTTTTCCTGCAGCCGCACAGACCCAGGGATGTGAGCAGGCTAAATTCTCTCCCAGATGGATGCTCTATTTCACACTCCAGCAAGGCTTCAGATGTATTGATTTCTTAATGTCACAATATTTTCATTGCTAAAAACTGAACAGGAAGGAGAACCTAAGACCCGGCCCGAGGGCTGCTGAAGCGAGTGCAGGGGCAGCGTCTGCTGTCAGCAGCCCCAGCATCAGCCCTAGCACGCAGCGATCAGAGACTTTGAATTCCCAGTTTGCAGGGGGTGACAGAATTTCTGCAGTGTCTCAAAAGGAAAAGCAAGCCATGCTGTGAGCATATTTGAACAGGCAGTCTGTGTCCTGAGGTTGTCTCAAAAACCAAGTGTATGGATCTGGAGTGAAGCGTGATGCTACGAGGGGCAGGACGGAAGCCGCTGATCTCGTAACCAGTGAACGGAGCAGGAACGTGCAGCTGGGAGGATTTATCGAGGGAAACTGTTGGCTCCTGGAAGGGAGGATGGTAAAGCTGTGCTGGAGGTGCCACTCTAAAACCTGGGATGGAGGCTGAGAGGGAGGACGTGGATGGCCAAGGCAAACACTGGTGTTAGCAGACGCGCTGCAGGAATTCAGGTCCGGAACCCATCCTTGTCCTAATAAAAGAGCCAATAAATGGAGTTAGTGAGAGATTTGTTTTGTTGTGTAACAGACTGTTCAGTTAGGTACCAGACGTGGTTTGTTTAATGACTGAAACCGAAAGAGTAGGAGCTCATCTTGGTGAGGCCGGGAGGGAATATAGATGAATGTCGTTGTGTGCTCGATGCGCCATTGACTTTCCTTACGTCCTGTGAGCAGACGTGCTCTTCGGGTCCAATGAGATGAGCAGGCTCGCTAAGCAAAACCAGGACCTCTGAAGTCACCCCGCAGGAGAGCCTTGCTGCTCGTTCTCACTTTGCTGAAGAGAGATTTGTTCTTCTTTTCAAAGAATTCATCATCCCCTCGCTCGTCTTGGTCTCGATCCAGCTGGAGGATGGGAAGTGTTTGGGAGTTTGCTGCGCAGTCTGCCACGGTAATGTCAATGGCTCACCATCAAATACTCAGGAAGCCTGGAGATTTTAATTAACATCCAAACATCTGTGTGTGGAGGGGAACCAAGGAGAGCTGCCCTTGCAGGGTCACAGTCCTGGCTGGTGTGGTGGAGAGGGCTTGTGGGGGCTTCCAAGGGGGGGAGCAGCGGCTGCCCTCCCTGCCAGCCCCCTTGTTTTGGGGAGTAGATGAGGTGAAGGACTTCAGTCCTCCCTGCTCCCTCGGTGCCTGTCCAGCAGATGTTTCCTCAGGAACATTTTCCAGCTGGCCCTGCTTGCAACAGCCCCTGGCTGCTCCAAACTCTGCTGAGTCTTGTGCAAAATTGTCCAGGAAACCACGGATGTTCCCATGTCCTGTGCCCAGAAAACCCTGGATTCACAAAGTCCTGGCTTTGGTTTTTCTTCATGCAGAGATGATGTGATTTCAGGGACACAGCCTCCTCCTGCCTGGATTTATTTCCCCATGTTGAGCAGGGAGAGCTCTCTCTTGGTTACGTGTGGACATCAGTGGGGCACGCGGGGAGAAGACTTCTCCTGGCTTCACAAAGAACTGGATCTGGTGACATTTCATTTAACTCCTTCGCACCACATCTGAGGCTCAGAGTGATCCGGCCATAGGGGGGAGCTCAGAGCAGCCCTCCAGGTGCTGAGCTGAGCCAAAGGGGATGCCCAGGAGCACAGAAGGGGCAGGGCTCTTTTCACGGGTTGCATTCAGTGGCAGCTTACGTTGTTTTGAGCTATTGCTGTAGTGAGATAGAAGAAAGTGAATTCAGTCATGTACCTAGCATCCCATTGTAGCTCAATTGACTGTTACATGCCAGGACGTTTTTCTTTTTCTTTCAAATCACTAATTAGTGACAAGGATGTTTCACCATGGCAGGCAGCATTATGCAAAACTATTAAAAAATAAAATACATGATATTTATATAAAAACTATTCCCTGAAACTCCTGTTTTGATGGTTGTCTGGAGTTTCAGTTACACAAAATTTTTTGCATCATTCATTGCCTTTGCATGGAAGTTTTTGGAACATGATGAAAAAACCTCCTGTGACTGAAACCCCTCCAAAACCCTGGCATATTAAATCTCCACAAAGAAAAATGCACTTTTATATTGAAAATACAGGAGAAACTGTATCTTGTTTTATGTTTTGTCAGTTTTTCTTGCTCGGGAAAGAAACATAAACCAGCTCTAGTAAACATTGCTCTGTGCTATGCTATTCTGCCTGTCTCATATGTATGGGAATTGATTCTTTGATCTGCAGTACAAAGAGGTTGAAAGCACTGTTTCTTTGGTCCGCAGAGAATTTCTTCCTGCTTCTGCAGCATCCCTTGATTACCTCGGTGTTTCTGGGAAGGTGCTCAGGATCCATCCAACCAAAAGATGCTGATACCTTGTGTAGCACCCACGAGGGCCTGGGGGACATTGCCTTCCAAATCCCAACACCGATTTCATGCGCATGTTGCACAGCATGATGTGTCATTCCTCAAAGCCCAGGAGAGCAGCAGCACATGCACAACCCTGCAAGCAAGTGTTGGAGGATACAGGGGAGACCTGAGCACATCCCACAAGACCTGCAGGCAACCAAGCTGGCATCTGGGTGCTGGCTGACAGCGAGCCACGCCAGAGCAGAGATGCTCTCCTGCAGGTTCCTTAATGACCTGGATGTCCCACGTCTAATGTCACCAAGTGGTGTGATTTGTCTGCCACAGACCTTGTCGGGGGACCTGCTGTCTGTGAGAGCTGCAGGTCATGGCCGCTTGCAACACCTCTGTTGTTAACCTGAGCAAGGGGAGGGAGAGGGCATCGTTAGCAGCTGCATTCACTTCTACCCTGGACTCTGCACATAGCGAATTAAAAAGCTGTTTGGATTCAACTGGCTCCTCCAGCATGAGCTAATGAAACCCTTCCCGCAGTTCAGCAGTGGCAGCAACAGGCATCCTGCTTCTAACCCAAACGGCACTTTTTCTCCTAATTAATTAATCAGCTGATTATGTGCATGCAATAGCTCATTAGAGAGGTGCGTGTCAACCTTTGGAAGAAAATTATTGGCTTTGCATGGCCCAGAGGCTGTTACATCACAGGAGCACGCTCCTTGGAGTATCGCAGCACCATATGCGTCGCTCTAATTAATGGGCGTTGTTCCTCAGGTTGTTTGATCTCATGAAAATTACTGTAAAATTTGAATTCTGTAAACCTGTGAAAACTTGGAAGAAAAACTCAAACAGCCAAAAGCAATTTGCCTTTAATCTAGCTTTCAGTGGTGGTGATATGGCGATGTTTGTTTTTTTTTAATTATTTTTATTTCTTAAAAAAAAAAAAAAAAAAGCTTCCACCCTATTTAATGGTAGCAACAGAAATAAAGTGAAGTGTAATTTGGAAATTAGTTCCGGATGTTTGAGTTGTAGCTTTATTTTAGTGATCTGGGCCATTAACATTGGTGAGCAGTATGTTTGCCTTTTCTTCCTTGCCCAGCATGAAGCTGGCAGCATCCCTTGCCTTGTGTTCAGTGGTGCCCATGCCCCTCATCCTGGCAGAGACTGAGCAGGGTGAAGGGTCTGCTGTGGCCCACTCTCCCTAAGTATATGGTAGGCATAAAAATGAGAAACATATATATATATTTCCATGTTGCTAAAGCTTGCTGTGTTGCGTGGTGGCTGTCACTGAGGCAGGGCTGGTGTTTTTGTGCTGGGGGTGTCCTGCTGGCAGCACCTCTGGCTCAGGTGAACACATCAGTGTGGGAGCTGATGCAGGGGGAAGGTGGTCCCGTGGTGGCAGACACTGGTGCGAAGCTCAGGGTGCACAGTGGTGTCTGCAGAGGGGCTGGGGACAAGCTCTGCTGTGCTTTGGGGGATATGAGGGGTGAAGTGGGAATAAAATCTGCATCTCTGAGCAAAGGGAGTCCTGCCAACTCTGCGGGATTAAGGCTGTATTTTTCCTGGATGTTTATGCAATACCAAGACCCTGATGGTTTTGGCTAAGCTTTAGCAACGTGGCTATTTTAATAATACAATGGAATTGGCAGAGTTTTTCTGTTTGTCCTGATTTTGCTGTTTATCCTGTTTATGCTCTCCTCATTATCCTGAACTATGTTGTCTTCTTGTAAGCACCAACCTATGACCCTTAAGAAGAAATCTTCAAGAAGAAAAAATTGCTGACTGAGACTTCTTTTTGCCTGTGGCAGTTGAACAAGCCCATCAGCTTATATAATATTAATATTTGTAAAAGCAAACTTAGAGAGCTCATAAATCTTCCATAAAAGAGGGACAATATCTACATCTATTTCAAAATGAAGCAGGTAAGTAGGTTCTAGGACAAAAGGGTATTGATACAAAGGAAGTGGAGATATGAAAGAAATGAAATTGCCATTTTAATCTGCAAATTGGCTCTAAGTGATACCAAGGTGCTGCTGCTGCTGGAGCCAGCCATTTGCCCAGTCCCAGATGTCTCCACAGCAGCATCACTCCCCGGCCTTCAGTTCAAATTGCCTAAGGAGAAAAAAGTCCAGAGCTGAAACTGGGCTTGTTTGCAGGGCAGAGAACAACTTCATGAACATTTTCCCTAACTTTGTATCTTAAAAAAAAAAATAAATAAATACACTTTTGGCTACTGTTATCAATTTTAAGGCATGAAGCAGATTTTTCCCCATTAGGCTATGCTCAGCAGTATGGGGAACTCAGACAAGAAAAACTGATGCAGCTTATTTTTAGCCAACAACACGAGCAAGCTGCCTGCAAACATGCGCACAGAGCAGCTCCACAGAGGATGCCGCTGTTGTGCCATCATCACCATGGCTGCTTTGCAAAGGAAGAAGGTCACTTTGAAGCAGGTAGGACATATTTTGTTGGGCACCACCTGCAGCGGGAGGGGAGAGGTAAGAGCAGCTGTTTGAGGGCCAAGGGAACCCTTCCCTGCCCCGCATGCCATCGAGGCAGCACTTTCTGTTTTTCTCCTTCCCATCTCGTCTCAGAGCTGGGAGCAGCATCAGTTATCGGCTCCATCTGAATGTTCTGGGGAAGCAATTTTTTCCCCTTTTGAAAACAGAGAGTTGCTGAAGCTGCCTCTCCTCATGGGATTAGGTCAATTTGTTTAACTCAGCACATTTTTAAGGAGAAGTTTTTATCGTGTCAACTCAGGCAAGAAATATATTTAAAGAATTTTAGCATTCAGCTGAAATCACGGCTTCATTTAAACATTATAACTTAATGAGAGTTGGAAAAAAAGTTTTCTTTTTTAATTTAAAAAAGGTTGAAATAAGCAGTGAATGTACTGACGTTATCTCAGAGGAGGATGTTCTCATACCTTCCATGTATGAAAGTTCATCGGTTTAACTTTTGTCCTAATTAAGGACAAGAAAATATCTGAGAAGCTTTCACAGGGCACACCTAATTAGGCAGACAATTCCTTCTGGCATTTGTCATCTCTGAGTCCAGCTGCTTTTTTCCCTAATGAAATTGTCTGCCCAGCAAGGTAGGATGTGAAAGTTCAGTGTTGTGAATTAGTTTATTGGGAGAGAGCGAGCTAGCCAGTTCCTTATGTTGGTAAGGAGATGAAGGAGAGTGGTATAGCAGAGTAAAACTGTGGGGAAACCTGAGGCATGATAATCATGGTCTAGATGAAAAGCCGCGTACAGGAAAATCAGGTGAAAAGCACATGCTACTCTCCTGTTCCTTGTGTCTTTTCTTGAAAGCCCTCCTTTTCCTCTGAAGCAGCCAGTGGTGGTCGTGCTCCTACTGTTCCTTTGGATGAAGAAAGCGACAAAACCTTGCCCTCGGTCAGAGCAGGCCCCTGGCCAGGCCCTGCCATTGCCTTGCTCCCAGCTTGGCCTCCTGCTGCCACCTCCTTTCCAGGAGGCAGGGGCACAGCTGAGCTCTGCAGGTCTCATGTACCCATGGCTCTGCTGTCCTTAGAGGAGAAACGACACCGGCTCCACGGCTGGGGGAGAAACCAAATTAAACCACACCATCCGCATCAACTGGTGGGCCGACTGCTGAGCTCCATGTCACAGCTGATTTCTCAGGAGCAATCAGGAGCGAATCGTGTCTCTAATTTCTGTCACAAACATTTTTGCGATGCAACGGGGCACATAAAAGCAATGAGAAGGGAAGCGAGCGCCAGGCCTGGCCCTCAATCTGAGGGCAACAGGAGGCTGAGATGCTGCAAACGTGCTTCTACCAGGCACTCCCTAACAGGGTTGTTCCATGAATCAGCAAGAAATGGCAGGATAGGCTGCCTCCAGTAATACACAACCTGCTGAAACAAGGCAGCCATGAAAGAGAGTGGGGAAGGAGGAGAACTGCCAGGGAGAAATTCAGCACAGGAGCCGTGCTCCCTGATGGCGACGGCTGGTGCTGCGGCCACAGCAAGTGTGGGGAGATCTGTCATAAAGCTGTGTGTGAACGGTTCGATGGGGCATGCTGGGGACATCTGGGGATGCTGTGGCATTTGGGATGGCTCTTGCAAGCGCTGAGTCTTTTGAATTTTAGTGGTAAGCAGATACAGCCTCTTGGCACTGATCTGACTACCGTAAATTTGTAGCATATTGACCGCAGTGAAAGTCGGGATCAATAACAGTCTTCAAGAGGCTCAATGGATCGATGCTGCTTTGATACAGATGAAGCAAATAGAGGGTAGGTGTTCGTGGTGCTCTGCATGTGGTATTATTCTCTGCTGATCCCTCTGCTGAGGTAGGAGATACCAGCGAGTAAGAAGGCAAGGAAGGATTTAGGATGATAATTCACCAGAGACAGTTAAAAAGCAGTTGTAAGAAGGAGATTTACGGTATTATTTTCATCAGTTTTAGGCTGAAAAGAAGAAGAGACAGATTCTTGTAAAAGCACGTGGTGCCTTGGAAGACAAATTCCTATCGAACAGCAGTGTTGGTTTTAATGAGGCGCTCGTGTCAGCGTGACCATGGGCACGCAGCCGTGCTTGCCACACAGGTGTCCCTTTAGCAAAGAGGGGTGCATGGGTGCTTCGCAGCCCCCCTTGCTTCACCCACACCCAGCCCTAAATACCTTAAGGCAACAGGCAGAGAGCAGCTAGGCGGGGTGTTATGCCTCCCCATGGGACGAGCCATCAGTTGCTAAAAGTGACTTCTACACCTCCGTGGTGTTTGCTCTGTTGGGCTTCATTTGGTGGCAGCTCCCTGATCACCACGCTGCTCAGAGTCAGTCGGGGGTGCCACTGGCCACCAGGACATGGGGACATTCCCCATGAGGTTTCAGCATGAATCTGTCTGCAGCCCTGGGGAAGGGCAGGTGTTCATTTCCTCCTGTGAACCTGGGTCTCTGTGTATGTCACCACCCAGTTTGCTGTCCAGTTTTAGGGGCGTTGTGGTTGAGTTTGTTTCCAGTCAAAACCCTGCTGAAATTCAAGGCAAAACTCTGCATCCTCAGCCAGCAGGCTGCGCTGAGAGGACTTCAGAGCCCAGTGCCTGTTCACTAGTGGGTGACAGCCCTGTCCCCACCCCACAGGGATGCTCTCGTTCCCCTCTATGTGCTCATCCCTGCAGCAGGTTCCCCCTGAGCGCTGCAGGGCAATGGTGTGACCCTCATGGGCAGGGCCCCATTGATGCCACTATCAGGGATGGTTTGCAGATGGATGAGAAAATTAGATGTCAGCCCTGGAATGCATGAAGGTCACTGGGTCCTGCTACTTAAGCAATGTATACAGATCTGCTGTGACACCTTCATTTGTTAGCAGGGCCCACACTGTTCAATAGGGAAGCCGGGTGTAAATGTGTAAATGGGAATGGTATTTCCAAGCAGAACGGGCAGGATCTTCAGCACTTCCCTTTTTATGCATCTATTTCTTGCATTTCCTTTTCTTACCCCCATTTACCTGTGTCACAGGACTGGCTGATGAAATTTGGCTATCTGCCTCCACCAGACCCCGTCACAGGACAGCTGCAGACGCAGGAGGAGCTGACAAAAGCCATCACAGCCATGCAGCAGTTCGGGGGACTGGAAGCCACAGGGGTGCTAGGTCAGTAGATACCGGGCCCTTCTGTCCCTGCTGTGGCAGAGGAGGGGGGATTGGTGCTGCTGTGCAGCTGGGTTGCGTCCCCGGGAAAAGCAGCCCGTGTCTGACAGACGGCCGGGTTTGCAGCTGGAAGAGTAATTACATGGCTCAGGTGCTTTGTTGCCTTGCGCTTTCAACAACCTGAGGCAAGCAATTATTTCACCAGACCCACACACCCTTGGGGTTCCTGTCGTGCTTAAAATAGCTTAAAATAGCTCTTGATGTGTTCAAAAAGAAAAAAGACAGAGAAACTAAAGCTGATAGGTTGTTCTGTTCAAAGCCTTAATTGCAGCCTCAAATTGAGTTGAACAAAAAACTTGATTAAACCTCCCAATTTGTACAGGGAATAATCTGGTTTCTTGGCCAGTGGGGCACAGGGCAGGGGAGGAGGAGGACAAGTCCTGCCACTGGTGGCAGTGACCATGACCGTCTGGGATGGGGCAGGTTCACAGCCCGGTATGGCTGGAACCATCCCGTCCCCATCCTCGCTGAGAACAGGAGAAAGCAAATTTTAACCTGGGCGTTTTATCTCCTCTCCTCCCCACTGTCCCCACAGCTGATCCCTGCACTGCCGTGGTGCTTGCGTAGAGCTGTCCCTGCCTCTGTTCAAGGAGACAATTAGAAGATGCTAATGAGCAGGCTCATCTCTGCGCAGCCCTTGCCAGCCCCTCGGAGCAGCCAGTGCCACTTGAGCAGCCGCTGCCTGTGTCCCCAACACACCGACACTGAGACTTTCCCCTCCACTCTTAATTAAACATGCACAATCATTTCTCCTCCACCTTATCACAAGCTGCAGGAGGCCTATGAGCAAGATTGTACTTTTTATTGCCTCTGAGTTTGCTGCTTGGGAAGGGGGGTTGCAAACATGACTTGGGTTTGCCCCTGATTTAAGGTAAAGAGGTGAAGCCAGCGTGAAAATCGGTGAACACACAACCACCTGCATTTCTACAGGTGAGAACAGGGACTTGAAGATTTCATTCAGTTTTTAAAATAAGTAATGTGAACAGCTTCTATATGAGCTCCTAGCTTAACAGGGATATAGTTTATCTACATGCAAACGTCTCTTGGCTTTGCCAGGGGAATAACGGCCAATTCACAGACAGAACAATTTACGCTAAGGGGACAGCTAACACTTAGCCCAGGTAGCCGCAATCTGGGTGCTGGAGCTGGGCATCACCTCCCCTTGCCACAACTGGTGGGTGCTTTCAAGCCCAGATTGCTGCCACAGCCAGTGGAGGTGGTTGGTGGATGTGGCTGCCGTGGTATTTCTTAACCTAGGGCTGCACCTTCCTCATTGTGCCCATTTTTCCCTTTTCTCTGCCACCAGACGAGGCCACGCTGGAGCTGATGAAGACCCCTCGCTGCTCTCTGCCAGACCTGGCTGGCTCGGTGGCCAGGAGGAGGCGGCACACGCAGGCTGTGACCAAGTGGAACAAGAGGAACTTGTCCTGGAGGTAGGAGCTCATGCTCCGTGAGTTCAGCGCGGCCACAAAGGGCCGAGCACGCGCGCGCCCCAGCTAAACAAGGCTTTGTGATGAGTTTTGGGCTTATGTTTTAAAGCGTGTCCCCCCATGCTCCCAGGACCCAGAAGGCTGTTTAAAGCCTTCTCCTTCCCACCCTTAGCTGTAGGACCCCAGCCCCGCATGGCCGCAGGCCGGCAGAGGGGTAGATTTGGCCAGCAGGTTGTCTGGGCGCTTTTTGCTGCATTGCAGTATGATTTCTCTTGAGTTCATTGGGACTTTGCACTCTCTCAAGCAGCTGCCACATTTTTGGCTCAGCACAAATGGGTCTTTTATCTCGCCTCACGTGAGACCAAGGACCAGGAGCGCTTTCTGGTAGTGGAGGCATTTGGTCCTTTTCTCCTAGTCCTTGCCATAGGAGAATATTTTTCTCCTAAAGCTGGTGAGCAATGTGTGTGGATCGCAGACCCTGCAAAACACAGAGGTTTATGTCTGACTCCAGAGCACCCTGCAGCCACGCTGCAGGTGAGGTCTAGAAATAGGCACCCTGTCCCACCGAGACCTGTACTCTGCGACTGTGTTTCCTCTCTCACAGACCGTGCATGGCAGCGTTTGTTCTAAGAGCTGCTGGTGTGCCCTGAGATGCTCGGGCTGTCCTGAAAACCCCTGTGAAAAAAAATCCCATCAACAGATCTCCTTATTATTAATAAACTTCTCTTTGATCCTGATGTAGTCCCTAGAGCAAGTCCACCTTCGCTACAGTCACAAATCGAGGCTCAGCTGTCGCTGTTGACAAGTGTTGAATCCCTGGCCTTAACAGGGATTTGGTCTGTGTGCCAGCGCATCCCCCTGAGACAGTGTCTTCAGAAAAGAGAAATATAAGTCAGCCATTAGCTTCAGAAATAAATTATTTTGGTTTGTGGATGGCTTCTTGTCATGGCTGGGGCAAAGGTGCCGAGGCAGGGAGCAGCCCGAGGCATGGCCCCAGCCGTGGACAGGTATAAACACTCTGTCTGTAAACCAGCCCTATCCTCACAGGTAAGAGGAATAACTTTGTGTTTCAGAGGAAAAAATTCCTGTGGGTGAATCAGTAAAACCTGCCCTGGTGCCCTGTGAGCTTCTGGAGCCAGCACAGCGGTGGGATGTGCTCAGTTTGCTGGCTCCAGTGGCTGTTCTGAGCAGAGCCTGGCAGGGACAAACCCGAGCTTTGTCCCACCACAGGGCTGGGCAGTTGTGCTTGGAGCAAGGCACCGAAGGGAAATGTGTTGGGTTTTTCTGGTGGTCACGGCCCCAGGATACACCCCAGCCCTGCTGCGATGCTGCTGCAAAGATTGTAATAAAAAAAAATAAAAAAAAAAAAAAAAAAGCTTTCAGCTCTGAGACTATTTTATATGTCTGATATAAAAATTCCATCTCCTGACAAACTCATTTCTTCTTCTTTTCCTTTCATCCTTTCCAAGATCTTGGCTTTTGTTCAAGAAAGGGCTGTATTTTATGACTGGGAGCTGTATAAGCCAACAGAAGGCTATAGCATTACAGGAACTCCAGCATGGTATTTACACCCAACACTTCAAATTAAAATAGCTTTTTAGAAACTGCCATGAAAATCTGCCAATAGAGGCATAAAGTTTTACATACTTACCTTTTACATATTGATTGAAGATTTTTTTTTTAAAAAAAGCCAAACTCTCTTATGCCACACGTTTTAAAGGTGAAAACTTCAACAATTCTGAGGCTAGGATAAAGGGACAAGCAAAGCAGTACCAAAGGATGCTCTCAGGATGGGCACATGCAGTGGTGGAGTAGGCACTCCCTCACAAACAAGATTTTACAGGCCAGCAGGTTGCTCAGGTTTCTTCTTTTTATCCCCAGCACAGGCAGCCTGTGGGACTGGAAGGCTCAGGGAGCAAACCAGGAGAGCCTGCAGCCTGCACAGCTTGCAGTGCAGCCTCCGAGCATCCCAGCACAGCCCCAGGCACACGCTGTCTCCTGCGCCTCATCTCCATGGGAAGTTTCCAGGATACCAAGACATATGCATATTATTTGCATGGGATTTCTCGTTGAGTGGTACATAGGCACCAAGGCACCCAGCTGACTAGAATGAGGAGGCAATGGGCTAAATTTGGGGTTTGGTGGGCAGCCGTCTGCTGCAGTAATCAGCACCAGGAGCTGCATCCCCCAGCTTCCCAGGAGCTTCCCCTTGTGTTTTCAGCCTGGTTTTCCTTTTGCTAACTCTGCTCTAGTGCCACTGGATGCCTCTGGCAGAGAGGAGCTCCCAGCTTTAACCTTCATTTCTGCTCAGGTGCTCACTGAGCGTGGCAGCAGGGGACCAAGCGGTATAGGAGAGGGGCCCCAGTGACACCTGTGATGTGCCCTGTGTCATGCTGGGGTAGCGCTGGGTCACGGCTGAGCCTGCAAGTGTCCATCCTGTCAATTACCCCTCTTTCGTCCTCGAAAAAATCAATTTGGGTTTGTCAGGCAATCTATGACCCACTGTGTTTGGTAGTTATCAGCATTTATTCTGTCTCTCTGAAGTTTTAGGGCTACGCAACATGAAGGAGCTCTTTCATTAACTAGCAATTGATTTCTCATACATTACTAATACTCTTTGACTTTTGCCTTTTTGAGGACAACACCTAGAAGGGAACCTGGAAATCAAACTAACCACTTGTACACCCTCTGTAGCTGCCAGCCAGACCAGCTCTCTCTGGGCTCTCCTCAAAACCAGCTTGGACCCCAAGTTACTTTGGGATGGGACAAGAGAAGGAGAAGGGGGATGGTGATGGACTGGCAGCGGCTGGAAATCTTCATCCAGAGCCTGCAGCTCCTGCAGGAAAGGGGTTTACAAAGCTGGCAGGGAGTGGGGGGTGGGGGGGAACACCTGGGGGGATCCAGGGAGCTGATCCTCACCCACCCTGCCACACTCGTCCTCCACACCTCCCCGGTGGCCCGGCAGACACCACCTGGAGGAAGGAGGTTTCTCTCCGAGTACTCAGATCAGGCTTTTACCTGAGATTGGAGCTCTGTAAGGGGAATCTCAGGAGGGATTAACATCTGAGAAGAAGGAACGCTGCTCTCCACTGGGTACCTAAGCACCATTTGCTGCAAATAATAATAATCAAGGTGGGAGGATGCTTATTTAGCCCTGTGTGCTTTTGCGTTGTGCTGGAAATGTGCCTTCTTTTCAGTGGAACCGGGTAATGCAATGCCGACAAATGTCCTATCAGTATAATAGTCTTCTCTTAATCTCATTGAAAGTAATTAGCAGAGCTCCTGCAATCAAATCAGATACTGAGCTGCAAACTCTGATGGGATTCTCATGAAAAATAATGCTGGTAATGAATAAAGGATGTGGGGGCGGGGGTTCACTTACACCTGCAGCATGCTAATAAAAATGGGTCAGCGCAGAGGTGCAGGACCTTTTATAAGAAGCAAAGTAAGCGTTGATCCTGTTTATGCATTAATCTAACACTTCTGGTGTCAGGGATTGGAATGAATATTAATAATGTTTGTCTATTTAGATGTGGCTTTTCATCCACTGTCCTTTTACAAGGGAGATCAGGTTAATTGTCCTAATTCTACAGCCGTAGAAGGTCGAGCAAGGCTTGAGGAGGGAAGAGCAGATAATGTCATCACATCTGAGTCCTTGCCCTGGGCACCACAGTCTTGGAGAGGAGGTCTTAATTTGTAGAATAAGCAGAGTGTGCATAATTACTTCTTCAGTAAACATAAGAGGAGTAAAGGGTTTAACGAAGTCCGGAGTACTCTTGTGGAGGACAAAGATACTTAGTTAAGGAATATCTGGAAACCAGGAAACCTTTTTTGTATTGCAGAGGTTCACAATGGCACTTTAAATTACAGCAATAGCATGGGTATGCTGTGGTGTTGGTGGGCACCATGCTCTCCATCTAGTTATAGGCAGTCTGCTCTGGAAATAAAAATTTTCCTGACAAGTGTCTTGTCTAATCCCGTGCTCACGCTGTTTGTGTCACCATGCTGTCTGCCTTACAATGTGTTTTGTTTGAAGTCCTGTGATTATCCGGTGCTATGTGTATACAAACAGCCTTACTTTAGCTGTGAAGCACCCTCTTTGCCTACAGATAGCAAAGGCAGAGTTATGCCCAATTTTTGCTCTTCTGCCTGTGATGATTGATTGCCTGATTCCCCATTTCATCCTCCGCATCTCCAGGCTGGGATTCCCAAGCTCTTCCAAGAAACCATTCGGCAGAATTTGGCAGTTCTCACATGTCCGTTTTTGCTCTGTCCTGAATTTCACACTCACTAGCTGTGGCCAGGCCAGGAGGTGTTACCCACCTGGGGCTGCATGTCTCAGGGCATGCGATAGGAAGCAAACACATGAAAGCGTGAGCCTCCAACTTCAACCAGTGAGTCATTCCTATTCCCCTTCACTGATCATAGTGCCTAACAATACCCAAATCATTATTCGTCGGAAGAGCTGAGTGGCATGACATCCCTTTCTGACACCTGTAATTACCTCTAGGGGTTTAGTCAGGTCATTTCTCCATGCTGGGGTGTGGTACTGAGTGATGTTCTCCCAGCTATATTATGCAGAGGGCAAGTGAGGTGATCATAATTGTTGCTTCCGCTTTTAAAATCTGTCAGGCCATGAATATTTCATGAACACTTTGGTTGGTGTGCTGGTACACAAGAAATAGAGTGGCCGTTATTACTGGGGTAGAGCTGGCCAGAAATTTTCCAGCAGATTTGTCTTTTGTCAATAATTACTCAGTTAACAGTATATTTCCCTGGAAAGTGTTTATTTTTGTCAGAATTGTCAAGGAAAGATTATCCAAACATACTCTTTTAGAAGCCAAGGTGCCTCGTTGCGTCTTTGTCTTTTCACCTCTACATTAAATCAACAGTATTAGGAATTCTTTTTCAAGGTTTGGTTGTACAGGAGGCGTTAGCTTTTTTCATGCCAGCGCAGAACAAAAGGGAGGTTTGAATGCTCTGCTGCAGGGCAAACGCCAGCACGCTGCTAGTCCCACCTGGCTTCTCTTCCAGGGCAGGGCAGAGCTGGGGAGCGAGTGATGCTGTGCTGATACAGAGAAACCATGCAGCCTCTCGGTGAGCGCGCTAGGGTGGTAAGCCTCAGCTAAGCAATGCTTTTTCCACCAAGAAGCAAGGCAGGAGCTTCTCAATTACAGCATGCCATCAGTCTGTCTCCTGCAGGCAAGAAGTTGGAGGGGTTTTGAATTAGATTTATATAAAACGCATCTTTTCCTCTTCCTCCTTGTTATGGATTGCGGTTTCAGAGATAGCTGGCAATGTCCTGGTTTTGGAGTACATTTTATACTGCCAGCAGACCTACTGGGAGATATATGAAGGCAGCAAATCTCTGCTGGATTTCCATGTGCGTATAGGAAGAATGAGCAATGATCTGCTTTGTTGCAAGAAAACCTAGGGGTCTGTGTGTTGTGCAAAGGCTGCAGAAGTCAAATCCCAGCACCCATGGGGCTCTAGGCCAGCAGGATCTGGTGTGTCGGTATTTCCAGAGGACCCAAACTCAGTCTCTGAAATCCTTATAGCCCTGGAAGAGAAGTGGTTCAGAGCCTTGCCAATACGCGTCTATGAAACGTATTGGGGCATTCAAGAGATACCTCACCGAGGCTCTGTGATGCACCAGGCACCTGCAGAGCTCTTCCAGGTGGTCCTCAGAGAAGTTTGCTTGTGCTCCTGCCCTATCCTCTTTGTCTTCTTTCTTTCAGAGTTCGCACCTTCCCAAAAGAGTCCCACCTGGGCCACGACACAGTTCGAGCCCTGATGTACTACGCCCTGAAGGTCTGGAGCGACATCACCCCTCTGAATTTCCATGAAGTGGCAGGTAACAATGCCGACATCCAGATAGACTTCTCCAAGGCAGATCACAACGACGGCTATCCCTTCGACGGGCCAGGTGGCACGGTGGCACATGCTTTCTTCCCCGGAGACCATCACACGGCAGGAGACACTCATTTTGATGATGATGAATATTGGACCTTCCGATCATCAGGTACGTTCCCGTCGCCCACCTGCAGTCCTTGGCTTTTCTGGGACCTGGAAGGCTGCAGGCGTGTGTGTGACTATTGGAGGTCTCGGATGGGGGCTGCATTCTCCCACTTTTCTGTCATTTGGGTGGCCTCACTGCCGTGTGCCTTAGTTTTCTGTTTTTAAAGCATATTGATGCTGAATTACCTGGTGAGAGCTCTTCAGTCTACAGGGAAAAAACAGGCAGGGGAAGCACCAGCTCTGCTTTGCAGCCAAACAGAGCAGAGGTGAGCACTGAGGCCCAGGAGGTTGCCATAACAGGCGTGTTATTGGTGATTAAGTAAGAAGCAGTGCCCATTTTGTGCCTGGTGGGTGCACCCACCTGGGAAACGCTCGGGTGGGGGAACGGGCTCAGCACCACCAAGGGACAAGGGGGTGAGCCCGACAGCAAGAAAACTGCCCTCTGCTTTGAAGGTCTTAGAGCTATCCAACCTTCATCTTTTATTTATTTTGTTCTCCCCAGTGATTCAAAAATAACAGCTCGGTAGGTGATATAAAAATATCCCCCAAGGTTGTCAGTTTGGCATTAAAATGTCAGAAAGCATATGTCTTGTTCTCTCCTAGTGCTGGGGAAAACAGGACAGGTTATAAACACCCCGGCTGTTTACAGGCACTGTAAATAATAGTCATCAAGAAAAAAGCAGATTTCAGCAAAAATATCCCCCAGTGCCCTAGGCCCCGTGGGGAGAGCAAAGCACTGCACAGGATTCAGGGTCATGAGCTTTGCAGAGACGTTGGCTTCCCAGCCTTTTCCAGCCCTTTTATTACACTGCTTGCAGTCGTGAACTTGGTAAGAGCCATACTTAAAGTCATTGCCACCTCCTGGTGCAGCTCCGCGCGGCCCCGTTGTGCGGTGAGGACAGGGAATTGCACGTGTGCCTTGGCCCAGCCAGCCTGGAACCAGGCGGCAGGGAGGCACCGACCAGGATCAGCTCAGGGAAAAGGGAACAGAGAGAGAGCCCAGGCTGAGAAGAAAGTCACTGGGGAGGTGTCGCTGCCGATTAAACTGTCCCTGATGCCCAGGCTCAGGCACCACCAGCGATGAGAGAACAAAAGGGGTGATGCCCAAGCCTGCGGATTCACGCTGCAGGCTGGTGTCTGGCTTTCCATTTTCTATGACCCACTTCAGTTTCCTTTTTCCAACAGGAGACAAATTCTTTTTCATATTTCATCTATTCCAAAACCTTGTTTTCCAGTATTTTCAACATATACCTATTCCTTCTCTTACAGCCTGCCCAAAGCCCCTGATACATTCAGCACAGAGTGACTTTTATTTCAGCTATGTCTTTATTTCCAGACGCCCATGGGATGGACCTGTTTGCTGTAGCCGTCCACGAGTTTGGCCATGCCATCGGCCTGACCCACATCTCTGCCATAGAGTCTATCATGAGACCCTACTACCAAGGTCCAGTGGGGGATCCTCTGAAATACGACCTGCCTTACGAGGACAAAGTCCGAATCTGGCAGCTCTACGGTAAGGTCGTGTCTCTGTCCCAGCTGCGGCACGTTTCTGCCCCAGGGCGTGCTGGAATAGATGTCTTCTGGGGTGAGTGGGCTCATGGGGAGGACGGCATTCCCCTCTACTGCTCCTTTGTCTTTACACACAGGAGTCAGGGAGTCTGTGTCCCCCACGGCCAAGCCTGAAGGGAGCAAAACTGATGACCATCCTGTCCTGCCTGAGCTGCCGGAGAACCGCTCCACTGTCCCGTAAGTCTGGTTCATTTCTTCTCAGCTGTCGGTGATGTTCCTGCGGGGACATGTAACAGCAGAGCTCCACATCAGGGTCTTGTCTTTGCTGTTTCCCTCTGGACCTCTCATGATCTGGATAAACACACATGCACAGAGTGCCCCTTCTTCCTTGCATCTCCCAGTCATTTCCTGTGTACACTGTTGCTTTTTTTAAGCCGTATGCGTGGGGCCCGGCCAGCCAGACCACAACTGAAGTGGTTAAGAGCAGCAAAGAGTGGCAGTTGCTATTTATTCAGTAGCTAATTCTTATAATTCAAGGCATGTCCAGAAATTCTGCAATATCTTGTAACACTTTGCCTTTCCCTAAGACTTGAAATTTGACTTCTGTTAATGGCAATTTGTCCCCATCACCCTTAGGTGAACTCATCCTTGCTGAAATTTTAATCAAACTTCTGCAGGATCCTGATTTGTGCGTGCATAAGTTACCTAAATCTTTCCACGGTGAGCAACTCCCTAATGTACCTGTGGGGGTGAATACTGGAACAAGCAGACCGGCAGCCTGACTCCAACGCAGGTTTGAGTTGGCAACGGACTGCTTACACTGAGAGTGTCATCAAGCAGCCAGCATGCCCTCATTAAGGGAGGATCTGGATCTAGCTCATTAATAAGTGTTGGAGTCACCAAATTGTATTACTACCAGAGCAGCAAGGCAGTTAAGAAGGGAAGGGACACTGCACAAAAAGGCAGGAGGTCACGGTCACGCGTTCTGGCTGGGTACCAGGAGCACCCCAAGTGAGAGCAGCAGAGATGGAGCTGGTCACCTTCCCCTCCTGCTCTGTCCCACCCAGGCTGTGACCTGGAGGAAGGCACTTCATCCCCCTGTGCCTCGATCCCACACCTGCAAAGAGGGGATAGCAGCTGTGAGAGCATGGACAGTAGAATATTCCTACAGCAACAGGGCTGTAGAAGAATCCTATCTTGAATAAATACCCTGGGCACTGCTGTTCTGCCCATCTCGGCTCCTTTTTCACCCCACTTTGCCCTGCTTGGTGTGGGGCCCGTGGTACAGAGGTGCTGAGCACCTGCACTCGGGGGGTGTCCCAGCTGCCAGGGATCAGAAGGGCTTTTCCTTTTGAATTTGCCACTCTGAGGACCTAGTGAGGACCCTTTGTTGAATGCAGGTGCCACATTTGTATGCCTGTGGTACCAGAGCTCCTGCAATGAATGCCCCAAGGAATCAGCAGTCACAGTGGCACAAAGATAAATGTCCTCTCTGCACTGCTCTAAGTACAGTGAAATCTTGGATCCAAATTGTGCCCGAAGTCTGTAGAGGCTGCGAGTAAAGATAGAGAAAAGTGCTACATGTGAGGTCTTCAGTAATGGCAAATGCCAGCAGAGTGTCCCAAACGTGGGACTTTGGTGGCATTACAACGTGGTTCTTGCTGTGTACTGCTCCATGCAAGGGTGCTGCCACCAAGCTGGGCTCCTCGAGGTCAGGGATACTCCATCTTAATCTGGAGCCCTCATCTCTCCCAGCCTAGTGCACGTCCAGTTTAAGCAGCCGGGTGAATTTGCGATGCCGTGGGTGACCTGTCTTGCTGTGTAGCTTCTCAGGGAGCTTGTCCACGTGGCTCTGCATGGCCAGATTTTGGCTGGAGCCTCTGGGTGCTGGGCAGGGACCCAGAGAGAAGAGGGCAGCTCTCCTGTGATGCAGGAGGCCGTGGTCTGGTGACAGGAGCAGGAAACTTCTTCGTGGTGACCTCTTCTTCCCACCCCTCATGTGACTGCAAGGGTGAAGGGCATTCACTGCCACATCTCTCACTTTGTGCATGAGCTGGTGCTGGCAGCCCAGCACGAATATTCCATCAGCAAATGAGATGTATGTTTCCCTGACACCCACCGCAGCTTTTCTCTGCACGTTCCCAGCATCCTCTCCTTGTTCCCTATCAATCATAATTTCTCACATGGGCTTCCTAGCTCTTAGGCCCTTCATACACTGCACCTTTCCCACCCACCTTGTTAAAAGCAGCTCAGCTCGATGCTTGCCAGGTGCCTTTCCCCATACATCATGCTGCATCACCTCTTCTCTACGTCCCTCTGGTTGGTCTCGGCTGCCTTCTGCGTCGCAGCTCTGGCACCTCTAAGTGGTGTCTGAGCTCAGCCTCGGCGCACCAACGTCCCCAGGCGCTGGAGTGACGTGCTGGTGGCTCTTCCCCGTCACACATCCTGCTGCCTGGGGACAGCTGGCCACACCACACTGTGCCACCAGGGAGCGGTGAGCCACCTCTGCCCCCACCGTGCAGAGCTGGTGGACGAAGAGCAGGGGCGCTCTGCTCAGTGACGGTCACCGGTGGTCCAGGGAGTGCATCTTCCACAGAGCTGGGGTTTGCTTGTGCCTGCCTTGGAAATCCACACACACGTGGCTGGGCTCGAGCAGGAGGAATGCCAGACGGACACATTGTGGTTCTTCTGCTCCCCTGTGCTTCACCCCGTGGCTTGGGGCAGGGAGGGGGCTGCAGGACGGGGGCCCCGGGGACACAGCCCCCGCTCACCCAGCCGTCTCTGTGCAGGCTGCAGCGGGACGTGCCGAACAGATGCAACACTCACTTCGATGCCGTGGCTCAGATCAGGGGAGAAGCTTTCTTCTTCAAAGGTAAGAGACAGCCTCAGTGTGCCCGCAGCCCTGCGGTGATGTCTGTGTGACAGCACTGCAGAGGCAGTATCGGACAGTAAGGATAAATTGGCTCCAAGTTTGCAGACTGCAGAGTACCGTGGGTCCTGCGGGACCAGCAGACCCAGGAAAGTGACCCACGTGCTGCTGGCTCTTTCTGCCTCAAATAAAATGTCTGAAACCTTTAATCAGTCCACCAAGGCTGAGAACGGCTGATGAGGATGTATCAATGTCTATGCAAATCCCACAGCCCGGCTCTGTCATGCCAGGCCCAGCACAGTGACAGGGGTGACAAGAGGCTGGTGGCTGGGGACACACAGTGGCACTGTCAGGGGATGGGCAGAGATCAAAGCTAAGTGGGGACTGTAAGGGATGTGCTAGGGCTACCCAAAAGGTTGAGCGGTAAAGTGAGTGACTTTTTTTATCCAAAAAGAAGAGAAATCCAGTGAAACTGAAACAATTTATTTTCAAATGATGAAAATGGCTATTTTTCCACCCAGCACACATAGATTTTCTTTGACCTTTGGGGTTTGTGACCAAGAGCAGACATGGGGGCTGGCAGGTGCTGGGGATGGAGAGAGCAGAGGCGCCTGCAGCTGCACTGGGGCAAGTGACCCCTCCCTGTGACACGCACCATCAGACCCAAAATGCGGGTTGAACCAGGGAGCAACAGGAGCTCTCCCTTGCTGTTTTCCTGGATGCCTTCAACTCTTCTCCCACGCTTCATCTTCTTTAATGCCGCTTGCTGTGCATCGCTCAAAGACAACACGCGCTCAATTACAGAGCCATCTGGTTCCGTGTTAGCAAACACTTGCTGGCAGCGAGTCCCTGGGGTGCCCGGCTGCCGACAAGGGTCCCATCAGCGCCTCCTCAGCTGCACAGAGACTATCTATGCTGGCCTGCACAGGCTTTCTTTTCCATCTTCCCTTGATGGAAAAGTGCCCAGTGGGCAGGGCTTTCCAACCCTGGCCACCTCTTGGTGACCCCAAAGCCATCCAGCAGGGAAGCAAAAGCGTCTCTGCAGGGGTGAGGAGCAGCCTCCAGGCAAGCGTAACCCGCAAGACCTCCAGAGAGCTCGGTATTGTCTGTGCCCCCGAGGGAGCACAAAACGGCGGCTGTTCCCCTGTGGCATTTGTACAGATGCTGGCTCCAAAAAGCCACAGTGAAGAAGGGAAAAAGAGAGACAAGAAAAAAGAGAGACAAGAGCTGGTGTCCAGGATAAATGGCTGTCTGTCTTGCAGAGGAGATTAGAAAAAAAAAAAGAAAAAAAGAAAAAAAGATGAAAACTAAAGAGAAATCCATCTTGGTGTCTATTTTTGGATATATTTATTGTGGGCCAAAATGCAAATTCGAAGAGCAGAGTGTCAGTGCGTGCCAGCTGCACGCCTGCCTCCGGAGCCTGGCAGCCAAGGCCAGGGAGCGGGGACATCGCCTCTGGGCAGGGATCTGCGGAGCTCCAGGGCTGAGCTCCCTCTGTCGATGGACATTTTGTTTTGTTCTGAGCTGGCCCAGCTGGAGAGAAGTGTCACCCACTGCCCCCCGATGCAACAGCCTGAGCCCCCTAGGGTCTTGCCCTATTGAAGGCAGCGGTGAGTTTCCTGCGCTTCTGAAACCCTGCTTGCTTCGATTTGGGTACCTTGCTGCAAGCTTCTGAAGTTTTGGAGCAACTGTGGCCCGTGTGGGTGTTTGCAGGCAGCGATCTTGCCAGAGGCATCCGAAGTACTGATAGCGTGGTGCACAGCTGGAATCGAAATCACCTGCTATTTTGGAAAGCAATTGCCTCAGCCCATCATCCATGTAAAATGAGACGCTCGGGATGGCAGGAGTTCACACTTGGCTTTCATCCTTCTCCGTCTGCCAGCTTGGAAGATGGTTTTAAATCAAGCTCTTTAAACAAACATGGGGTTTGGGAGTTTTTATTTTATTGTATTTCTGCATGCTGATGGCAGCAGTTCCCCCGTGGCTGGCTCAGGCAGCTACTGTCCAAGCAGCCGTAGCACTTGGGCAAGCAGGCTTAACTGTGACAAGACACAAGCCCAGGCAGAGTGGGGCTATCACGTTAAGAATTCATTGCTGCCTCAACCGCTACCTTTTGAATGTGTTTTTTTTTTCTGATACTTTTCAACAAAACTGACTGATGACCCAGAACATGCCTGCCTTTAGATGTAGATGTAAAGCTTGCCGGCTGCAGCTGCACACCCACCGAGCCCATCGCTGGGAGAGAGCTAAAAAGTCAAAAGCAGCTGGGGTTTCCTCTGCTGTGCCAACGAGCACCCAGCCCTCAGGAGCTCAGATATACACCTACTAGAAAAGGAATTATGTTGGGATGTATTGCCTGTGGAAAAAAAAAAAAAAAAAAAGTGAAAATGTGTCTTTGTCTAGCGCCTCTCTAATTAGAGATGCAGAGATCATCTTTATTTAATTACATGTGTTTCCATAGATATACAATGGCCACCAGATTTGAATTCCATTCTTTATAACATTCTTAAAAAGAATCTGTAATTATAGCAATTCCTACCACATCTGAATGCATTATTCATTTGTAGGTCTCAGTCAGATAGAGCAAATATGCAAACCGGAGCAGAAAAACAAGAATGATATAAATCCTTGTAATTATAATAACCCCCCCTCTCTGCAGATGTTTAAGTGTTAGAGTTTTGCCTCCTGCATTATTAGGCTAAGATCCAATTTCCATAAAATTTTGAAAGACGGTGTCACAACCTGCCAGCTCTGGGGAAAGGGCTGGATGCCTTGAATGCAAATCCGAAGGCGCATCTTTGGTTTCTGTTGCTCGTTTCCCTTGGGAACCCAGGCGAGAGCAGATGTAAATAACACACAGTGATTTCTAACGGGCAATTACAAACGTGAGACAAAGTTGAGGGTTCTCTCTCAGACGTCTTGTTCTGACCGGGATCTCGTCGTGTGGAGCTCCCTGGGGAGGACAAAAAAGTCCGGCTGGGAGTCCCAGGCAGTGTGGTGTCTGGAGGATTGTTCGGATTCCCAAAAAGGGGATTTCTTCCAACGGCTGCCAGGAATAGCAAGCGCCAGCAGCTGCTGCTGGGAAGCCTGTAGCTCCCACCTTCTGCCTGGCTTCCCGCTGCCAACGCGTGCCACGGCGCCAGCTTCTCCCGCAGCGCAGGCGGGAGGCGGGGTGGCTCAGTAATGCCCGGTCTGTCCCTCCAGGCAAGTACTTCTGGAGACTGACCCGCAATAAGCACTTGGTCTCCCTCCAGCCGGCTCAGATCCACCGGTTCTGGCGGGGCTTGCCGCTGAACCTGGACAGCGTGGACGCCGTCTACGAGAGGACCAGCGACCACAAGATCGTCTTCTTCAAAGGTGAGGACAGCGGGGGTGCCCCGGTGTGCAGCCCATGCCAGGGTCCCCCTGGGCTCTGAGCCCTCCTGCAGAGGGGACACCGGTGCCCAGCTCCTCCCGGGGCAGGTCCAAGAGCTGTCCACGTGTGAGGCCGGGAGACACCTGGGGGGGGGGCAAGCAGAACGTAGGGATCACATTCTGCAGAAAATGGGGGGAATTTCACTTAGGGTAAACTGCAGCCAAACCTAATTGAAATCTCTGCTTTTCAAGAACAAAATAAAAGCAGTAGCTACCCTTCACGTACTTCACAGAGTTGGGGTTTTCTTCCTGCCTTTTGTTTTTTTTTTTTTTTTTAAGAAGAGAAGCCAGAGGGGACAAGAATGTAAACCTGAAGAGCTTGCTTTTACTAATTCTGCTGCTTTCATTCTTAAAATACATGATGTAATCCTCTCTTTATTTAAAAAAACAGCTCTCCAGTTTCTTCCACAAGAGTTGGAAGAAAGAGATTAGGTCTCGGTTCTTGTCCTCTGAGCATCCCACATGTGCCATGGCATTGGTTAACCCCCTCGGTGCCGTTGCCCCACCAGGTCCCCGTGCCACCCCCATCCCCTCCCGTGCCCGCCGCGGGGCCCTGCAGGCAGACAGCAGATGTGTAGGAGGAGCCGGTGACGCTGAGGTTGTCCCAGCTGGAAATTGCTTTTTGTCTGCCACTCGGCTGCGAACGCGGGTGAATTATTGATTTCAGAAGTGCTGAATCATGAGAGCCAGGCTGCAGGCATGGGCTGGGTCTTGGTAGCAGATCCCACACCGCCTGTGTGCTCAAGGAAGCGTTTCCAAGCCCAGATGATGCCCAGGCACCTGGGGGCCCTGGGTCCTCCAAAGCCATGTGTGCACAGAGCAGTGCCTGGCCATGGGCTCGCCCTGCAAGCAGCACGATGGGGACTACGGGGACGTGCCTTCCCCTGCTCTCATCACCCAGCCTGACCAGATCTGGGGCTGGCAGCTTCCTTGCCCTCCTGAGCAGTCCTCTGCGGCCACTGGTGATGTGTTATTTAGCCCTGCTTGCCTCCTAAGATGAAATGAGAGCTTTACTTTCTAGCTATAAAATATTGTCTCCTTCTGGCTCTCCAGTGCTGTTTCATTGATCCCTGGACACAAACCAAAGCACACAAATTACCCCATCCTCTGAGTTCCTGCTGCTGCTGCTTGGGTGTGTGTTTAAGCACCTCTTCACGTTTTCTAGAAAACCGAGGAAAAAGCCTGACATTTAAAACAGCTCAGGTGAGACCCCCAGGGTGCTGCAGAGAGGCTGCCATGTAGCGGGTCCCCAGGGAGACCTCGTGCAAGCAGAAAGCCAGTCCCCATGGCAGAGCGTGAAGTGGGAAATGAGAGATGTGGGCTCATTCTCCCTGTGTGACCTTGGGGACCTTCAGCTCAAGCAGCCTGGCACAAACCCAGCAGCTGTTCCAGGGCAGAGGTTCCCCAATGGGCTATTCCCCTCTGGCCCATCCTTCCATGCCAAGAGCTCACCCTGAGGGTCATCACGACAGATAAAGCATCAACTCGTCCGCGGGGAAGCCTGGCCTCAGCTGTGAAACTAATGCGCTCGTGCTCCGTGCTTCTTTCCTCAGGAGACAGGTACTGGGTGTTCAAGGACAACAACGTGGAGGAAGGATACCCACGGCCCATCTCGGACTTCGGGCTGCCACCAGGAGGGATCGACGCCGCCTTCTCCTGGGCCCACAATGACAAGACTTATTTCTTTAAGGACAACCTCTACTGGCGCTACGATGACCACGAGCGGAGGATGGACCCTGGGTACCCCTCAGAGACCACTCTGTGGAAGGGAATACCGAGCCCTTTAGATGATGCCATGAGGTGGTCAGACGGTGAGTCCGTATGCTGGTTCGAAAAAGAGAGGAAAAGCAATGCTTCGTTTGCACTTGAGATACAGCCCCGTCTGCGGAGTCTGCACCGCTAGCCCCAGATGTGCCGGCACTTTCCCTGTCTAAAAGCTGCAGAGAGGGAGGTAGGCTTTGAGCCAGAGCTCCCCCTGCTCACTAAAAGGCATTGTAAATTCAGGCAGGCAACAGAAATATCCTGGGTGCCTAATAACTTGATTTTACTAAAAGAGCACAGTTGAAGTTGTTTTGTGGCGATTTTATCTTAATACCTGCTGGTTTGCTCTTCACTGCATTTTTTGTTGTTGGATTTTTTACCTAGATACGTGAGCTTGTGGATAAAAATATTTTTAAAAGAATGTTTTGCCCAGACTTAGCACTTGTTTTCCAGGGATGAAATTTCTCAGTGGCCCCTTCCCTCTGCAAAAACCACAAAAAAATTGTCACAGGAGGTGTTTAAAAGCAGCCATTCGCTCACAATAAAGTGGCGCTTCCACGTTTTATTTACTGGTGACCTAGCAGCGTAACTGCAGCCACTAAACCAGGCACGGGAGGGACGTTTCCAGAGGCTTTCCAAGTTTCACACGCTGTTGGGCACAACCGGCCACCCATGCAGGGAGGACGAGTCAGGCTCAGGTTTTTTATCATCTGCAGCCTCACCATGCCCTGTTACAAGACAGGGATGCGTGTGGCGTGTATGGCTGTGGGCTTTTAACCCTGCACTCCTGCAGTACCAGGGGATGCACCTGCCCCAGGACCCGCCACAGGAGCCAGCATCCCACCCCAGTCCGGTGGCTCATGGCTCCATGGGGTAGGAGCGCTCCTTTGCTGCTCCCGGTGCTGTGCTGTCCTCCTGGGCCACTGCCTGTCCCTGCTCATCTCACCTCTGGGCTTTGGTCTCTTCCCAGGTGCAAGTTACTTCTTCAGGGGCAAGGAGTACTGGCGAGTGCTGGACAGTGAGCTGGAGGCTGAGGCTGGCTATCCGCAGTCCATCGCCCGGGACTGGCTGGTGTGCAGCGACATGCAGGCTGACTCCCCCGAAGCAGCCGGGAGCAGCAGGACTGGGGCGCGCTCCAAGCCCGGACAGCACGATGAGAGCCGCTCGGAGAACGGCTACGAGGTCTGCTCCTGCACCTCGTCCTCCGAGTCCCTGCGGGCCTGCCCCGTGCTCAGACTGTCTGCCAGCCTCATGCTGGTGAGCGTGTGGACAGCAGCACTGGTGCGTGCAGCCCTATGACATCTCACCCTGCAGGGAAGACAGCGTTGCAGTGCTCCAGGGACTGGAGGTGGATGCGGTCCCGTGCCGCTAACTGTTGCAAGCAGAAAAACATTCCTAGGAACATGCCGGTGAAGGTTTTGAATTCTCCATGAGAAGTGAACCATGGTTGTTTTTCTTTCTTCTTCTTCTTTTCTTTTTAATTTTAGTTTAAAGGTCTAATAACAGCTTTTGAGTTCTGCACCTTCTTATTCCCCCATCCAGTTAAAGATGAGAGCAGCCTAACGTTGAATTCAGAAATGTCCCATGCAGATGTGTCGCTTTGGATGTTCGAACACTGCAGACAAGGGAGGGGAGAACTGCTGTGATCGGGTGAGGACAGCAGAGGTGGCAGCACCCCGGCAGGAAGGCAGCGGGGCTGTGGGAGCAGCGCGGTAGCTGCGCTGACATAACGTGCACATCCCATTGGATGTACTAGGTAGAGAGAAACTTTGACTCCACTAAGATTAACTGCAAGGTGATCGGCTTACTGTCAAATCCGCTGTGGTAACTGATGCCTTGGTAACCTGTATCAGTTTCTACAGGTCAAAATCACCTTTGCCTTTCAGAAGGCAGTGCAACTTATCTTTGTGTCCAGGTCATTTGAATTTAACAATTTATCTAATAAACCTTGGCTGCCTACACACAGCTCTCTCGCTCCTCTGCCAGATCAAGCCTGCCACCTTCAGTAAGGTGCTGACTGTTCAGGCTCGGGCGCAGCCTTACCACTACGCAAGCAGCAACTTGCTGAGCGCAGCCTTACAGAAGGGATGCCACTACAGCTGTCCCAGCAGCCTAATCCCTGCACAAGAACTCCTCCGCTCTTGGAGCTTCTGTTCTGTTTTGTTTTACATTTTGTGAGGGATTGAGATGCACGGAGTTCAGCTGTGGTGCTGTCACACCTGGCTGCACCACAGAGGGTGGGCCAAGGCGGGGAGGGAGGGATGTACTCTTACTGGTGCCTCAGCCAAGGGCTCAGAGCAATAGAAGTAAGGTCAAGAATTGCATTAGAATCGTATTGGACTTTCTTGCTCCTATGGTGAGCCCATGGTAAGCCCTGGGGCAGCCTCTTGTCCCCAGGCCTTCACTGCACTGACATATCCCAGCCTGCTCAGACCATGGCTCCTGTTTCTCTTCTGAGGCCTGATGCAGTTTTGGACCAGGCCCTTTCGGAGGTCCCCTTTGACACCACTCCCAGTGCAGAAGGAGCACACCATTGCCCCGACTCCGCCTGCAGATAATAAACATTTCAGTGGCTTTCAACGTTCCCTTGAAGAACACAGGTACAAAATATTGCTGTTGTGTCTCATGTCTGTTGGAATGGACAGGGGACTCGGCAGCCTTGAGCTGAAGGACAAAGTGTCCCCCTGCACTGATCTCTGGCAGACCCCAGGATACCTCTGTGCTCTGCAGAGGATAAAGGCCCTGCTGAATGTCTCCATGAATTCAGCGTGTAAAGCAGTTGAAATCCACCCCAAGTGGTGCATAATCATTTTGCCAGGTGCAGGCATGTAACTGTGCTAGGTGACATTCACTCCAATCCCCCCTTGTCCCCTGCTGGCATCGAGGATGTCCTACTGTGCTGCTGGACAACCTGCTGTCCCACAAGCATGCTTGCAGTGATGCTGGTACCCAAAGTGACGGGATGAAAGCTGAGGATGTTCACTGTGCTGCCATCACAACTCTGCCTCCAGAGCAGGCCCCGAGCAGCCGCTGGCAAAGGCGCCCCATGGCCTTGATGAGCTCCAGATGCGGGATGATCGCATCCTAGGACGGAAATGGCAGCTGGAGAGTTTCCCCGGGAGGTCACTGGTTCAGTGTGGGGCCACAGGGGTCAGTGCTGCCTGAGGGTCACTGCCGGAGGGCTGGGGCGATGTGAGCAGATGTTCCCAGCACAAAGACACCACTGTATCCAGAGCCCTCGGCAGCGGGCAAAAAAGGAGCTGGGGTTTGGGCTGTGCCGGGGCATTCCTCCAGTGTGGGTGGAGGGCAGGGTGGCTGAATCGCTCCTCCAGGCCCAGGAGGACACGGAGGTGCTCAGGCCAAACCCGTGGAGGTGGATGGGGCCATCGTGCTGCTGCACCGAGCCCGCATTACAGCGGGTTCAGCCTCCCGGGGGGACGCAATGCTCCCGCCTGGTGGGGCTGACGGCCCCCGGCGTGCCAGGGGTCAAAACCGCCGGGCCAAGACCAATGGGCAAGGCCGATTTTAACCCAAACCAGAGCTCGGCCTCGGGTGCGGCCTGAAGCCGGCCTGGCCCGGCCTCGCCGCCAGCGGGAGGCCACGGCGCGGCCGCCGGAGGGCAGCAGAGCTCCGGCCGCGGCCCGGCGCCACGGAGAGCGGGGGGGTGCAAAAGGGGGCAAGGAGAAACAAATAAAGGAGTAAGAGAAAGAAAACAAAAGAGAGAGAGAGAGAGAGAAGTAAAAAGAGAAAAGGAAAAAATGAAAAGTAACAAAGGAAAAAAAAGGTAAAAAAAATGTAAAACAAAGAAGAAAAAGGATAAAAGAAGAAAAAGAAAGAAAAAGGAAAATAAGTAAAAATAATAAAAAATATAAAATAAGAGAAAAAGATTTAGGAAAGAAAATGAAAAGCTAAGTTGGGCAGGAGAAGTTTTCAAATGCCAAAGCCATGGCCATGCCTAGATTTAAAAACAAGAATAACATTAAGAATAATTTATCTCAGACAAGACCCAGTGTTTAACAGCTTGAAAAAACACAATAAAGCTGTTGAGAAGGGGCTCCTATTTACTTGCTGATTCAAATCATATGTCAAACTTGTGTGTAACAGAAGGCTGCTGCCTCCCACAGCCCCAGAATAGCTGAGGGGAAGACTCAACCCTTATCCCTGAGGGCTTTTCTCAAATGCAACTTCCTGATTTATTAATAAATAAATTTCTCTCCTCAACCCCAAAGTTTAATCAGCAAATGCCCCTGCAAAGCTGTGGGCCAGGAGAGCAGGTCCTGGGGATCAGCCCCTGAGCTCAGGTAGAGCTACTCCAGCCGATGTTTTCTACCAGGAGGTGGGTAGGTGCTCCTAGTCTCTTCTTGCCTTGCTACAGACCCTGGAGGTGCCTTTTGCTTCTCAAATGGCAGGCTAGGAGAGAACAAATCCCAGAGCTGCCTTGAGCCCAGCCACCTTGCTTTTTCCATCTCCTCTGCCAGGCACATGTGGTGCACGAGCCAGGCTGAACCCAGAGCTGCTGGAACAGCAAGCCCGGGGGATGCCTCATCCAGGCGAGGGGACTCATCCTGGCTCTCCGTGTTCTAGCAGTTCCTGGTAAGCTCAGGGCTGTGGATCACTTCCTTGCTTTTCCCTGAAATTTCTAGACAGGGGGAGTTGGCTGGCCCTCATGGGGCTGTAACGGGCCAGGAAGGGATTTAGGACAGCCAAAGCAGAGAGTACATGGCACTGCAATAGTCTCTAAGAAGGCAAGTTTGTGCTAAGAATAGGAGAGGCTATTAAAGCTGGATGGTATGTGGAGGATTTCTGTAGGCATGTGCTGGGGCTGTAAACTGGGAAGCAGTCTCCTGCAGTACAAGTTATTACTGGCCTCGTGGTACCAACAAGATTATTACAAGAGCTGCCAGAGCAGTTCCATGTCCTCCACCCAAATTTCTGGTGTTTGGTTTGGAAAAATAATAATAATAATAAAGCAAAATCCCAAACCTCTGGCAAGATTTATTATCCTGTCAGCAGTGAAACCCTAACCCGACGTTGGGTTGCCAGCTCTGGTGGACTTGTTCTTCAATAATATAGAAGGGATCTGGGATGTGGGTTTTTTGTTTACGTGTGTGTGTTTTAATGGGCTTTGAGCTTGACTGCACACCCAAAACAGTCAATAAATAAATAAATAAAATGAAGCCCAGTCCTGGCTTTCACTGGAGTAGTGATCTGTCTGCTCCATGCAGCTTTCAGCAAGCACAGCTTGGCAGAGGAATTGCTGGCCCTCTGCATCGACAACAAGGCCACTCTGTTGCAGTGGGGACCAGACTTCACAGGCTCCGCAAGGAACTTCGTCAAGATTTATGGGTTCTGCTGCTTGTCTTGTAGTGGCTTCTTTGGACTTGACATGAGGAAACACACTTCCTAGGGAGAGGCCTTCCCACCCCACATCTGAAAAGCCAAACACAGTCAGTGTGTTTGCAGCTGGAAACGTTGGGGGTGAGAGGGTCTCACTTGGGCTCAGACATTCAGTGTGTTCCTGTCCCTCAGGACAAGGGGTGATTTGAGGGTGGGAGCACCCGTATTGCCTGCAGAAGCCTGACTGTATGCAGAGTCCCTCCTTTGAGCTTCAGAGGGTGGAAGGACCCTATTAACTTGCCATTCAGCCGTGCTGTACAAACCAGTGTTCTCTGACCAGTGACATGCTTCACCTGTAGAGTAGGACAGGGAGCTTGATGATAACAGGGCAACTGGGTGACAATGTCTCCCTCCCATCTCCAGACAGTTTGGAGAAACTGATGGTTGTTGGGGATCTGGGGCTGTTTTTGTCTGGCGAATATGAATGTATGGTGCTGGGTGGTCTTCATGTGGAGCCCGTTTGCTACCAGTTCTGTGAAAGCATCTTGCATCCTGTGGCTCCTCTGCTCCTGGGGACCCAGCCTCCTGCTCCAGGTAGGTGAGGAGGCAGCTACATGCTGCACATGTTGACTCCTGTGCATCAGTGAGGAGGCAGAGCCATAGGACGGGTTTGTTTGTTTCTGAAGTTGCCAAGTAATGGGGCAACTGGCCAATGAAGGCCTGTGGTCATGAAATTATGCTGGTGCCTCAGAACCCTGCCTTCAAACAGAGCTTGTGGGGAGGGATTTCCCCAGAAGCACTGGTAGCTCTTTGTCCCACTTATTTGCATCGCTGTGCTTGAACTTATCTGAAATGTCATCATTATGCTCAGCCCAGGCTTGTAACTGCTCTATTTTTCTGAGCACATAAAAGTAAAGGTGTTTTGCAGCAATTGCTTTAACAGTCCCTTTTTCCACCACTGTGTTTATATGCCCTTCTTGTCCTCATTTGCCATGAAGTCTTGCCCCCCCATCAGAGAAGTGCACAGCTCAAGGTGGAGTCAATGACCTGTTAGGAAGGATCCTGGAGCTTTGCAGGCACCTGTGGTTAGAGAGCTTCTCATTCCTCTGAATAATGGATAAGCACCACCCAGAAGAGGACAGCAGGCTCTCAGCCCAGGCTCATGAAGATCGCAAGTCCCACATCACTTGTAGCAACCCTCTGATGGCCCAGCCTGGGAACAGAAGGCCAGGAGTGAGCAGGACCAGAGTCCTACCAGGCCACAACAGTGTTCCCAGGCTGTAGTGAACATGGGTGTAAAGAAACAAGCAGAGAGGAGCAACTTTGCAATGATATTGGTTGCTTAGCTGTCTCTTCCTCCTGAGGTACCCATGTACCTTGGGAATTCCTGCTTTTCCTCACCCTGGGCCTAAGAGGTGTGTAGATATCTCTCCTCAGAGCATTTCTAGTGCTCAGCAATGCTTGCACAGCACCACAGTGTCTATCTCCCTCATCCATCTGCCCATCTCCCTTCCTTTTCCGATGAAGAAGATGTGAGGGGGACGTTGAGGTTCCCTCAGCCCATGAGTGTGGCTGGCAGGGGGAATAGCATCACACGGAACACAAGTGAGAGGCCCAGCCCTGGGCCTGCAGCAGGCAGGAGCTGATCGTGTTGGTGAATGAGGCTTCTCACTGGGTCCTGGGCCTCCCTTCACCACTGCTCTGTGGCTTCCTCCATTACCTCAACCTGCATGGGATGTGGTCAGTGCTGAGCCTCTGCAGGGGCCGGGTGTTACAACGAGAGCTTGTGAAACAGCTCAGAGCTGCTCTATCAGTAGCAAGCACTGTGTCTGGGCCCTCAGGATAGCTTTAAAGAAGAAACTGCACATGGATCCTCATAAGAGACACAATGCCTTGTGTATGCTGCTGGTTCTTGAGTTGAAAGAGAAGAGGCTGAGAGCAGCTTGTCAAGAATGCACTTCCTTCAGCTCTGCTGGCTCTGGAAGGCTTTCATGAAAACCTACATCTAGGATAAACAAGTGAGACCAGAACCCCTCTAAGCAAAAGCCATGCTCAGGCGGGCAGAGTTCTGCAAGGTCTGTGCTAACCCTTCCCTGCAAAGCATGTGCCAACCACTTGGCACATCCCGTGCTGTAGGAATGAAGTCATGTCCCCATCATCCTGCAGCTCCTTGGGGTGCTGCTGGGCCCCACCTTGGGGCGGCCTTGCCAGGGGAGCCAGCCCACTGCCACCCCAAAATAGCTTTGTTCTGGCAGCGTGAAGTGGTGGAGCCCAGCTGCTATTCTTAACCCTTGGGTCAAGCAGGGTAGCAGTGATGCAATGGAAAAGCTTGGTCCTGTAGTCCCACATGTGCTGTCACTGGGGCAGTTCATCCATCAGCTGCATCCAGACCTGCATTGGGCTCTCTGCAGCAAAGGGTGATGGCCCCAGTGCTGCTGTGCCGCTGGGGCACGAGCAGTTTCTCTTTAGCAAAGTGAAATGTTCTTCAGCACATTATGATCTGATTGTTGTGTGCAGCTAGGTCAGGCTTCCTCGCTTCCCATGCCTCTGTAGGTGCAGGGCTCCATGCTTGGCCCTTGCCTGCCTGTCCCCTTGTTGTGGGACATGGGGACTGCAGCTGTGCTCGCTGGCACCTCCACAGACCCTGGGCAATGCCGTTCAAGGGTACGGTCCCTCCTTCCACTATTAGCTGGGGAATGACTGATATGGGCTGGCTTGGCCAGTGCTCACCAGGATACATTGATCCCTTCACAATTCCTGTCTCCTTGGGTCCTGGCAGGAGGCTGGCAGGATAAATGGGCATGACAAATATCCAAAGGGCCCACATGCAATACTCCTGGGAGTGCTCTCCATCTCCACCTGAGCCACACAAACACAATTATGGCTTTCAGTTTTAATTCAAGCCTGCTTCCTACTTGCTTTTCCATATTCCTAAGTGTGAGCAAGCACCTGCAAACGGGCTCCAAGAGGCAGAACTGTCTGACTGCCCATCCTTGTGGCATGTGTATCGCTGTCTCCAGCTTTGTTTGGGCTTGGCTGGACTCGGCAGGTGCGGGCAGCTGGGCTGCCAGGGGTGTGACCGCGGTGCAGATAGCAGGAAGAAAGCACAGCATTGTTCTGCAGCTGCGTCAGGGCGCTGGCCTCACCTGAACCCAACTTCTGAAGCAGGCGGGCATACATGGGTGTGAAGTGCTCTAACAAATGCTACGAAATAATTCAGTAGCAATGAATATCCATCGTAACACTGAGCTTTGGGAAGTGGACACTTTGGGTTGCTCTTCCCAGTGCTGGAAAAGCTCAGCTGCTGCAGAAGACCAACTTGTGCAGCTGCTGCATCTGGTTGAGCCCATCTTTATGGCAGAGCAGCAAAGACAACACTGCTGCTGGGCTTCCTCCTCCGCTTGTTTCCTTTTGCAGTCAGGAGTGTTGATTTTTTTTTTTTTTTTTTTTTTTAATGGAAGAGCAAAAACCCATGCCATAGTTAGCCAATCACACTGAATTCAGGCAGGGTGAACAGTAGGAAATATATATACATATATATATATACATATATATAAGAATTTACTCTAATTTTACCTTTTCTATCCATTGCAAATTATGTCACTGAGGACTTGTACTCTAAGCTGGTGATGAGCAGCCCCTTCTGGTCACTGCTGTCCTGTGATGGGAGGGCGAGGGGAGCAGCAGCCAGCTGAGGAGCTGAAGCTCTGCAGCAGTGTCTGCCTCAAGGGCTTTCCTCTGCACACTTCACTATGCTCTCCAGCTTCTCTCCTTGGGCCACCAGCCAGGAAATCAGACGTATTGACTGATGGGCTGGGTTTGTTTTTCCACAGCCTGTTTGAATTGCACCAGTGCTATTAGCGAAACCAAGCCTGCTCATGGCCTCGGGTTCTGCAGGTGGCAGGGGCCTCAGCTGCTGCTCCTGGGCTTCTTGGGATGGGTGAACACCTTGCACAGATTTTCACAGTGCCAAGTACAAGGTGACTACACTGTAACTGCTCATATAGATAAATTATCCCTATAATCAACAGCAGTGCTGTGTATTTAGACTTGCAGATGAATTTAAAAAATGGGGTAAACAGATATGGTCATGCAGCTGGGGTCACTGAGCTCTCCAGTGTCCCTGCTCTGAAATAAGGACAGGAGTGGGCCATTATTCTGGACAGTGCCACTGTTTGGATAGTGCTTTGCTCTGGTCAAGTGGCATGTGGCCAAGCTGGCACAGTTTTAAGGCAGGTCCGAGTCTGGACCGCCTGAATGTTTACTTGGAGCTGGGGCCTTTTGGTTTGGCTCTGCGCACACCCACAGGCTGAGGATTTACCCGCTGGAGTTTCTGCCCTGTGCTGCTCTTCCCGATAAACAACCATCTTTGATCTTCAGCCTGATAAGGCTCCAGGAAGCAACTCGTCCTGGCTTGATAAAAGTAACTGTGCTGGTACACAGCCCTGCACTCATGGGCACGGCACTAGGAGCAACATTTGCCTCTGCTGCGGGCTGGATTTGGCTCGTACCGGGCTGTCTCTATTGCTTCTCCCATCCCAGCAAAAACAAATGCAATCTGCTCACATATATGCTGCAAGAGCCCTGCCAAGATCAAAGAGGAACTCAAATATTTGTGTTTGGTTGTTACTCTTTCCATTCAGGCAATACATGACAAGCTTCTGCAGAGCCTGATGGTGCAGGATTTCCACCGTGCTGGCTCTGGCTTCGCAACCTCACCAAGCTGAAACACCTACAAGTAACAATTGGGTTCTAAGCTGGGGGAAATTACTGAGTGTGATTGAAATGTGGCCTTTGCAAAAAGTCCTCAGACTTTTCTTTTGTCAAATGGAAAGTGTCTGCTCTTTGTGCAGGGTTTCCTGCAGAACAGCATTTTCACCACGGATTTCGGAGCTCTGTTACTGATTTGCTACGATTAGTACTGCATCCCGACTGCCTGGGATGCAAGCTGTCAGCCTGCATGCAAATACTTCAGAGTGCCTGAAACAAAAACAAAAACAAGCAAACAAAGAAACTTGCCTTTCATTGAAAAGTCCCAAGCTCAAAGCCATGGGGAGGGTTCCCTTTCTCTGGGACTGGAGCTCTTATTTTCATTTGGCTAAGCTGATGAAGGAGCCAAAGAGATTTGCTAAGTAATTAATTCATGAACTACAGATCTCTGCTTCTTGGTCCCTGGGAAGCTGCTATGCTTCAGTACTTGGTAAAGCCAGGAATGGGACGGTGAAATGATCAAGTATGAACGCAGAAATGGAGCTGCATTGGTGTCACTGTGCCTCTTCAAAGCTGGGGGATAAAGGCAGGAAAGGCATTTCCAGTTGTATGGGATTTCACAGGCCAGCCTGCCAGGCCAGGAGTTTGAAGAGGCCCAAGAAAGCCTGTGGGGGGCTTTCTGCCTTGTCCTGGGGGCTCTTCTTGCCTCCATGCATCTTGCTGGGTTATTTCTGGATTTCTGGAGCAGGACTCTGTAGCAGAGGGATGGACAGTGGATGTTTCTGCCATGGGTACCCCAGCTGGCTCTGGATCCTGCCCAGAGCATCCTAGTCCTGCCAGCCTTTCCTAGCATCAGCCTGGACTGTGTAATCTCTTTTGCTTAACAAATTCTGATTGCTTTCTCAAGTTGTTTTGGGATTTTTCCATTAGTCCCACTGTGAGTGTTTTTCTTTTTTTTTTTTCTTTTTTTCTTTTTTTTTCCTCAGAAGTTTCTTATCAGGAATTTGTTAGCCCTGAAATGTAAAGGACTGAATCTTCAGGCTTAAATACCTTTTATAATTACCTCCTCTTTGTGCTCTACATTGGCAGATATCTCTAGTGTTTCATTTTACACCATACGCGGTATTCCCCTAATTTCTACACTATAACATAAAGTTAAATCATCGCTACTTGAGCTAACTGAAAAAACTATTAAAATTTTTCAAGAACTTCAGGAGAAAAAAATAGTGTCAGAGATGAGGCTTTTCCTGGCTTACTTTTTTGTCGTGCTCATTACAGGCAACGGAGATAAGAAGCAGTGTTTGTCTGCTTCAGCTGCTGTCTGCATTTCCAAAAAGGCTCAACTTTGGCAGGCACTTCCAGCTCCCTGCTTCTTACTGAGGTCACTTCTGAGGCCGTGTAAGAGCTGAGGAATCTCCCAGTAGCCTACTTCTCCAAGTGCTCTGTCGTACTCTCCTTCCAGGCTCTGCCTGACACTTGAAAATCATGCCCAGCAGGGATATAAGAAAAGTAAATATGAAAATGTAGATATTCCAGGCAGAGTGCAAGAGGTGGGTAGCCTCTTTGTGGCCCACATTAGAAATGCTTAAATTCAGTTTATCGGCATGGCCTGACCCTGACATTTGCTCACATTTCAGGCGCTGGGTAGCAGAGGGCTAAGTCCTTTATGTTCCTGGGTCCCTAGCACTGGCAGGGGTTAAGGTCAAAGACACGAGGGTGCAGGGAGAAAACTTTGCCAAGCAGCTTTTCTTTTTCAGCACGTATGGAACTTGGTTGAAAACAAACCCTTTGCAGAGGTTATACATATATCATTGTCTAGGTAAAAACAGTCGATTGATAACTGCTCCTGCAATCAGCACAAGGAGTACCGTTGGAAACTTCCTGGAAAACACATGTACACAGCCAACCTGTTACAACGGGCTGGGTGATAAGAGGCATTACACTTTAATGAAGTTAACGTGTAAACAATTAAGAGGCCTTGGTTTCTCGGATAACAGCAACAACAACAAAACCAAAAAAAAAGAGCAGGCATTATGTAAGTCAGCAGTGCATAAGCCGGTCATTATGTGCAGTTACAAAATAGGTTTAATGCCGTCTTTAATTATTGCACATCGTGAACCTGGAACATCCTCATTACTTATGTTCTTCCGAAGGTTTTCACCTCTTCTCCCCTGCCAGAGGTAATTGGGCAGGTATTCCAGCAGCCTTGTAGTCTTCATTCCCACCATCAAAATAACCTAATATTGGCAAATCTGTTAAAAGCTGAAGGGCTGGCAAGAGCTTTGCTAAAGAAAAGCAATGAAAGACTAGCCTAAATTCAGAATATGGTGTGCTATT
This sequence comes from Heteronetta atricapilla, assembly GCA_011075105.1. NCBI lineage: Eukaryota > Metazoa > Chordata > Aves > Anseriformes > Anatidae > Heteronetta > Heteronetta atricapilla. Next base: position 12,615,330 of record CM021745.1, on the reverse strand, counting down.
CAGGACCTATTGGCAGGGATGCTGAATAACTCACTGCTGCTGCCATGCATAGTGCTGTCTTTATGTGGGTGATGCTGTGCTGATCAAGGGAGAGCTGGGATGTTTCCTGCATGATGCAGACGGACATGTGCCTCTTCTGTATAATGAAAGAAGTGGCTAAGTGATTATAGGGAGGGCATCGGATTCATTATGCAACAGCAGATCCTCTATGATTCAGATAAGAATATACTTACATTGTTAAAATGGTATCATTTGCTTCAGGGCCTACTTGTCTATGGTCTTAACTGAATCCAACCACAAAGAATTTCTCTAATCAGATTAGGCTGGTTTGACATGAGTGGGTCTGCGGACTGCAACTCATTCTTCATGACAACGCTGACTTTCAGTGGCTGATAATGGCTGTATTTTGGTTGTTTCTGGTATATATATTTATTTCTGTATTTCTTTGAATGCTATTGGGGTGTCCTATTTGCATATAGAGGGACCCTTCCTCTGAAGCTCACTGTAAGCATAATTAAACAAAGAAAAAATCCTCCTAGCTCTCATTCATATGCAATGATCAGCATGAGACATGCACACAGGAGAGAAAATGAGTGTGCACCTTGCTATGGCTGTCCTTCCTGCTCACGTATAATGGCTCGTTTTGTGCCAGCATCATAGGGACAGTGCTTCTGTGCCTTATGCAACATCTGCACCCATACATGTAGCAGCAGATTTTTTATCATGGCCTAATCTGGTGTCCCATGACACATTAAACTGATGCCACAGGGGTTACATGTCTTTCAAGTTGATTCTGTTCCTAAGTATGCCGGCTGGCATTAACCTGATCCTCTGCTGGTGCAGGTCAATGAAGACAGGTTGGTTACTTCTGACTGAGACTCTATTTGGATATGAGCAAGATGTTGAATTCTCTGGCTTTTGCTCTCAGTAGAGTAGGCTGCAAGATCAGACTCTTAGTCTGGTCTTAAAATGGTATAAACCATGAGATCTGAAGGAAGTTGGGCCACATAAATCTTAGTCTAATAAACCAGAAGATAATTTCATCATCAAGAAAATAAGTTCTCTTAAAACAAACAGTTGAAGTGTTCCCTCTTTCTCCTTGATGGCACTTAAATTGCATTTTTTTGGCCTGTTTTTCCACTTTATCCATATGTCAATTCTGGAGAAGGAAATCACTATTAACATCTAACCAGAATTGTTGAAATGATGTAAATTAAACCAGACTGGCTGTGGTGTTTTAAATGCAAAATGCATTGCATTGCTCCCTGGGCTTAGGTCTGTATTATTATGGTTATAGAAGAGAATTCAAACAGGATCAGGATGTCAGATATGTTAAGTGTCAGGTTGAGACTGAATACCAAATTAAAAATAATGGAGCACTTTCTATCCCCTGCAAGTGCCCCAGTGGACAAGCTCTCTTCTGCCAATCCCCTTGTGCTCCTCTGGATTTATGCCTGATTAAGAAGAAGCATCCCTTGTGCTTTTATGGCCTCTGGTACTGCAGTCAAGCAGTGCACCCCAGTATTTAATGTATTCCATCTGCTCTGCTCTGCAGTCCCACCCTCCCCATTTTACAGAGAGAACAGGGGCCTAGAGAGGTTCATCTACACTGTTTAGTTAGCCAGTATATCACTCTTGTAGCTGCAGAGGTGGAAGCAACCTGTGCAGAGCTTCCCAGGAAGTTCATGGCAAAACAGGGGAGCTTGAGGCCATGTTTCCAAAGTCCTGGGTGCAGTCAGACTTCACTGCCCCATCCACAGCGTCAGCTACACAGCATAGTGTTCCTGTTAGAGGTAAGCAAGTGTATAGCCTTTTCTGTAGAAAGGGGACCAGTGAATAGTGGTTACAGTATTTTTATCAAGTGGTTCATTTAAGGCTACTTTCTGGTTTCTGTCTCTTCACCTAACGTTATTTGCAGTAGAATAAAACGGAACTGTGTTTAGGTACAAGCTAGTATTAATAGTTTGTTGCATTTGGTTATGCCTTCTGTAATTGGATTATATTAATGCTGCTATTCAAGCCTCGGAGCTGCAAAAAGTGTCCCATCCTGATGACACAACCTCAGCTCAGGTCCCCTGTTAATGAGAAGGTGGATACAACTCTTCCTTAAAAGTTTCTCAAGAGTCGAAAAGATGATGTTGGTGTCCTGCTTTTTATGGTATGCTAATTTTAAACATGCTCTTGTCAACCAACAGCCCAATAGCTTTTCTTCCCTCTGGGTTTTGTTAGGTTAACCATGAGTCATGGAACATTTGACTAAATTTCATGACTCATGGAAAACCCCTGTAGTCTTCATAGTTTTGAATGATCTTGTCCAGTACTGCCAGGTCGAGTGCCTTCCCAATGCCTGGATGTACCGAGATTGCATCCTGAAACACTTCATAGTGTCAATAAAAACAAAACACTCTGCTGGGAAACATTAAGGTTATCCTGGCTTCTTAGCTGAACAACTCTCCCAGCTTGCACCTACCCAAGGGGAGTATTAACTGTGGACAGAGGATTCCTAAATCATGATTAGCCTTTTTTGTCTTATTTTCATTCAGCTTTTTTTTTTTTTTTTTTTTTTTTACTAGTGACTGTACCCTGTTTCACCTGACAAAGGGCAAATGACAACAGGGCTGCTTGCTGAGACACATACATTTCTGATCTTTAATTGGCTGTAGCAATTACTGTATTATAGTTGCTTCTGAAATCAAAGTAGTACAGAAATAATTATGAAAAATTAAGTCTTCAGAGACTTTGCCTTTTACACAGATGAGAGGAAAAGGCAGGAAGGCGGCATCGAGAGGAGTTAAGTAACTAAACACCTTTCAGAAATGCATCTTTCCTTTGCGTGGCAGGAAGTCAGCAACTAGAGAACTTCAAGCCCAGCCAAGTGCTTCAGCTAAATGCATTTCTGGGTAGTTGCTGTCTGTATTCCTAGAGCAAAAAGTGCAAATATTTGCAAAAAAAGAAGGAAAGAAATTAAAACAAACAAACAAGCAAACGAACAACAACAAAAACACTCATCATTGCTTCCTCGTGCTTAGATCTTCCTCTGTGAGGCATAAGTGCTGGGGTACAGCTATGGGCAGGTAGGACACCTTAGCTAATCTGGGATATATTTATTGTTCATGTTGTTAGTTTATTGTTTGTTTTATTGTGTTTGTGTGTGGGTGTGTGTGTTTTGTGTGTTTGTTTTGTTGTTCTTCTTTGTGGTTTTTTTTTTTTTTTTTTTTTTTTTTTATAAAATGAGCCCAGAAACACTCAAAACTAAAAGTTTTCTGATGCTCTGCTGAAAACCTTTTCTCCCTTCGTTGCTTCAGGTGTCAGTGTTGAAGTACTGTTCCTCTCTGGTTTCCTGGAAACGTGCAAGGACAAGGGATCATTGCTTTGGAGGACTGCAACGAGTGTGCTGATCCCAGCTTCTTGTCATTGCAAACAGCAGTGTCAAAACTCACTACAATGTTCATCTGTGCCTAATTTTATATTTCTGTGAGGCAGTCAGTTGAAAAAGCTGGCTGATAACAGGTCCGGAGGAAGAGCCTGTTTTTTTCCCAAGCACTCTTTCTTTGTCTGTAGGAGCTGGAAAAGAATGATAACATCCAAGGTCTGAGTTACTCCTAACTGCTCATCTTGGGGATTGGGAGAGACGTTCTCAGCTTCTGTCCCAAATTAGTACACTGAAGACAAATCACAGAAAGCAGGAGAGAGCTGAGCACTATGCAGTCTGCTTGTCCAAGGCCAGGCTTTGACCTTGCCTGTGTCGTTCCTGCCAGATGTTTGCCCAACCTGCTCCAAAAATGCTCCCACAGTGACAGTGCTCCGCTGCCCAGGCAGCCTCTCCATGTCAGCCCTGCTGTATCTGGAGAGAAGCCAAGCCTAAAGGCTGAGTAGACATTATCTGAAATGTACAACTCTGTAGAGTTGAAATATAAGGGACGTGACACTCCTCCTCCTCCTTCTCCTCCTACCATGAGGTGAGAGGCTATTTTTAACACAGAGGTCATCAAACTGAGGGCTGGTGCTGGAGCGTACTGGGGCTGCTGGAGAGGATGTCGACTTGAGAGGGTTTTGGAGCAGGTCCCAGAGGAGCAGGCTGCAGGCTGAGGCAAGGCCCGTGTCCCTTGGCTTCCCCAAGAGGAGCATGAGGGGCCCCGTGGATGGCATGGACCTGGGTGAGGAGGATGAAGGTGCTGGGGACTGAGTTGTTCATACCCAGGAGGGAGCCCACGTCTTGTAAAGAACTGCACGACGATACCTGCTGACTTATGGACAAGCAGTGTGTGTTTTGGCAAGCGATAGCTTCCAATTAGCCTGAAAACAGACTCCTCCGAGTGGAAGATTTGCAGACTCTCTCTTATTTATTGGCAAATCTCAATTTAATATAATCAGTTGTTTGACAGGCAGGTTAGGTAATGGTCCTTGATGTGGGCACTAACAGATTTGAACACTGAGTGCAGCCCCCAGAGCCCTCTGCCAGCAGCTGAAATGCATCTGATATTAAAATGTAAGGGAACCTATGAAGCCCCTTGCCAGAGCACCTTGCTGAGTACATTACAACACTACCTTCAATAATTCATGAAATCTGTCCAGTGAGCTGGAGCCTGTGTGTGGAGAGGGGGGTAATAAAACATCTCAGACCTAGCTTGCCAGGATAATTGAGTGGCTGGTTAAATCTCTCAACAGTATTAATCAATAAAGGGGCCCACAGTGTAAATAAATCCAGAATGTAATATGACAGGGCTGGGGAAGTGCATGGAAAGTGATTCTTCCTCTCCTGCATATGACGCGAGGTGCCATACTGCTAGAGCAACTGGCATCTGAGTGCACTCCATAATCTGAGTTCCTTGCAGCTGAGTTCAAACATTCAGCCTTTCCAGCCGTGTTGGCCCATGTTTAGATGTCACCTAAATGTCTTTGATTCAGCTATGTGTGTGAGGGGGGAGCAGCTGGCTGTGAGCAGTGGGGAGTGGATTCTAACTCCAGCATTTAATTCAGTTTCTATCACCAAGAGCTGACGCCGTGAGTGGGGGATCGTTCCCTCTCTCCGATAAGAGTACTTCACCAGAGTCGGAATGCTGTTTCTGCAGATCCTGTGGGAGGTATGAACAAATAGTCTTAGCACAGCTTACACCACTGCTGTAAATTTACATATGTTTTCAGGACTCCAGATAAATTTGCTCATTCAGCCTCTCCAGGAAGGTAACGCGACATGGCTGTGTTCAAAGCACACATCTTTTCCTGCTGAAATTCCACTGAGGCCTGTGTCTTACCCTTACTGTAGCTGAGCCAGAATCTAACCTACTGACAGCCATCTGAAAGGGGTGAGAATAAAAGACGTAATTTTAATTCACTCCTGCAATTTGTCTTGTATTCCATTAGTGCTAAGCTAATATTTGCTTTTACCATTTACAGATATTGGTGTACGTAGGTGTTTTCCTTCCACCAAAGTGATTTCCAGTCAAGTACCGGATATTCATCTCCTTTACTCCTTCCTGATGAATCTGGTAAAAATTGCAGCATTCAGCTTAGTGCTGGCTCTGCCCAGATACTTCTGGTTATGCTCAGCTATTAGGCAGTTTGTGGAAAGAAGATGTGTAACTGGTTTTAACATGTCCAAATTTCAAGTCAATTTTGAATCTACACAACTAGGGTCTGCTTTTCATTCAGAGGTACTCTGAAACTAATCCACGCCTGATCTTGTGCTAGGCTGTCCATCTTTTTTGGCTATGAAATACCAAGAAAAGTTTCTAATGAATTATCCAGCTGCAGCACTACCTCTGTGTCCACCGATGACTGTACCACAGCTGTGCTAAAGCTCATCTTAAGGCAAATTCATTTCATATGAGGAGATGTGTGGCCAATTAACAGGCTTGGGCCATGTGCAGTCACATCTTGCTCATGTGCCCAAGCCTGATAGATTGGCATTTCCCCTCCTCCAAAATCATGGATATGTTTTCCTGGGTCCTTATCATCTCTGTGAGGCAGTCGCTGTAAAAAAAAAATAAAAAATAAAAACAACTACAGAGGAGAGCCCTGGAAATTCCCTCTGTGTGTCGCAGAACTTTGATTTCAAAACAGAGATAGACATTGATTTAAATAACCTGTTCTTTATGATCATATCCAGCCAAGGATTCCCCCACATCTTCCAGATATGGTGGTTTATCTCTGTGACGCTTCTGGTCTCTCATCAGACTCTGTGGGGAACACTGGGATGGAGTTGCTGAACTAGAAAAGTAAAACCGCTAGGATCTTGGGAAAGACAGCTGTCTGGCCCATGCAGAAGCATCAGGAAGCATGTCATGTATCTGGCATAGGTTCTCTGAGGTGTGAATGCAGGTCTTTGCTGTACAGCAGCAAGTGTAACATGTTACTTGTCCTAGAAGAAATAGTTTAATGGATACATCTTCCATGGAAGCTCTGGTACCTACAGCAAAGTACACGCAGCAGCAAGAAGCTTGGTGTGTGCTAGCCCTCCATAGAATCCAGCCAGCTTCTAAGGTAGGATTTGCAGTCCAGAACGAAGTCTATGTACCTCCAGGTTACTGGTAAAAGAGTTAGCTGGTTTAAAAATAGTGTAGCTGTACCTACATGAGCTTCATTCACACCTTGAGCTGCACTGGTTGGCTATATAGGTAATCTATTCCTTTGGTTGGACTATGATGAGAACAATTATCCCTAGATGGAAATCTTTATTTGTTCTAAATCTTTATTCTGTGACTGCTTGTTCTTACATAATTCCTTCATAATCCTGTTGCTTTAGCCAATTACACAGTATAGAATTGTGACATAGATAATTACATGGTACCTTTGCAGCACTGAGGTGAGGATGGCACTCTTGGATTCCTGTAGATAGAAATGGACGTATTTATGACTGCTAATTAAAATATCGCATTGGAAAATAGTATCATTTGAATCACCAGGATATCAGCTATCTCACTGCTTGTCTTCACACGTGAATGACAAAAAGGGATAAAGTTGCACTAACTTGCAAAAGAATTTCAAGAAAATATTCGAAGGTTTCCCACAGCTGGGTGTATGCTTGTACAGTTCTCCACCCATCATAAATCACAGCAGATCTTCCCACAGCTATGCATTAGTAAATTGGACTATATATGCTGTCCCCTCAAAGATGAATGCCTCCATCTGAGAAGCGGTTGAATACCTGTTGGTGGTAGTACTCACATCATTAACAAATGGGAGACTATGAGAGGAGAATCAAATTTACATGTGTTGGATGCTGGCCTGAATACAATCTCTCACAATTCTGGACATTGGGGAGGAATTGATAGAGTATAGATATTTAATCAGCAAACCACATGAAAAAAAAAAAAAAAAAGAAAAAAAAAGAAAAAAAAAAAGGCTACCAATTCCAATTAAAAAGCTTTTCAGCCTTCTTTGTTCTTTGTTCCAACATGAACAAATGTTTTGCTAATACCATGTGTCTGCAGACTGCACTTCAAACATCTCAAAACTGTATTTTTGCTGTCCTTGGGAAGTTTTAAAATCTCTGTGGAAATTTGATGAAATCTTTTCACTAGCCTATTTTTGGAAGACGCATTTGAGCCATTTAATTGCTACAAATGTTAAGCTGTCAGTACAAAGATCGTGTAGTGCCTCAGTTGTGCACACGGCATCCAGTACAACTTGGTCCTGATCCTTGTAGCAGCCGCTGAGTACCTTCAAATTTCTTGTGCTGCTTTGAAGTTTCACTTTTTCCACTAGAAAGTTACACCCTGGGCCTTCAGGCCTGCTTATAAACAAATGCACTTTGCTGAAAAGAAAAATAGAAGTGGAGAGGAGGCTGACTTTGCTGCCTGCAAGGCAGGCAACTGCATGCAAAAAGCCACCTTAGAACCCATGTTTAATCAAAACTTATTTAGGTTACACATTTTTTTCACAGCCATCAGCACGTGAAATAACAAATAAGCACACGCAGTACAGAACAATTGAACGGCATTCATATCAACTTCCTCCTTTGCCCTGCACTGGAACTGCGTGTCTCTGCTGTGATAGCAAAACAAAGGCAGAAGCACCTGTGGTCACCAGAGATTTTACCACAGTTGTTGCAAGAGCAGGCTGGCACCCTGGCTATTTTCCAGCGAAGGGGGGATACAAGATTTTGACTACCTAGAAATTATCTAAGAAGTTTCAAAACATTTTCTTCACTTCCTGCCTTAAACTTTTGCAACTGTTGCGTTCTGTGTTAAAGAGCAGCTTTGAAACAGCTGGTAAATTCCTGTGTCTGTCACTTGCAAGGAGCTTTACTTTTCATTTTTTATTTTTGCAAGTTTTATGATGTTTGCCATTTTACTAGTTTCTGTGTTAATTCTTAAATTAACCCCTTGTGATCATTGACAGAAGCCTGACATTGTGGATGTCACGGGCTTGGAAGTGATAAAGCAAACAAGTAGCTTAAGCATATTGTGTTTTTAAAAATGTAGTAAGTTTTTAATTCTGGGGGCTGTCAGTACTGAAATCACAAATATACACCAGTCTTTTCTGGATTGAAGGCCATTTCAACAGATACTTCTATCAATTTCACACCAAAGAACACCCTTCACTTGCACAATTTCCCCTAAAAACTTAACTCCGCTGGAGTTTGAGGCACAGACTACCACTGATCAGACACTGCAGCTTGTTTTGGGTCTGGTTTTGGGACAAGCTGTCATTTTTCCAGCTACATTTTAAGCTCAGAACAGCACCTGAACATGAGTTATCTAGCAGCCAAGGGCAACAGAGCGCGGGCCAGGCACCGTATCAGCCAGACACTGCTTTTGAGCAAGGCCTGACGCTGTGAGGTGCTGCCTGTTTCTCACTTTTGCCAAAACCAGCGATAACTGCAGATGTTGGGCGTCATGACACGAAGCACCCTCAGCCCTGCGTGTCCGCAGAGTCAGATGGCCTTGTGTTTGTTTGCACTGTCAGATTACGACAAAATGACATTTTGGGTGAGCTGACGACACCTGGATGCCCTCCCCTGACGCGTGCCCACCTGGCATCTACAGGGGGAGGAAAGGGACCGGGATCTGAACACAGGTCGATGCCACACGATTGAGCAAAAAGCAAACCCCACGCTGCAAGGCGCAAACAGGGGTGCTGCCTGAGACGCACGGCTGTCTCTGCAGCTGGAATAGAGTGTTCTGATTTTTACGTTTTGATAAGGGTGCAGACAGGGACAGGCTGTGAGGACTAGAAAACAGCCAAGCATGTGGGGCTGAGGGCCATTTCGATGCCCTCAGAGGATGTCGGAGAGAAGCAGCAGCGGGCCCCACTGTGTGCAGCGCAGGCAGCCTGTGGAGGAGAGGGCTTACGGGGTGCGCATGACCACTGCCCCCACAGCGACGCTTCTGTGGTAAATTTTGAAAAACTTGCCATTTACTTAGTTATTTACAACATTGCTGAAAGATTTTATTGGGTGGAGGAAGGGACTGCCCCTGCAGAGATGATTTTATGGTAAAAAAAAAAAAAAAAACTCGACATTTAGTCATTTGAAATATTTCTGAAAGACTATTTCTTGGGGGGAGGGGAGTGGTGAGGGAGGGGAGGTAGAGGGACCCTGACACTGCCCACCTAGCAAGTTTTTTTTTGGTAAATTTTGAAAATGTGACATTTATTTAATCATTTGAAACATTTCTGAAATACTTTGTTTTCTTGGGGGGGAAGGTGGGGGAACACTGACACTGCCCCCTTAGCAATATTTTTGTGGTAATTTTTGAAAAACTCTCCATTTATTTAGTTATTTAAAACATTCCTGAAAGTTTTGTTTTGTTTTGTTTGGGGGGGGGGCTGCCACCACCCCCGCAGCAACTTTTTTGTGGTAAATTTTGAAAAACTCGCCCTTTTTAAAAGTCATTTGGAACATTTCTGACAGACATTTATTGTGGGGGGGGAAGGAAACTCGACATTTATTTAGCTATTTAAAACATTTCTGAAAGACTTTTTTGGGGGGTGGAGGGGGGGGATAGCTGGCAGACAGCAGCATAACCCCCCCGCCTTCCAGCTCCGAGCGGGGGGACAGCCCCAGCGGGCGGAGGGTCTCAGCGGCCCGCCGGTGACTCAGGGCCGGCGGCGGGCGGCGCCTTTAAACGCGCCAGGCTCGGCCCCCTGCGCCTCAGGTGGCCGCCGCCGCCGTGCTGGCCTCTCGCCTCCTCAGTGCCGCGCACCGCGCTTGCGCCGCCGGGGCCGGAGCCGGGCGCGTGTGGGGGCCGAGCCGCGCCGCGCTCCGCCGAGCTTTGTCTGGGCCCGCGGCGGGCGGCGGAGCTCGGGAAGGCGGCGGGGACCCCGCGGGTGAGCCCGAACGGGCGGCGGGCCGCGGGCGGCCCTTAAGGTGGATCTGCGCTTAAGGTGGAGCGAGCGCTTAAGGTGGAAGCGGAGTTAAGGTGGATTCGGAGTTAAGGTGGAGCGCGGCTTAAGGTGGACTCGGAGCCAAGCCGCGCCTGCCGGGCGGGCCGGGCCGGGGCTCGGCATGGGGAGAGGCGCCTGAAGCGGCCGCCCCGAGGAGCAGCGCCCGGCCGTGCCGAGGAGGGCATGGGGAAGGCCCGCTGCTGAGGAGCCGGCTCCTTCGCTGCCGCCGAGGATGAGCAGCGCCCGGCCCTGGTGCAGGAAGAGGCAGCCCATGGACGGAGACGCGGTGGGGGACAGGAGCCAGACGCCGAGCTGCCGTGGGGCTGACAGCACCGGGGCTACCCCCCTCCGGCCGGCCTCCAGCTCCTGACCGCCCTTCGGGAGCGGGGCAGGCTGCGCGCTCCGGGTCGGGAGAGATTCCGCCTGCTTTAAAGGGAGCTCCTTCATCACCGCCACCACCATCACCTCCATCGCTTTCCAGCCCTGAAGTTCGCCCCGCCGGCCCTGGCAGCGCCATGGAGACGGTGGGAAAGTTTGAGTTCAGCAGGAAGGACCTGATCGGGCACGGAGCCTTCGCCGTCGTCTTCAAAGGCAGGCACAAAGAGGTGAACGAGCCCTTCTTCTTCTCCCTTTCATTAATTTTTATTCCTCCCCCCTCTCCCCCCTCCCCCGGGCTGAACTTGGGCACAGAGAGCTCGGTGCCGCCGGGGCTCTGGGGGGGCACGGGGCGCCCCGCTTTGCCTTTGGGTTCGTATTCTGCCAAGTTTGGCCTTGCTCCGCTTCGCCCCTCCGAAAGGAGGGGAAGTGGGAAATACAAGGAAAGTGATCCTCCAGTGGATTTCCCATCATCAGGGCTTGGGATAAGCCGCGGCTCCCATGGCGTGTTTATTTCTAGTGATTAAATAAGAGGATAACTGGCGTATCAAGTAATAACCAAAACCCAAACCTTGGGATTTTCTCCTCGGTCTGGCAAGCGTAATTCAGGAGAGGGCAAGTCTGAACAAGTGAGGGATATGCAGCAGGGCATACAGCAGAGGCCTTTTGTGGTGCTGCAGGATGCTTCTTTCTGTAGCGTCTGCAGTCTGTGAAGAGGCTGCTTATCCCAGTGTGCGCTTATGGTGGGTCTGACATCTAGCTCTGAATTACATGTGCACTGTTTCACTTTCAGAAACCTGAGCTGGAGGTAGCTGTGAAATGCATTAACAAGAAGAACCTTGCAAAATCACAGACACTGCTGGGCAAGGAAATTAAAATCCTTAAGGTAAAGGCAGACAGAGTTGTTTTCTTTGATCTCTGTTCTCCGTGCCCATTGTTGCTCCTAACTTACCGTGTTTGTTTTACTTTTTCTAGGAATTGAAACATGAAAACATCGTTGCCTTGTATGACTTCCAGGTAAATACATTCATTTATGTTAAAGCTTTCTAGATTTGGGAGAGGTTGAATGGAGTTCTTGGAATTTCGTTGTTGTTTGTTTGTTTGTTTGTTTTTAATCAAACATCTTCTGAGAAAAAGTCTTCTCTGAAGTTATGAAAAGGTGGACAAAGATGGCTGAGCAGATCGTGTATGAACTGTGCTCCGGACAATAGAACTTGGGCAGCTGGGAGCTGAGGTGGGAGCTCCTGTTCCCAGGATCCTAATGCAGTGTGTGGTGAATATGTTTGTGCTGCTCCTAAGTTCTCAAAATATCAGAAATAAAATAAAATCACAGGAGTTACTCTGGGCACACCTGCCTTTTATTTTTCTTCCATGTGTCTGGATATGCCTAGGAAAATTTAATTTTCCTAGACAACGTAGAAATAGTGTGACCATGACTTTGTAGCATATGATTGCCTTCGGTTCCTGAGGATTTTCATTTGCATTTTTCTGTTGTCCTTGTGGCAATCAGTAAGTGTTTAAAAATTGCAGCAGACGTTTTTAGATTATTGTGGTTTCCCACAGCTGCTTTTTCCTTCGAAGTCAGCTCTAAAGGTCTAATCTAAGGGGCTAAAACTGATCTACTCTGAAACCCGAGCTCTCCAATGACATTTCTTTTTTTTCCTTGAATTTCTGGTTAACTTGCTGCGTGGCCTGGTGGCGTGAGGTGTTTTTCTCCAGCGTTAGTGATGCTTTTTAAGAAAAACACGGCAGGATCTAACAGCATGAAGTGGAAACCTTCTGTTTGTGGTCGCAGGGGCTGGAGGCAGCGTGTCGGCAGCGCTGTTTACCCCGAGGCCTCACACCGGCAAGTGATGGCTGTGGGTTTTGGGGGCCCAGGACCCCATGCCAGACCCCGGTAGGCACTGGTCCCGTGTGGGGGGGCTGCCTGCCTTGTCACGAGGCCCGTGTTTGTTGACATTCCTCCTTCTGCATGGATTGGTTCGGGCGGCCCCACGTCACCCGCAGCACGATGCAGCCCGGTCGCGGTGCCTCCTGGGTGCTGTAGTCCACCTGTGTCACCCCGGCTCTGCAGCGCTGGGGGGCTACGTCCCCCCCGTGCCCCTCTCCTCGGGGACGGGGTCACGGCACGGTGCTGCAGGGGCCGGCTGGGGTCAGGTTCCTGGAAAGCGCCGAGTGCCTGGCGCTGTTTTTGTTGGAGGTGGGTGGACGTGGGGGATTTTAGGTTTTCTGGGAGGGAGGTGAGGCCGCTGGGAACAGGATCGCTTCTTGGAAATGCCCTTTGGGTGGGAGGCCACCTGTTCCCTGCTCCCACACCGCCCTGTAGAGCTGGCCTTGCAGGGTCCCAGGGCAGTGACTGCCTTTGGCCTGATGCACACTGCAGAGTAGCACAGGGCTGCAGAAGCTCCCTCTGAGCATAGGCCTAAAGCAGAGCTTTAGGCTCTCTGTTTTTTTCATTCTCCTTCCCTGCGTGCCTAAGTGTGCTTACTCAGTAACTTCTCAGTTGAGAGGGCGAGTGGCTGCTTCTGCTCTTCCTCTGCAGCGTGCATTTGTATGAAGCATTACAGCAGTGGATTTATTTCTTGCACATCTTTCAAAGCCTGTGTATTGTGTTAAACTCTCCTTGCTTCAAGTAGCTGCCTGATAGGGAGCAGCTCAAAGATATTTCCTGCAAAAGGAATAATTTCATAACTGCAGCAATGCATTTTTCTCCTTATGGGATGGCAAATGCGCTTTAGTCAACTTGTGTGTGCAGCAGCATGGCCTGGTGAGGTATCTGCAAGAAGCTGTGTAAGATGCCTTGGGACTGGTCCTGTGCTCAGGGCATGCCCGAGCGGACATGTAGCTACCAGCGTTGTCAGACACCGTGTGTGACCTGGGTAATTTGGTGTCTTGGACAAAGTGAGGGGACTTGGGCTGTGAGTAGGGATGTTACACCCTGCTAGCAGGGTGTGGGATCCCCTCTGGTGTAAGCTGGGCTGTAATCAGGCACCTGCATAGGTTGTGTGTGTGGTGCCTGGCGTTTGGCCCTGTTCTGTGTTCAGGAGTTGGACGAGTAACCAAACTATCTGCAGGGGTAGCAGTGCAGTTCTGTGGAGCCTGCCTTCTGCCCACCTTTCTGTACTTAGTGGAAAAGACTGCTTTTTTACTCCCCTTCTGAAAGATGAGTTGCTTCATTCATAGCTGGTACAGATGTGTATGTGCTTACCCTTCAAAGTGTCGTGGGAACCCTTAACGTCTGGGCTTTCTAAAACCGAAGGGGTTTATTCTGCTATTACATCACAGAGCAAAAAGGAAAAAATAGCTCCTGTGAATCTCAATGTTGCATTTTGTCTCTTTCCTCTGCACCTCCTCTCAGCAGTGACTTGAACTTTTACTTGCATCTTCCTTACGCACAAGGAAATGGTTGCCAAAACCACAGAGGCTGTAAGCAAGCGATTACACCCCGCGATGCTCTCGTTCGTATTTTCCTGGTTATAAGTTAATGCTAACCAGGCCCCATACATCAAGGTTTTTGATGTGATGCCAGATTTGCCCCGGACAGGCACTTGCAGAGCTGATATCTAGTACTGACAGCAGCTCACACCCTTGCACATCTGTTTTATCCTTCAATTTGTAGAAAATTGCTGTGTTCCTTGTTGTTTCATAGGTCTTTGTGATACCGTCTCATACACGGTGACAAAATAAGACACTTCCTAGGAATAAATGCTACTGGTGAATGTTTAATGCAGAGCAGTGTGGTGTCTGGACTTTTATAGATCCCCTTGCCAGAGTCCTAAGAGCAGCATCATTAAATGAGAATGCCTCACAAAATGAAATGTGCACATTCGCATTATGATGCGCTCATGTATTCATGAGAGGTGCTGTGAATAGTCTGGGAGCCTAATGAGACAAGCCCTGCTCGAGGAGAGGATAAATCATGTTACTGCTTTCCTAAAAGTACTGCGCATCTAGTGTCTGTACGGAGTTGTGCTGCAGATCTCTCCTGGGCACAGGAGATGTTTGGCATAAAGTAGAAACCGTCCATGTGCAGAGTGTGGTAGTTGCTACTGAACAACTGCTGGCCTGCGGGGGAGCTGGCGTTGGGGTTTCCAGGCTGCGGCGGTCCGAGGAGTGCGGGAGTCCAGAGACATCTGGAGACCAGGAGTCTTTTTACTCTTTTTGAAGACAGCTGAATGAGATCCTGTTTTTAAGGTGGAAATCAGTGACAACAAGGATACAAATGTTCACTTCCATTGTATGAGGATTTGGTTTGGGGAAAGTTTCTTAGAACACGGATCTCAAAACCAGCCCGGCTGACACTGAAACCTTTTTCCCCCTGTGCTTTTCCTCACTAGGAAGCTTGGTTAAATAGGTGCCAAGTAAAGATCTCACGTGTAACTGCATTGGTGCTGGGGCAGGTTTATTCCAGTACTGCAGAGCAAAGCAACCCTAGCGCAGCTGATCAAGGCCTGCAGAAAAACCTCTATTTGTGGACATAAATCATGCTTTAGTTATTAAAAAAGTGTTTTCTTGCACAAAATGGGAAGAAGGATTACTTTACCAGCACATCTTCCCTAGCTGTGTGTTGTGATCTGAGCTTCCTAAAACTGCTATGACTGCTTTTGTGAGTATTGCTTTTTTTTAATACTTATTTTTTTCCCCCGTGGTTGGGAAGTAGAAATGCAGTTGTTAAC
The DNA here is from genome assembly GCA_011075105.1 of Heteronetta atricapilla. Lineage (NCBI taxonomy): Eukaryota > Metazoa > Chordata > Aves > Anseriformes > Anatidae > Heteronetta > Heteronetta atricapilla. Next base: position 12,599,950 of record CM021745.1, on the reverse strand, counting down.
ACCACGTAGGGCACGGAACTGCTGAGTTTCTATTTCAGCCTTGGTTACCTTTCCATAATTTTATGTCGAGCTGGCTTCTTGTACTCATCAGCTGGGAATGAGCTCAGAGGAATGCTTAAATCACTCGTGCAGTGAAGTCTCACCAAAACCACGTCTGCTGGGGTGACTGCATCACCTCCAGCTCCCGAAGAGGTGACAAAGACCAGGGAGTCCTTGCAGTGCAGTTTTTCTTGTACCCAAGGATTAAGGTGGCAGAACAAAGGTTCTCTGGCTGAACGATCAGGTGCCCTGGGCCAGGTGCCTTTGGGGCCAGGTGCTAACAGGCTCATTCTGTTGTTGCTTTCCCTAAAAGTCCTGGTGATCAATAGGATCCTGGCTGTTTGGGCTGCGACGTGCTGTTGTGCTCCCTGCACCATCACCCTCCTCTGACACAGAGCTTTTAGCCGCCAGTCCCCATCTCGTGTCCCCTGGCACGGCTGTGCGAGCAGCAGTGTCCTTTGTGCCCTCCAGCACCGCTCACTTGTGCTGCAGCGCTTTGCTAATCTGGTGGTGCTGGATGAATCAGTGCTGCTGCAGCGTCACCTCCCTCCCTGCCGCTGCCCGTGCCACCTAACGCAGGGTCTGCTCCTCGGGCACTACCGTTCAGGTGCCGCGTCGCAGGAGACACGGGGCTCCACGGTGACGCTTGGGATGATTAAGGAGGCACTGTGTGCCTGGGAGATCACGCTCCTGAGGTCAGGCAGGCTGCCTGGTTAAATCCTGTTTTAATTCTGTCCCTGAGCGAGGCTGGCAAGCTGCCTCGTGAGTGGGTGTGAAGTGCAGGCTCCTCAGAGCACGGCCAGGCACTCCTCCTGCTGTTTGTGCTGCGGACGAGAATGGGGTGCCTGCTGTCCTGCTCTGTCAGCATCCTCCCATCTGCTGGGGGTATCGCTGGTACTGGAGGCTGGGCTGGCCTAATTTAGAGCTAGCAGGGGGAAAGGATGGCAAATGCATCTGTTCTCATCCTCCAAGATCACTGGCAGAGGTCTGAGAGTCTAGTGAATTGAAATAGCTATGTTTGTGGCGAGTAGAGTATTTTATACTGTATTTTATCGTCTTACATTTCTATTTGATGTTGGCTTTGTTAGCTGGGTACTCCACTGCGCGGGTGACAAACATCCAGCAAATGCTGACCACTAAATATAGACCTTGGCGGAGTCATTGGGCTTTTTTGAGAGGGAGTGGTCTTGTTGCATTTCTGAAATGGTCATCCCTGTTTTGCTCATCCTGTATGTAAAGCACATACCTGTGTCCTTCTCACGTGATGCGATGTCATGGAAGAGCCAGCGATGTGGATGGTTAATAGCCTCCGAAGCGGCTGTGGCAGGCAGCATTACTCAGGCTGTAATGACAGATTGAGGAATGTTTCCCAGGAGTAATCGGAAACCGGCAGGCTGCTGTGCTCGCTTGGACAGCAGAGCTCTGGTAGCGGCTGAGGTGCTGGTCATGCTGCTGCTCTTTAAGCTTCATCGATGTTTCCATTGTGAAAATTTCCACTGCTCGAGTCCTTGTGATGCCTGAACGCAGTCTGCTCGAGTGGGTGAAGCAAGGTGGTAGAGATTTGGAAGGCGGATGGGAAGAGGGGCTTTCTAATTGTGTTGACAGGGGAAAAATGCCCCCGAGCAATGGCTGAGTGGGGCTGAATTCAGACGGAGAACCATTGCTCGAATTTCTTCCAAATTTTTGTAGGTCCAAACCAAAGCTCAGTTAGTTTTGAGACTGGATTGGACTCAACCCTAAAACAGGAAATTGCAATAAAAGTGTGCATTGCAAAGGCTCATCTTCATGCTTGAGTGTGTGTAGAGAATTAAGAGCAATTAATTCACTCTCATGTGTCTTCCTTCTCTTTTCCGCACCCATGCTGTCCCACATGTTGATACCAAGCAAAAAGCCTTTGCACGAAGGTCGGATTAGCAAACAGCAAGGGTGAGGGCCAGTGCTGAAGGCAGGACTTTGAGCCGGATGCCCCTCTTGGTTTGGGCAAGCTGCTAGCAGAGCTCTGCTCCTCTGAAGGGGACACGGCTCTTCGTGAGGCAGGCAGCCTTCAGCACAGGGGCAAAAAGCGGAGCGCGGGGTGGCCAGCAGAGCTGGTGGTCCTTGATCGGCACCGTCAGGAATATAAGGGTGGGGTTTTGTGGGTTTGTTTCAGAACTTTCTGCGTGTGGGTTTTTCATTGTCGGGGGATTTCTTTATTTTTTTTTATTGCTTTAACTTCTGTTCCTGTAGCGCAACGAAATGGCAAACCTGACGGAAAAGGGATGTAAGTGGTGTGGTCTTCCAAGGCAGCCGCGTTTCTCAGGTGTAGAGCAGTTAAACCTACTGCACTTAAGAGAAGCTGTCTTAATTATCTTTGCCAGATGTTAGGGCTCCTCTCTGAGAAATTTAGAAATAAATGTCCACAGCAGAATCCAATAAAAATCTGAGCCAACAGCTAGCTCTAGAGCCTCTTTGGTGCTTACAGTGTAGCGAAGAGGTGTCTTAACTGTGACGCCTCCTGCTTTACGATGTGCAGGCCTTAAATACCACTGTCAGCATGGAAGGATGCGCTCCGCGCGCAAAGAGGATCTCAAAGCTGCCTTTGCTGTGATACCTGAGGCTGCTTCGAGGTGGGGGATTGAGAGAAATGAATCAAATTCTGCGTCACTGGTTGCTGAGGGCAAAAACGCTCAGTCTGGCTGCGAGAACACCTGGCTTGTCTCCTAGCATCAGAGTAACAGGAGGAATTAGGTCAGCTCAGCTGGCGATCAGCCAGACAGCACGCCTCACTTGTGGGCAGTGAAAGATGCCGAATTTCAAGCCATTAGAGCTCCTGGTCAGCGAAGCATCCCGCGTGTCCAGGAGAAGATGGGCCTCCAGGCGGCTCGGTGCCCGAGCACGGGAGCTGCTGCGTGCCGGGGAGCTGCACCAGGGCAGGCGGCGGTGCGAGGGAGAGCCGAGACGGTGCCGCTCAGTGGCTTTAAAGCGTGCGGTTTGTTTCTGTGTGTGTGTGCTTCGTGATAACGCTGCACACGCAACTGGGCAGTTGAGTAACTTTCTCTTTGGAGGCTTTTTTGTGTTTGACACACACGTGTATGTTTAATTCAGCTGGCAGTTGTGGCCAGCCTGTTAAAACATACCCTGGGTTCTTTGTCTTGGAAATATTGCAGCTTCAAGCCCGTGTTACCTGGCTTCTGGTAACTGTTTTTTTTTTCATAATAAATTAACTTTTATTTGAATTAAAACTCACTTTTTTTCTTTAAATGCCTTGTTATAACACCTTTGTGCTGTGATAGTGTGTAGTTGCTTTCCTAAATCTGGTAAATGAGGTATGAAATAAAGGAATCTGAAAGAAGACTTGCGAAGGCCAGCTTATGCATCTGCCATAGGAAACCTAGTGGGGGCTGGGCCTCTAATTCCCACAGTTGCATGTAAAAAAACAAAATCTCCTGCGGGATATCAGATTAAGTTTTTTGATGGCAAATCCCAAGCACACCCACGCTGTTCACAACTGCACTCATTGGCTCCAACATCCAGCTTCAGACTGAGCGGCTCTGCTCGTGCTTGAGCGTGTCCCGGGAAGCGGGGATGTCTCAGCGAGCGTGATGCCAGCAGACGCAGCGGGCGTGATGCCAGCTCCGTGGAGAAGCCTGTTCCTGTAGCCTGCCTTGCTGGCTGCCTCGATCCACAGCACTGCTCCTGTGCCTCGGGTAGGCTCGTGCAAGGCAGCGTTACGGTGTGCGGGGACTTCACTGCAGTGCGTGTGACCGACCCTGAGGTAACGGGGAAACAAGGCTTAAATGCGCCCTTCATAAAATGACTGTGATATGGAAAGGAGATGAGGAATAAATGTAGAAAAGCAAATAGGATCTTCAGTATTTGGGCTATTGTTTTCAGGATTTTGAAGTCACTTCTCTTGACAGCGTTAACACAGTGCATTGCCACTTGCAGAGAGCTGCTTGCTTTAGTTCAAGGAAGCTCCCAGGTCTTAACCCCCTTAGCAAAGGGGTAACTGCACTTCCTACTCCACAGCAGAAAGTCCCGACTCTTCAGGATTCGGCTGCTTTTTTCTCCACCCTCTCATCCTTGCTGGGCTGTGCAGCAGGAGCCTGACCTGTGCTGCACACCCTGAGGCCCTGGGGCTTCCCTGAGAGCTGGCCAGCTGGGGACACCGGCAGCATGGGTGACACAGCTTTGTCCCCAGACAGCACTGTAAGATGTCACTGCTCCTCAGTGTCCCTGCAGCAAGAGCCTTTAATTTGCCGTGGTGCACGTCTCTGGTCTTGCCTCGAAGCTCTGTGACTTGGTGAACCTGCCACTTAGTCTCTCTCCTCTTGTGACAGCGATCCTGTGTTTTGGTTTCCGTGGTTAACGTCAGCTCAGCTCGGGCTTGCTGCAGTGTTTGTTCTGCGGAGGCCCGGCGTGCCCCTGCAGGAGAGCCGTGTTTTCCTGTCGGGGCGCTTCGTGAGCGTGGCAGTCATCCGTCATTCAGCAAGAGCTCTGCAGCTGGGGCAGGCCCCGAACCTCTGTGGAGCCAGCAGCCAGCTGGCGGGGCCGTGGTAGTGCAGGCAGAAAAGAGGTGCAGCTCCTGGTTCACGGGGAGCTGCAGGAAGCCCGTGTTAGTGGCGGGAGATGGTGGAGTTGCTTCGGGTCTCTTGGAGAAGCCGTCCTGCCGTTAGCTGGCCGGCACACACGCTGTCCTGAATGTGACAGTGCCTTGTTCATTTTTTAAGGTCACACAGTCGGACTTTAGGACTGTTGCCAGGGGGATGTGATTGTATGGGAAGTACTTTCTCTCCATTCCTACAGCCCGTGCAGAACCAGAGGATAGCTTGCCTGCTGTTTTTAATCCACACCGAAGCGTGACCATCCCAAAACAGCTCTGCTTCATAAGCAGAGAATACTGTAGTGCCTGGAATGGGGGTGTAGCACCTTGCATTGTTGTTCTCAGGGTCCTGCAAATACCCACGTTCAGCAGGGCGGCCATAAACCCCTTCTGCGCTGCAGGACCTCCCTTCTGCTTGCCCCATATCGTGCCTGGTGCTCCAAGTCCTGGAGCAAGCTGCCAGGTCTGCAGGAAGCAGAACGTAGTTGAGAGCTGATGCAGAAGTCAGTCGGCTCTGGGCCTTGCCTCCTATGCCTGAGGGCCTGTGTGAGGACACGGGGCGCCCGGCTTCCCCTGGGAACTCAAAGATCTGCTGACTCCGCAGAGCTCGTGATAACGCTTTCCAGACAGCAGCCGCAGGTTTTATCGCCGGGCCTGGGTCTGCCAAAACCGGCAAAGACACTGAGTAGGCCGTGGCACGATGGCATTTGGGCTACCCCGTTGGGCTGTGCGTGACTGCTACGGCAGCCCCACGTTTCTGACCCGCAGTGTAGCCCACGCACGTGGCCCTTGTGCCTTGTGCCGCGCTAGCTCGCTTCGGGGCAGGGCCTCGCGGGCTGCTCAGCTTGCATCGCAAAGCACTGTGCTGGAACGTGCTTTTTGTCTGGCCCTACAGCTTTGTCTGGGAGTAAGAAGCACTTTGTAACGGCGTGTCTATGCAGAGGAGAGATTGTATTGAGGCAAATAAGTACTTTCTTCTTTTCTTCCTTCATTGGAATTAATTGTTTCCTGAGTGAGAAACTGTTTGAAGTGTTCCTGAGTTCTTTCTTGATAAGGTTCAGCAAGAGTGAAGGAAGGAGCAGGGCAAGAGAACAGAAGCACAATGGGCTCTGAGGTTTTTTCTCTTTGTGTGAGGTCAGGAGCCGTATGAATATCTTATAGCTATTTGCTTTAGACCTGTTTTGCTAAGGGTGAACACTGGTAGGTGCTCCCACAATTCATACTAACATTACTATTGTCTTTTATCTTGCTTCCGTTCCGATAGTTGCGTCAAGAGATAATCCCTGCATAGCATGAAAGTTTTCCTCTTCAGAGGTTAACCTGCTCAAGCCAAGCTCTGGTCGGACTGAAATAACACTGAGAGGCGTTATTGCTTGGAAACTTTCTTCTGAGAACAGCAGGTTCTGTCCCCGAGCCCGGCCGCCTTGGGAGCCACGATGTTAGCTAAAGGCTTTTCCAGGTGGTTCCTGTAAAGCAAAGTTGTGTTTGCCACAGCTGGCGTTCATAACTCAGTGCCGCTTGCAGAAGAGGGATGGACAGCAAACAGAGATCGTACGTCCCAAGGGCACCAGCGCCGTGAGGTCCCGCTGCAGGACAGGAGGATGCAGCGTGCCTCGGTGCTGAGCTTCTGCTGCAGCAAGCAGGGGAAGTGGCATTAAAAAAAACAAAACAAAACTCAAAGCAGTAAAACTTAGCTTGCAGTTGGTGTCGCCTTTATCTTCCCAGCCAGGTTAGACTCCGAGCTTCATTCTGTGCTTCTGGTGGTTGGTACAATCGGTGAGGCCTGGCCCTGCTCGCAGAGGTCTCTGGGGCAATTATCTTCCCTTAGCAGCTGCCGCGGGTGCCGCTGGAGGCGGTGTCAGGCGGCACACGGCGGGGTCTTCTTGGAGGTGCAGAACAGGAATCTCACCGGGGAGGCAAAGTAAGCAGGCGGCGGTGTGCTTTTCTTCAGGAACAAGAACAGCTCCGAGGACTTGAGTCCACACAGCTCTGCAGGAGCGGCCGTGCCAGCCAAGCAGCGTGCAGCACAGGGGCGCACCAGCAGGGCGATGCTCGTCTTCAGAGTCCTCGTTCAGCTCCCCCAGCCCCCCAGAGATGAGCTGGGTGAGGAGGAAGCTGTTCGCAGAGGTCAGACCCCAGCGTCTGTTACGACGCTGGTCCCACACGGATGGGTGGAAATACAGCACTGCTGCGAGGGTTTTGGAGCGCTGTGTAATTAAACACTTTTCCCTTCCTGAGCATCTTTCTAAATCTGGTAGCGGGCTAGGTGCTGGGGCAGAGTGCAGGGGAGGATTTCTCTAAGGAAGTTTCCTCTCGTGGACTTTTTAAGCTGTGGTAGGAGGATGACTAACTGCGGGTACACCCAGATGTTTCCTTTGGACACACCTAAACACAGGCTTTCCAAGAAGAGGATCATGCCACCTTCCAGTATGGGTGGAGAGAACGCTTTGGAGACTGCACTGCTGGGTCATAACACCCCTGACCCCATCCCTCGCGGTGCCTCAGCGAGGGATTTTAACAAAGCACTGTCCTGGGGTGATCACTTGTGTTCCTAAATGAAGTTTTTCTTTCTCCTCCATCAGCAGATGTGTGTTATTTGTAGGCAGCAGAGCCTGTTGCCTGTTTTTACACTCAATTAAGTTGTAACTTCATCGCTGAGGCCTCTGCTGTACAAGCTGCGAGCGAGGCGGTGATCCAGACTGATTAATTACCAGCTTGATGCCTCTGGCAGAGGCCGTCGGTGCCGTTGTAGAGCACGGCCAGGGTTCTGCTGCTGCGCTGGGATGAGAGGAGTCGGGGGTCGCCTCTGTGCTGCTCCCCGTTTAGTGGCAGGGCCGGCCTTGGCTGCGGGGGCTGCCACATGCGAGCGGGAGTGCAGAGTGAATTGCCTGCAGTGCTTCTTGGGCATAAGCCTCCGCAGAAATACAGCAAATTGTATTATTGTTCTTGTTTCTGATGTGGAAACGAGCGGGTTGGGCGTCTCGTTTCTTTTCAGGGAGGTGGCTAGCCTGCAAAGGCTGGCTCAGTGTATTTTTCCTTGTTCTGTCAATGAACAAATAGTAAGTACTGTGGAAGGATTAAAAAAGGAAAAAAAATAGTTTCTGCTGCTCAGTTGGTATGAGAGAAGTCGGTTAGCACATTCGGAAAACCAGAAGTCTCTTTAGATGTCTGTTTCCTTTGTAACCACGCTAAGCTATTGGCTGAAGGCTTTTTCCAAACATGAGTTTGGTTCAGAGGCCCTTCCTTAAACAAATGTTTAGTTTGGTGGTCAAATTCCTACTGATCTGTCCGGGAAGCGAGCCCCAAAGCCCAACTGGGGCTCCAGCAGGACACTCGCTGGTGCCAGCAGGGTTGGGCTGTAGGGGCTGGCAGTCATGGCAAAACACTTCTGCAAGATGAGCCCCTGAAGTAACTGTACCTAGCATTGCAGTTGAGGCCTGGGCACCAGGTGTTTTGTTCTGCCGCGCTCTCGTGGTATCTGCTGTTTGTTAACGTACACGTGGCCCTGGTGAATGCAACGCTTCCAGTTCTCACTTGCAGGCATTTTTCCAAATTACAGGAAGGCGATTTCAGCTCTGCCAGAACCAGGGTGTACCAAAGACAAGTTTGGTGAGGCTTGTGTTAACCTTCATCAGCGGAGAGGGGCTCCTACAAACTAGGATGGCAGCGGGTGCCGTTGCCAGCGGATGGCTGGGGACTCACCTTCTTTTCCTCCGGCTGCCCATCAGGCATTGCCTCTGGTTCTTCGCCCTGTGCTGGTGAGATAAAGGCACCAGCCAGCAGGGTCGCTTTGTTGCTGGGGCAGTCAGGCAGAGAATTTCCCTTGCCTGCCTGGGTCCTTATTTGACCCTGGCACTGTGCACATGGGCTGCCAAAAATCAATGATTTGCTTTATGATGTGTGTTTGCAGAGTCTTTAAATAAAGTACAGAGGAAAAACAACCAAGCTACGCAGTGTACATTAGCTGTTAGCTAATAACTGAGAAGTTATTAGTAATATCTTTGGGATTTAGCTTGTCTAAGCTAAACTTCCTTTTCATTTTCTACACAGGCAATAATACATTGGGCTTCCCCGAGCCCTGCTGGCACCGCACATATTAATGGGTTATTGGTATTGAGCTGCAGTGACTCCAGCACGTTCAGCAGGACGTGTCTCTCCAAGATGCTGCCGTGGCAGTGATGAACTCGGTGCAGGCTGCAAACACTGCTTTAGAAACTTCCTCCGTGCCTGGAAGTTGCCCAGTGCTGAGCTCCGTGGGCTGCAGGCCCAGCGGAGGTGCCGCCAGCCGCGTGTCGGTGCCGCGTGGCCTTGTGTGCACGGCGTGCAGGGGCTGCGGCTTGAGGAGCACGGCAGGCCTGGATGTCTGTCGCTTCACCTGAAGCACCTGTGGCAATGGGCAGCTGTGCCTGGTGCCTTTCACGGGGCAGGGATTTTGTCTCCCTGCCCTCCTCCAGCAAGCCTGACAGCATTTGCGTCCCATGGAGGTTAGGAGAACTGCAGGAGAGGTGATGGGAGCTGGTGAGAGCTCCAGGCATTTGCAGAGGTGGTCAGTTTGGTACAGGCTCGACACGAGGTAGCCCTGCGTGCACAGCGAGATGAAAGGAGCTGAGAGCAGACCGCGAAGGCTGCTGGAAAACCGAAATGCTGGAAGGATGGTGTGGGGCTCTTTGAAATTGTAGTTGGGCTGTAAGGGGAATGAGGCAGGTGTCTAAGCAGCCTGTAAGTAAAGGCATGCTGCCCTGGAGCTATTGCTCGCAGTTGCTTTCAGTGCTTCTCTGCAGCCGGGTAATTGCTGCCTGCTTGTGTCCGGGACTTGGCCTTGCATTTAGGAAGGGCTTTTGGCATACAAGCTTCTTTGTAGTGGATCTGCTCCCCTCTCACTTGGGTTCTCTTGGATTTAGAGGTTCTTGGTCTACCCGGGGCTGAAACATCTGGCTGTTTGCACGTGTGCTCTCCGCTGCTACCGGTTAGGCAGCTCTGCTAAGGCAGCATGCTTCTCGCACAGCCCCCAGAGCTCCTGCTGCTTGGTGCTGTGGGCCTGGGGGGCTCCTCTCTGCAGTAGGGTGTGCTTGTAGAGTATGCCACCCAGTACGTGCTTCCCGTGTCCAGGGAGCCAGTGGAGATGATCGGCCAGGGCTGGGGATAACTTTCAGGACTGGAAGAAACACCACAGTGCAGCAGCAAAACCAAATTTGGGAAGACAAGCATTTGGTCTGGACTCGGTGTTGGCCGCACAATCATCCAGCAAGCTTTAGCTACCCAACAATAGCAGGCTCTTAACTTCGTTAGCGCTCTGGTAACGCACGTGTAGGAACTGGTTGGCTGATGTTGTGTTTTTGACCTGTGTCAATGCTGTCGGATGGACAGTTGTGCTGGGTTTGTTGGTTGTATGGGAGACCTAAAACGAAAGCCTGAGCACCTCTCAGCCAGTTAAGCATTGACTTCCCAATGTGTGATGTTATTAGAACAGAGCAAGGGCCCAGCTGGTGCATGGTTACTCAGAAACATCTTTGTTGTACCCCCGTGGCGTAGCCTGGTGTTCTGAGCTTGAAGGAAGCTGAGATCTTTCTTTTTTTTTTTTTTCTTTTTTTTTTTTTTCCCCTCCATGGAACCAAAGGTGGACGGATCTCTCAAGCACCTTTCATCCGTGGGGGTTGAAATGCAGGTCCCAAAGTTGCATTGCTCTTATCTTTTCATTCAGACTTGAGCTGCTCATGCAGAATAGCTGCTATAAAGGGCACAGTGTTAAATGTGGAAACAATTAAGACTCTCAGATAATAACGTACTGGCGTCTGTGTTGCATTCTGCTGTTAATCCCAAGAGCCAGAAAGGAACACGAAGATCTACGCCACAATACGGCACATTTGCTCTGTTAAAGGTGCACGTTGAGAAAGGAATAACGTGCTTAAATTGGTGTGAAATACCTGATTCTTAAAAAGTAAGTGACCCTCCAGGAATCGATCTGTGACGAAGTTCGTTCCCTCTCTTAAGCCTGTCACGTATAGAAGAGTTCAACTGTTTTAAAAGAAATACAGCAGTTGTAATGCATGTGAAATATTGTGATGCATAAACCTTTGTTTTCTCTTTCCCCAGGAGATGGCAAATTCTGTCTACTTGGTTATGGAGGTGAGTGTCTTTCTTTTTATCCTTTTTCTCAACTTTAATTTGGATTAAGCAGACCAGTTCATTAGATAAGAAGTGCTTTCTGCTCAGTCTCACCTGGGATGCTTTGGCTAATCTAATCTGCAGCTGCATACCTTTGAGAACTGGAGTGTGGGTGAAGACAGCAGTGAGATTTTTTTATATTGCTGCTGTTAGCAGGTCATGCTGGCAGAGGTTTAATCAGTTGGATGCCTTACCTCAAGGGTCAAACAAGCATTACGAGATAGAATCTGCTTCAAAGATTCATGGAAAGAACGTTTTATCCACACAGTATAGCTGCAAAGCTTTTTGTATGTTTTCTTCTGCAGTCTTTGTTCTGAGGTCTTGTTGACCTTTCCTTAGTGATGTGGAACATGATGTTGGGAATTTCAGTTTTCAGCTATGGCTGCTCCCAGGTTTTCCTTAGTCAGCTTCCTGGTGGTCTTCAGGTGGTGACCTTTCTGCTCTTGGTTTTGTCTTTCTCTCTGTGCATGTGCATGGATGTACACACATGCACAAAAAAGGCTAATTCATGCTGCTGTATAATAATGCAATGTAGCATGTAGGGCAGATATGCCAGAAGAGGAAGCTATTGGAATATCTTTTTTTCAGCCAGTTTCTGAATGTATATTTTGATGTATGTGATTGTTTTTAAGTACCATGGTATGCCTGCAATGCTAGTGAAGTTTACTGAAGTTTTTAGTCTTTAATTTGCTTTGCATTAACTGAGCTTTCTGTTCTGCTTCCAGTACTGCAATGGTGGTGACCTGGCAGACTACCTTCACAGTAAGTAGAACAGCATGGAGAGTATCCTCTGTATTCATAAGGAATCACTGATGGTTCTTAAAGTTGCAGGGCTTTGACATCATCCTTTAATCTCACTTACGTGGCTCTGCATCATGGTTAAACAAATTTAGTCTCATTTTTAGAATTTAGAGTTAGTCAGCTGGATAATACTGCAGGCTGCTTATTTGAGGGACGTAATGCCTGGAAATGGCAAAAAAATGAAGGATTAAAAGCTAAATTTAAATTTGCCCTACAGCTAGTGTTGATATCCCTAGTTTTGACGAGTGCTTTTGATGATAAGCTTTCTTTGAGGATGAAATCGTCTTGGAAAATTCAGATTTCTTCCAGGATATTTCTCTGGTATACGTGAGGCACATCTTTGTTGAGCGGTTACGGTGCTGCTTCGGTTACTGTGATGACCGCGTGGCTGTATTTCATTGCTGCATCTACTTTCACACTGACTCCTCTGACATTTTTGCTGGTAGTTCCTGTAGCACTTACACAAGCAGCACATGCAAATCCCCTGCTTCTGATTGAATGAGATGCTTGTAAGCTTCCCAATCCATTCTGCCCTCTAATTACAAGCATTAGGCAATATGGTAATTCTGTGTTGAATCAAAAGGCACTCTAATTCCCCTTGTCTTCATAACTGGACGACGTGCATGTGCGCACGTTTCCGTGCAGTGCGCGTTTGTGTTGGGTTAAACTGTTGGTCAGCCCCACCTCTGCTACAAGCTGAGGCTGTATGTGTTCTGCTGAGCAGAGCTTCTGTGGGGCTTTTTAATGATTTCTCTTCTGACTGATCTCTGTGGACGCTGCTGTCATTTGAAGCCCATCGCAGGGTATGTTTTGAGCTTACAGTGGCAGATCTCTGCGATGTACGGTAGAGCTGTGGGAAGCATTCCAGAAGTCACTGTTTTTCCTAGAGGAGGAGCTAAAATTTTGTAGCTTGTGACAGGAGATCAGAGCAGGTTCAAACAGGATTTCTTAAAGTTCTGTGAATTGGCATTGGCACAGGCTGTTCTGGGTGGTCATGTTAGTGTCCTGGTGTAAATAGAAGGGGCTCTGCAGGAGCTGTGCTGGCCACGTTCTGCGCGCGTGGCCCTGGGGGGGTTGCAAGATGGGCCCAAATAAATCAGCCTGGCCTTTCAGACTTGAGCATGATTTGGATTGGACGCTTGTTAAAGAGATGCTTGTGCACCTGTGGGTAAGAGGAGAAGTTATTTTTCCTAAATAACTTTTCCAAAATGGTGTTGTCATTCAACATCAGTGAGCGTGCTCCAATATGTTACCCGTGGATCAGCTGTCAGGGCCTGTTCGCTGCGCTTTACCAGGCAGCCTCTGGGCTGGTTGAACATTAGCTACATCTCTCCACGGTGCTGACCAAAAGCCACCTTTCGAGTTGGTTTCATCTTTTTCCTACACCTCAAGAGCTACCAGGCCTTGTGCTGACCTGCGGTAAATGTTTGTTCTGATCTCCTGACCTGCGTAGCCGCTGTTCCCAAGGCAGCATGCTGGGGGCCTCCTCACTCAAGTGGAGCCCATGAAAATAAACAGAGGGGATATTATTGCTTCTCAGTAATGGCAAAGTGGGGCTTGTGAAACAGCGATCTCTGCAAGAATGTGTTGCTGACCACAGGCCTCCATGGAGCTGCCTGGACTTCTGTGCAGGCTCAGTGTGTTGCCAGTTTCCTGGGGAAGATGAGAGTGACCTTTTTGTGCAGGGACAGAAGTACCAGTTTCCTGTTTAGGATGTCATGGAGACAGTGAGTTGTCTTGATCGCCACATCTGTTTGGTGACATCTAAATCAAATGAGTCTTCTGTATGTTCTCCCTCTGCTGATGGTGGGCGGTCTGAAGACCGTTTGCAGACCGATGTGTAAATGTTTCTGGGTCTCGGTAATCTTCCCGGCTGGTGCATGCGAATGCTGCTTTTCCTGAGTTTTGTAGAACAAGACAAGCTGATGTGATATTAAAGCTGCCGGCCTGAAGTAAATGAGAAAGAGGTGTCAGTAAGAAGGATGTGTCAAAATGAGCTACAGACAGTACACAGAAAAATCCAGATGCTGCAAAGTGTGAAGGGAACAGGAGTCTGACCCTTAGCTCTCCTGTTGTGGGGTTTTGAATCCCTGAGCTTGATAGTACAAGCGGTATTAATTTTTGCCCTCCTCTTCAGTGACTTCAGGAGTCTCTGAAAGTGACAGTCGCATTTATTTCTCTGTCCTTCAGTTGGAGATTGCTGCTGTCATTTGGTAGACTGATGGGCTGAGTGAGAGAGATAAGGGCTCTTGTTTTTTTCTGTGATGTGTCTGTTAGTGGAGTGAAGTGACAGGGTATGCCCCTGTGCCCCCAGCGTAACTGCCTGTCCCTCTTCTGTTGCTGAGAGCATCTTCTCAATTTCACAGTCCACCCTTGCCGCACTACTGTGATCCTTAAGATGTAATGCTGCCAGGGGACCCGGCAGACCTCTGCCTAATTTTGCTGTGCTGCATCGTGGTAACTTCGCTGTGCCACGGCAGGTTGACTGGAGGAATCTCTCTGCAGGCTGAAGACAGGAGCTTAGATGCTAAGTGTGTTAGGAGCACAACACCTTTGCAAGGTTAAGAGCTTCAAGCAGAACTTCTGTGAAGTGGAAAAGCTGAAATTCTGCAGAAATTGATAGCTTAGAGGCACTATATTCTCAGGGGAATGGATTTTCTGGTCTCGGTAGTAATGATTTTATATATATATATGTATATATACATAAAATGTGTATATATATATATATATATATATATATATTTTTCCCCTGGTTTGAAGGGTTAGGGAGGCTTAACTGGTTTGAGGGAATGGCAGCTAGTGCAGTGTTCATCTTTTTGCCACCGCACTATATAAAAGGGAGGGTAACGCCCTGAAGAGGTGGCATGCTGCTGGAACTGCAGGTCAAGACAAGGCTCTAAAGAAAACAGCTTCTCTGCTAGAGGCAAGATGTATTTAGCCAGGAGTTCCTAATTGCCTGCTGGCTTAATAACGCTGAGTTCTAAGTCTTGTTTCTTGTTCGGGGGAAGGTGAGACAGCCTCTCCTTTCCAGGGCCTGAGCTGAACTGAGCAAAAATTGTTGGGGCTCTTGCTGTTTCACAGAAGGATGGTGTTTTATCTGTTCAGGAATAGGAGTCTCAGTTCACTCGGGGAAAGCCTTGTTTTTTTAAGTGTTTTAAGTGGAAGAAGTGGTTTTTTTTGTTTTGTTTTGTTTTGTTTTCCTAGAAGATGCAAGTAGGTTTGGTAGATCTGCATCTAAGCTGCCTCTTATGTCTTTAAGATCTCTTCACAGAATCTCCCCTTCTTGCAGAGCAGCCTTTTGAATGCCAGCTGAGTGCCAGTCTATGAGGAAAAAGGCCCAGCAAGGGGAGAGAAACTCTATATACATGTGCACTTGTGTCACGTGTACGCATCCAGGAGCGGCTGATAGCCGGGGTGACATTTTAGCTCTGCTTGTGCCTCTTCCTAGGACAGTGGGGTTTGGGAGCAGTGGGAGTGTATTTTCTAGTCTAAATGCTGTTTAACTTAGCTGTTTCTCATGCGCATATTTCAAAAGTTAGATTTTTAATTTCCTGTGTTGTGTTAAAGCTGCCTGCAACCTCATCTGTGTTTTCCTAAGGATTCCTCCCTTCTAGCTGATGAGGTAGAGGAGCATTTTGAAGTTCCTCCCAGCTTGTTTTAAGGTTTTACCAGAGAACAGCTGGAAAAATCGCGAAGTCCCGAGTAATCTACTGGGACCTTGTACAAAAGAAATGATTTAGTTCAAGTGGAACGGCACTTTCTTTAAGCCTGCCTTATTCAGCGGGCGATAAGGAAGCAGGCTGGTAGCGCTCTTGGTCCTGCGGTTTGTTCCGCAGGCTGCTCCGAGCTTTGACAAGTTTCATGCACGCAGTTCTTAAAATAACAGAAGCTAATGTTGCACCAGTCTGATTAGAAGGTCCAGATGAACGTTATTTTAATCCCTTCAATGTTATTTATTTTTCACACCACAGGTCTTGGGAAGCCCTTCAGCGCTTCTATATTAGCAGAATTTGATTATTTTTAAAAAATATTTCTTTATAAAAAAGACTTTGCAGAGGACATTTGGTAGGGGTATTTTGGTGAGCTATTGGACTGCTTTTCATCCTAACACTGGGCCTGGGTTAGAGTCACTGTTTGGTCTAGTGGGTGGTGATGCACAAGGATTAGGCCTAGACTTGGCCTCAGATCCCTGGTGGCCATGTACCCTGATCTGCCTGCCTTTTCCTTGCTCAGCCAGGGCCATAATGGTTGCTGCAGGCATAAATCCTAATCCTAACCGTGTCTCCAGGTTTAGACATGCTCCTCTCAATAAAGCTGTAACGTCTGATGGCTGTTGACCATAGCTCAGAGGTGACCCTCTCACTCATCAGGGTGCAGGCTCTGTCTGGCTGCATGCTTAAAGCTAGCTGGCAGCTCTTGCTGAGGGAAGTCCTAAACCTCATCAAATGTCACTTCTGGACACAGCTGATAACCCAAATTCGGTACTCGCCTCTGACCTGAGTTCACCATGACTATGAGACTCTCAGGGCTGGAAACAGCCCCGGCCACAGAATGAGCCGGGAATGCAAAAGCTCTCTCTCAATGCCTGCACTAAGCATTCAGAAATAATGTGTGGAGAAAAAAAGCCATATGTGGAAGTAAAAAAAAAAAAAAAAAGCCAAATTAGTGGAGAAACTACCCCCTGGACTCTTCAGAGAACTGGCATTGCAATTCTTTCATCTGTGGTTATCTTTCCCTCCTCCCTAGCTATGCGGACACTTAGTGAAGACACCATCAGGCTCTTTCTTCAGCAAATAGCAGGTGCCATGAAAATGCTGCACAGCAAAGGCATCATCCATCGGGATCTGAAACCACAGAATATCCTCCTTTCCTACGCTGGAGGCAGGAAATCAAATCCCAACAACATACGCATAAAGATTGGTAAGACCCTGTTACAAGTGTCACCCTAATAGCTCTCAGGAGACTTTGGTAACAGAAGTGGCAAGCCTCAATTTATTTTGGGAACTGTCTAGAAGAAAATTTCTTCGCTTTTTAATATGCCCTAATGTTTTTCCACTTCCTCACTTAGTTCCTCTGCTAGACATAACCGAGTTCAGCTAACTTCAGTGGGCCTCCGAGCAGTAAGAACAAGAGCTTTCTGCTCTGCCAAGACACCAACTAATATAAAATAAATTGGTCAGGCCTTGCTCCATTTCCAAGCTGAATGGTGCCTCCCTCTGTAAAATAAAATAAAATTACTAACCTGCCCTAATTGGCTTGAAATCTCCAGGCTTACCGAGAACGGAGCTGCTGCTATTCTATTTGGCTTTTCTATTTGGCTTTTAGTAGAACCGAGGGTAAATACCAAGTGGTGTCTTAAGGCCTAAAAGTAGCTCTTCTCCTGGCTGGTTTCAGAGCATAAAGCAAGTCAGGCACATCACAAAGCAGATGTTTCTACAGTCTGAATTAGAGGTAGGCTTCTCAGCTGCATCTTTAAGAAAGTCACTTTTTTGTGAAGTGCAGAATTATCTGGAAGTTGGAAGTAAGCTATCTGGGAGCTGCGGACGCAGGCGGGAGGGCTGTGGGCACAGCACACCACCTCCTGGGCACTGCTGCTCTTCGGTGTGATGTGCCCTGCAACCCTCCTTCCCACCTCTCTGAGAAATACATGGTCCAGGGAATAGCTAGCTATACCAATTAGTGACAGATGGCAGTACAGACAGCTGTGTCAAATAATCTCCTTGCTTGAAATATCTACTAACCTTGAAAGAACCTCCAAGTATCATATGATTAGATGCTGAGTAACCTGCAGATGTAATTCATATTTGTATTCCTAGCCCTTGGCTTTTCCAGTTACCAGGTGAACTAATGGCTCAGCTTTCTTCCTTCGTCCTGGATTTAGCACTGCTGAAACTTCTGAAGGAATAGAGCAAGGCTGTTTTTCACTAGGGCTTTCCTACAAATGTGGGTGGTGGCAAGCAGTGGTTTCTCTTGGACGCCTGCTGCACTGCACCCTTTTCAGTGGGGGGGAGCTGTTAGTCCCCCAGATTAAGAGCTGGGATGGCAGCAGTTGAATTGGCTGGTAGAACTGGCACACTCTCCCAGAAGTCAAGAAGATTCGAGCAGCTGACATTTTGGAACGCAAGCAAACAGATACGGAAAGAAGTGTCTGTTGATCTCTAAAAATGAATGAAAGTTCGTTCTTCTACATGCTGTGTGCAGTTTGGTTTCTCTTTTTCTAGCGTCTCCATTATGTGTCAATGATGAGCACAAGGATGTTACTGCTCAGGGAGGGAGCTGTTGTCTTGTGATTCGTGCGGGGTACCTGACCTGCTGTGGGGGCTTGAGGGGGACTTAGGAAGGTGCAGGCTCTCTAGAGCTCATGTCTGATCTTGGCCCACCTCTCTTTCTTTTTGTAGCTGACTTTGGATTTGCCCGATACCTGCAGAATAATATGATGGCAGCAACTTTATGTGGTTCACCAATGTACATGGTAAGTGTGTTTTGCTTACAAGTTTTTGTGTATTGTTCTTGCTTCTTTGTTCGCCTCCCACTCCCAGAGGCAAGGCTTTGTGTTTCATTAGTCATCCCCCCAAAAAGTGAAATTTTATTGACGTGTTAGAAAACAGCTGTTACACAGCTATTACTTCAGAGTTCTAGCTGCAGGTAATGTCAGGCAACAGGTTCATGTGTTGTCGTCTAACTTTCAGGTGAGCTGTTGATATATAAAACTGAACAAAATAGAGTATTGACTGCTCTCTGCTCCCAGAAACAGGACTCCCAGAAAGGACCAGAGCTTTTACCACTGAAGGCACAGGGAAATGAAATGTATTTTCTCTGCTGCCGGTGAAGCAACAGAGTGAGGGCCAGGATGGTATTCCACACGTCTGACTATATTGGCAGTGTTGTTTCCTTCTTGAAGAACCTCAATAAGTCACTGCTTTGGCAGGACTTTCTGAAACAGTGGTTCCACAAGTCCACGGTCACCTCAAGCCTTTCAGTTGTTTTTGTAAGGCCAGAATATCAGGAGCAAGGTCCTTGCTAAACAGCAGTTTTGTAAACTCTCCGACTATTTTTAGCTGTTTGGTCTTGCAAAATCCTTTCAGGCCTACGGACTGTTCAGGCACAAATCCTGCCTTCTTGCTAACTTACTGCTGCTAAGCATATTTTGGACTCGGGAAATGGGTGTAAGTGTAAAGACCACTTGCTTCTTGTTCTGTGCACTGCCACTCCCTGTTCTCTCCGCCCTCTGCATGCAGTTTCTTTCAGCAAGCCAGCTACTTCAAGGATGGCTTCTTAGCCTGAGAAACAGATGTGTTTTAAAAAACAAACTGATCCCTTTCACTTCCTTTGAACTTCCTCATCTGTGACCAGGATGTGAGGATGGAGTCTCTTGTTTGTTTTCGTGGAAGCAGTCAGGATCTCAGCGTCTCAGCCAGCCAATGAAATTAAAAATGACGAAGCCAGGACAGAAATAAAAATGTCAAAACCAACCATGTAATAGTTCCTGGGGGTGGGTGTCTGAGCTCAAAGTTTATGTGGGTCGGTTTAGGATGAAATTTTTACAAGTGCCCTGAGGGTAGTAGGCACTTGGAATCAGAATCATAGAATGGTCTGGGTTGGAAGGGGCCTTAAAATCATCTAACGCCGATCCCCTGCCATGAGCAGGAACACCTCCCACCAGATGAGGTTGCTCCAAGCCCCATCCAGCCTGGCCTTGAGCACTGGTAGGGATGGGGCAGCCACAGCTTCTTGGGGAGACCTGTTCTAGTGCCTCATCACCATCACAGCGCAGAGCTTCTTCCAAATACCTGATCTAAGCCTACTCTTTTTTGGTTTAAAACCATTATTCCTTCTCCTGTCACTACATTTCCCTGACAAAGAGTCCCTCTCCAGCTTTCCGGATTTCCCTTGGTCATAAATATGTTCTAATACCTTTAAGTTTTGTCTGTACCTTTAGGTCAAAGAGTTAAGCTGGACTGTGCTACACTGCCCAGGGGTAGCATGTTCCACAGCACAAACTCGAGCAAAACAGACTTCCTCTCTTTCCCTTTTTTTGAAGCCTGATGTTTATTTGAACTATGCTATATGTGATGATGTCATTTTTTTCCCTCCTATGAGAGTTTCCTGAATTGTCTGTTTTTAGTGATACTTTTTCTTTTAGAGTCTTTTATGAAAGTAAAACAAAACACCCGGCTTAATGTGTTTTTTTTTTTCTGTTTGTTTTGGGCTGAAAGAAGCTCCTGATGACCTTTTAGTGTTTTATCTTTGTAATTTAAATGACTCTGGACATTACAGGGAATCTCAGTGTTTCCTATTGCTCAGTTTACTGATAGTTTTGAGGGAAATTTGTGCAGGGAGGGTGAAAGTGGTCTTCAGGGGAGGCTTTGAAGTCTGTCCCTGTTGCTGTTATGGATCTTGTGCATTAGCACTGAAAATATGTACAGAGGGCAAGCCCTTATTCCCTGTTTTAGCTCGTGGCCCATTGCTGCTGTTTTCATGTTGCTCTCTTACAAAGAAAGGCATGTTACCAGCACCACAGTGAGCTTTGTGGCTCAGTCCCGATACAATCCATGTCACATGAGACTTGAAACCTTCTGTAGTTCTCATCCTCTAGCTTTCCTTGGCTTTGTTTGGTGTCATTCCTGCTTCGTTTGGCGACAGCAGCTTGGTCTGTCCCTGACTTCTCTGCTGCCGTTGTTTTCTGCTACATGCAGCCTTTGCTCCTAACAGCTAGAAAATTGATCCCGTTCTGGCAGCACTGCGATGAAATCTGTTGTTACAAATACGTGGGGTTGGCAAGCCTGCCCTTCTGCCCCTCTTCCAACACTGCTCCCCAGGCCGGCTGCGTGCTGAACCACGGAGCCTGGTGGGCTTGCGCTGCCTCCAGCCTCTGGAGCAAGCCAGGGAGGGAGCAATAGAGGGTATGGTGTGAGACTGGAAGCCGGGCTGAGGCATAGCAGGGCTCAAGCTGTTGGACTGCAACGCGCAGATCTGGCTTTGAACCCAAACTGTGGCTTTAGCAGCAGGCTCTGGAGCATACTTAGTGTGCTAAGGGGCTAAATGAAGGAAATACACGGGCTAAATGAAGGAAATACACGAGTGATGCTGATCGGGGCGGAGGCTGGAGCTTACCTGTGCGGTTTGAGCCATTGCTTTTCTTGATCACTTACCTGTGCCTTGCTTTAGAAGATCTCTGACTTTGAGGAGAATTCTCTCAGTACAGGTTGATTCAGCAGAATGTGGTATTCCTGAGAAGGGGAAGTACTGTGCTTACCTAAAGTAGGCATAACAGCATAGGGTATTCTTCTGTCTGCCTGAACAGAAGCTGCTTCCCCAGCTTAGCGAGGGAATTGGCCTTGTCAGGGTAGTTAGTCTTGTTGGGAACAAATCTTTTATGGTTATTGGAAATCCAAGTCAGGTGTTTTTAAAACACATCAGTGACTTGTTTCTTTCCTGCAGCTGCCAAAAATAGGCTGCATCTTTTATAAAACAAACTTCTGTTCTCTCCCCAAAAAGGCACCTGAAGTCATCATGTCTCAACACTACGATGCCAAAGCTGACCTGTGGAGTATAGGAACCATCATTTATCAGTGTCTGACCGGCAAGGCTCCTTTTCAGGTGAGTAGCTTTGATTTCATGTTTCTGTATTATTACTACTAGTATAGTTGACATCTACTTTAGAGTAAGTGGATTAAAAAAAACCTACACTCCCATAGAGCCAGCCTTACACAGGTCTGCCTGCCCAGCACATTGGCAATGTGGTGCTTCATATGTTTTAATGCTGGAAGTGGTGCTAGAAGATGGCTCTCCTCTCAGTAAAATGCGTTTTGTGGTTACAGGTCACTTTAAAAAAAAAGTGTCATGGAAAAGTGTCATGGGTCAGCTAAAGCAGTAGTATTTCCAGGCACACACTCCTTTTTTAATAAAAGTAGGGGAGCCGGAAGAACACTTCATGTTTACAACTATGCTTGCTGTATAATTCGTGACTTTAATTCTGATGGGTACATAAGGACAAGAAGGAAGACTAACTGCAAGTTAATGTTAGGGATGATTTGGTGGTAACTGGTGTACTGCAGCTACACGACTTTGTTTTTAGAGCAACTGAGTAGGATCTTATCAACAGGATCTTATCTGTCATCTCACAGCAATCCCTTCCAGCCTGAAATGTTTATGTTCATCAAGTCCAAACCCCTCTAAATATAACACAGTCCACCCTGTAATTTATGCCATAACTCCTGACTGAGCTAGAGCATATATTTTGTGAAAGGCATTCTCTGATTTTAAACTTACAAATAATGGAGAACTTATTGCAACCGGATGCAAGTTGCTTCAGGATTACTTCACGTACTTCTAATCTTAAGTATAGCTGGAATTAATCTAAACTCAGTGTGTTTTTCTTGTTCCCAATCAGTAGTGTGCCACAGAGTACACTGCCTGCTACTTTTTTTCTTCCATGCTGAATGAGATTTGCAGACTCCCACTTAAAACCACTTTTTGAAAGTACTGTACTTGTCAGGTTTTTTTTCCTTTCTGACTTGTAGCAGAGCAGAGATACTCCAGATACTGATAATTCTTTGCTCTTTTAATATTCAAGCTCTTTAGAGCTCATCTCTGTCTAATCCATGGAAAAAAAAAACAAACTACAGATCTGTGTGCTTATGTGAGTTCCAGTTCATGCCAGCTCTGCAGGTTTAGATCGTTTAGGACAATTGTGAACTGTGGCCCTTTTTTTCTCATGCCCTGACTTCTCTTCATCCTGTCTCCCTTAAAAAAAAATCTGCAGGGCTTTCTGAGCTTTAGGTCTATAGCTCTCTACAATTTCATATGAGACCTTGAATGTTTATGCAGTTAAATCATCGGGAAGGATAAAATGAATTCTGAATCTGTTGCAGGAAACAGTGGGCAAATACAGAAGTAAAGTAATGGTATGTTTTGGTTTTGTCTCAGAGTGAAGAACTTTTTTTTTCCCTTCAGGGTATTTTCTTCCCTGTTGCTATGAGAATCTTCCATTCCAGTGCCTTCTATTCTACCCACCAGCTTGCTCTGTATTTAGCGCAAGACTTCATTTCCTTTGCGTTTCTTTTTTGTAAACTCCCCTACAAAAGTACATGGAAACTCCTGAATGGCTCCCACTTGCTGGCTGCATGCACTTGTTATTAGTGTTGGTATCTTTGAGAGGAGAAAATGACTGTTAGGATAAAAGAAAATATTTGTGCAGTAAGAAAAAATGTGGGTGTGGAGAAAGCAAGCTTTGACTGCATGCATAGGAGAGCTTTGCACTGATCTGGTCTTGTAGCTTGGTCCCTTTTAGTCTCTGAAGGGACCAAGCTACTGAATTCATTTAAATGATGTCGTTATCACTAACATGGTGGTTTTCACTGAAGTTTTTCCACTTAATATCTCACGCAACCTTCAGGCATCTGATTTCCTTGAAAAGAGTTAGGTGGCTTTTCTTTCTGGTCATGGAAGCATGTTGCAGAAATGTTCTGCTAAAAACACTTGTTTTTATAGCAAAGATTTTTTCAAGGAAATAAAATCAAATACCAGGGAGCTTCATTCAGCTCCTCCACCAAGGTTTTGGGCAGGAAGATGGTCAGAATAACATTGGCCTCCTACCTGTATCTGTGTCCTAAGGCTTGCACAGAGGTGTCGCAGTCCTATGGTGCTTGTGTCCCCTGGACTGAGCCATGGCAGCCCCCTGCCTTGCAGTGGGCAATGAAGGGGCACTTCAGCTCCTGCCCAGCAGGTTCTGAGCCTTGCTTTGTGCTTGCCTGAGTGGAGAATTTCTTTCTTTCTCATGTACATTTGGCATCTGTTGGTCTAGGAGTTATTTGGTTCTCTATATTCCCCGCCACCCCCACCTAACCTTCTTCTTTTGGGGTTTGTATTTGGAAACAAAATGCCCAGCCCCATTTGTTACTGCAGTAGCAGCTGTGGATTTGTTTGATCAGGGAGAAAGAAAAGCTCAGCCCAGATGGTTCTCTGTGCTCCATCTATTTGTTTTGACTGTGTGTGTGTCACAAACTGCCTTCTCCCAGCTGTAAGCTTCAGGTGAGCGAAGCCTGTCTAGGGCAGATGTTGGAAAGCTAGTTAAAGGTTAACGAGCTTTATTTCGTTGATGGCATGACTGTGTTGTAAGAATTTGCTGACAGGCACTGAGCAGGCGAGAAGCTATTGTTTACAGTGCTGGTGAGGGGAGAGCAGCGGACAGAGGTGATGGACCTGTGGTCAGACATGCTGGGGACACCACGCTTTTGGAGGGGACATCTAGAAATGGAGGGAGAGAGAACAGGCTTGTTCTGCATAGTGCCAGCAGCACAGCCGGTTGCGGGGAGCCGGGAGCTGGATTTCTTATGTTAACCTCTTCAGGCTAAATCCTCACGGTGCGTTCCCTCCCAGACAGCGCTGACCTCTGTCTAGCTGAGATTCCCATGGGAGCACAGCTTGAAACGTGCTGCGTTCGGGCTCTCTGGCCGCTCACTCTGTGAGCCAATTAGACAGCTTCAGGGGAATGCAAACCCAAAGGACTCCAGTGTTATCTGTAGCAAGGAGGAATTAGTTGCCTAAAAATAAATAGGCTTCAGGGGGCTGGGTTAGGTGGAGAAAAGATCAAACACGTGTGGAAAGGCTGAGGCAGCTCTCAATCCAGAAAGTGCCTGTAAATCTAGACAGAGATATGTGAGTGCAGGTACGTGTGAGTGTGTTTTCTAGCTGTCTCAAAGTTAATTTTAACTGTAGCTGGGTCACCCAAGGCAACTTCCCAGAGCCATTCTTGTCCCTTTCTTGCCACCTTGCCTGTAGACGAGAAAGAAACTGCTGTACGCAGATGTGAACAGTTGGTAGGATGGCTGGTGAAGCTGTCGTAAGGAGCTTTTTGTATTAAACATGCCCATAAACAAACCAGTGAGGCTGCCATAGGGATGAGATTAACAGGATTCATAATCCCTATAAACAGATTTGCTGAGCGCTCTATTAATGTGGAATTGTTAATTTGCCTTGCCTAATAAGTGGTCTGCACTTGCAAGTCTTCATTGCCATCACTGAGGACAGGACTGGAACGGTGTTTCCAGCTCTTGCTGACCAGTAGTGAGAAATGCCTCGAGTGTAGCCGTCTTCTCTTGTGCTTAGCTGAGACAAAAAGATTGGGACCCAGTGCCCACCACGGGGAGGTGGAGGCTGTGTAGACAGGTGACAGCTAGAAGCAAAACTGGAGACAGGCAGGGGAGAAAAAATCACACCAGGTCAAAAATAAATTCCAAAAGCTATCTAGTCCTTGTAGATGTTGTTTTAAACATGGCTAGTTAAATGACTCAAGTCTTTTTGGGGGAGGTGGAAGAACAGCACTGACGTTCCTGGGGGGTTCCGTTGTGTGACCCTTCTGAAAACTGGGCAGCTCTTGGCAAGGAGGTGCACAGACACACACAGAGCTGTATGTGGCGGTGGCACCGAGTCCATTCAGACATCCAGCCCTGACAGGGAACGTGAAACCTGGTTGTCTCCTGTTGGAGCCCTAGGAAGCATCTCCTCACTACTTCATGGCCAGGGAGGAGCAGGAGATGTAACCCAGGCTGCTGGTCTGGCAGCTCTGAAGCAGTTAACCTGCATGTGTGTGTTCTCATCCCAGCTAGCTGGTAGATGGACAATTAATCTCTAAACCCGGTGTACCGAGTCCCCCGCTTGATTTCTGAATTAATTTCTCTGGTGTAAGTACTAAGATTGTGTGTCACTTAAAAAAACCTGCTGTGCTGTCAAATGGGCTTTGAGGAAAACTGGAGGAGAAGGATTTTATACCCGGAATTGGAGCTCCGGGCTTATTTGTTAGGCTTACGTTCCCAAAGCTGCTCCTCTGGGAGCAGCTCTCTGTGTCCAAAGAGAAAGGTATTCCTTGCTGAGCTTCAACGTGGTGCTGGGCTGCTGTGCTAAGATTTGACAGAGCCATCAACTTCTTGTTGTAGGAAGAGCCATCAGCTTGTTGCCTCATGTCTGTGGACCAGATCCTGTTCTCTTGGGAACTGAGAGAAAAACTTCCATGGACAGCTAAATAAAAAGGATTTTTTTCCTGCTACTTGTCCTGTCAGGTTCCTCTGGATGCTTGCCACCTAGCTCTGGGAGTGTTAAAACAGCAAATGTAGCTCTGCATGAGGAAGAGAGATTTGCAGCAGGTTTTCAAGCTCTTCCTCGGAACTGTTGAGCTGGAGGCATTATTACTCACTTCTTTTTAACGTATCTGACTTGCGTCTTTGCACCCTCAAATCCCCAGAAATCCTGAAGGAAAGGCTCCAGAGAGGAGAGCAGATACCATGACGTGCTGTGAGTTGTTGACTAGACAGTGCTGCTCACCAGGGGTGGGAACGTCTCTGGCCCTCGCTGAGCGCGGTGCAGCTCCAGCTTTTCCCCAAGCACGACAAATCCAGTGCTGAGTGCTTTTGGAAACACCATTGCTTTTTTGGGTGCAATTCGCTCGCAGGCAGCCAGCGCCGGGTGGGATTTGGCAGGGCTGTGCTGAATGCCTTTGCTGGCTAAACATGTTTCCACTGCTGCTCCGGACAAAGTAACAGAGTGGCAGGATTGGATTTGTCTGATTGTCTTATATATAGAAAGGGCAGACAAAAACAGACCCGGTTACACTAAGGCAGCTGCTCCATAGTAACATGAGAGGGGGGGAGCAAGGCTAAGAGTTGGCCTGCTGGTGCGTCTCCTGTTGGTAGGGAAAACTCAGACCGAGTCCGTTCGGTGTCCTGGCTCCTGGCAGAGGGCTGCTGCCCTACAGGTGGCAGCTGGCTCCGCGTACCTTCAGCGGTGCCGCTGGTAGGCGCCTAAAATGTTTGCTTGCTTTTTTCTGGTGCTTTTCTTGGACAGGGTGTGTATCTGCCAGGCAGGCAGATTTCACATTAAGCCCTTCAATCCCAGAGGAAGGAATTCAAATGGTGTTTTTAGTGTCTTGCAAGCATTTTGGTGCTGTTTCTTTCTCCCCCACGGTTCCCAGAGAGGCACTAGGCTATTGAAGGAAGACCTGGGCGAAGCGTCTGAAGGTAGCAGCGCTCTGCGAAGCAGGTGCCAACAGCGGGCTCCTGCCGGGAGCCTGCTGCTGTGAACAGAACTGTGTGACCCGCTTAAAGGGTGAAGTTATGTGAAGGTGCAGTTGGTTTTACCAAAGTAAGGGTGATCCACGCTCAGGTGCAGGGTGCTCATTGAAATGGCCGTGCTCCCCAGCAGACAGCTACCTGTGGTGGACCCCGGCTGGATTTGTGGGCTGCTGGGGACAAGCCCCAGTGAGAAAGCGTGGTCTGGGTGTAGAGAGGCCTGATGGCCTGGGGATGGTCCTTGCAGAACAAGTGCAAATTGTACTGAGAAAGTAGAATGGGGAGAAACAACATCCCTAAGTGGGTCTCTCTTTTAATTTGTACAAAGAAGAGGGGAATTTAATTGAGGATTTTGTTTCCACCCAAGCTAGTGCTTAGAAATCCTTTCTAATGAACTGAACTTTGCATATGTGCTGCTTTTAATATACTTCATTTTATTGCCAGGAAAATTTCTGACAAAACACTGTTTGAAATAGATCAGAGCCTCATTGTATTTGTGAAACAATTGAGTTGTTGCGACAGGAAATGAACGG
Source organism: Heteronetta atricapilla (assembly GCA_011075105.1). Classification (NCBI taxonomy): domain Eukaryota; kingdom Metazoa; phylum Chordata; class Aves; order Anseriformes; family Anatidae; genus Heteronetta; species Heteronetta atricapilla. The sequence goes on along the minus strand of CM021745.1, from coordinate 12,572,765 downwards.
AGAAAACAGCCAAGGCTTGTATCTCTCTGATGTGAGGAGCCACTTAGCTTCCCTGCGGTGGAGTCCTGGTCCTCCTTGTACGCGGTGTGTCAGGCATATTTGTCATCACTCCCAGTGCTGTGGCCAAGCCATTTGGTGCAGTGTGTACACTTGCCTCGTTCGAGTTTGCCAAATACTAAGAATCTAATTACAGGGCAAAATCTGCAAGGGGAAAGGTGTAAAATGGAATTTTACTGAACCAAATCAAAATGAACAGCAGTGATTGGAAAGCTGATACAGATTGGCATCTACATAACACCACGCTTTGCTGAACAACATCCATTTAATGGCTTCTGAAAACGGTGTTTTTGGTCTCCTGCTTGAGTGCCGGCTGTGTCTGTGAACAGCAGAGGGTAGGTTATTGCAGAGAGAACGAGGAAACCTTGATTTCCTTCTGTTAGAAACCCAGTAGCTCTGTTTGTGCAAGGATCTGGGTGGGTGGGAGGGTGTGTGTAAACAGCAGAGCCCATTATGGTCTTACTGATAGCGCCGCTGCAAGGCTTGGGTTGCTAACACTATGTAAGAAGTGCTGTCCTGATGGTATTACACCAGTCTTACTGATACTAGCAGCTACCTTTTGGTTTCTTGGAGTTTGGTACTGAGCTTTCTCAGCTGTTCTGAACTTCATGTTCATCTTTAGTCAGAGGGAGTAGGTGATGTTGAAACAGCATCTTATGTGGCTGCTGCTTTTCCAGCCGTGCTGGGGTGGTGGTACTGTGATGGCCATCTGCAGATTGCCTTGTCTGATTTGCCATTTTAAGCACCTTAATCGACCTTAAATGCTTCTAATTTAGAAATGGAAGTAGGTGGAAGGCTTGAGGGTTTTCTGTCTGCAACACCAGGAGAGCTGCCCGTTGCCTCCTGGTTCCTAAGCATTCTGCTGCACCAGTAATTGGCTGCACACGAATCTTTCTGATCTTCCTTCCCTGTTTATATTTACCTTGTGTGTGTCATGCTACCCAGCCTCCTCTCTTTAATAAAGAGATATTGCCTAAGCAGAAAAGCTTAAGACACTAGGGTTAATTGACTGGCATGCATTTGTTGATTGTATAAAGACAAATGGGGAAGTGATGTTAGGAGACTTGTCTGTGCTTCTATACTTATTTTTAACCTCAGCTGTAAAGCTCTAGTTGTGCTGAGCCCTTTTTTTAATCCCATCTCTCAAAATCTGGGATCTTGTCAACATCCCTACCAGTTATGTATGTTACGACAGAAATAGGAGCTGTGGCTTGAGACCTTCTGGCTTCCTAGAATTAAAGTAGAAAACTAAATCAGTTGCTGTTGCCTTGTGTTCCTGGTTTCTTCATAGATTCCTTGCCCATCAACAGGCTCCCTGCCCTCTTCTAAATAGCCTGCAGCAGTAATCCATGTTCTCAGCAGGAGCTGCCAGTCATCATTTGGGACTCCCCACGTCTGCAATTATTTCACCTCTTGGGTGAGGCTATTAGGCCAGCTCAGACCTGAGCATGAGCCCACTGAAATGAAGCTTAGGGCTCAGAACGGGAGAGCAGGGCAGAACCAGGTCAGGGACAAAAAGGCAGGAGGCTGAAATAAGGTATTTTCCCTCTGTCACAGTGCTGGCTTTTTAGACTAAAGCAAGCTGCAGGTTCTCATTGTCTCTGCTGGTTCCACGATTGAAAAGTGCCTCTCTGCTCTTCAGAGTAACTGCGAAATAGAAATGCTAATCCCCCTCCTTTACTGTCAACTGCTTCATGCACTGCTTTTATTTTTCCCCCTACAGGCCAGCAGCCCGCAGGATCTTCGTCTCTTCTATGAGAAAAACAAGATGCTGATGCCGAAGTAAGCATTCTCCCAGCGTTCATGTTTGCATGCACTTGTTTACTCTCTTTACACCTATCCCCATGTGCTTCTGGCTTGTCACATGGGGAGATGCCTACAAAATATTTGGCTACCTGCCTTGCCCCGTTGCTTAAACCAGCAGTGATGTTGCTCAGAGAAAGTCAGAGAGCAGCAGATTTCCAGTGATGGTATTTTTGCTTTCTGTAGATACTGCTACTCTCCTATATTGCAAAAAGTAAAAAAAAAAAAAAAAAAAATCAGAGTTGTTCATGATTTCAGGAACCAGGTCGTGGTCCTTTCCCATGTATGGCTTCTCTGAGGCTGGGTACCACTATTAAGAAGAAATCATGGCAATTCTTGATTCATGCAAGCAGCCAAACTTGGGCTTCTCCTGCAATCTGTCGCACCTGACTGCAGATCGCATTCCCATGTTTTTGTGTGTCAGGATAGCAACTGCTTGTGTCCATCCTGCCGATAGGAGGAGGTACTATAACCACTGCTGCAGTCTCCATGGGGCAGGGAAGGAAGATAACTGCCCTCATCCCAGGGGTATGTGTTACCCAGTGAAGTACCTAGCTGCCACTCGGTGCTGTGATTTGTCAGTATATTTTGGTTTTGGTGCTGTGGTCTTCACTTTTGAACTGTGAGCTCTTAAAGCCAAACCTCACACTTGCTTTTGAAACCTCAGCCTAGTATAGAAAAAGTGCTGAAGTTCCAGATTACACATCCAAATTCTGGAAGGCATCTTTAACCAGAAAGCTAGCTTCCCTTTGGCAGAGCTGCTAATGCAGCCACGCAGGGAGGAAGTTCATTGAGTTGATTTGGATTTTTGCTTGTTAGTTCAGACAGCTTTAAGAAAGGGCAGAAAGAGCTACAAAGCAGCCAGACCTCTTGTCAATGGCTTGGGCTATGCATTTAGTTTCCCTTTAAATACTTCCTTTTTTGGTTTTTGGGGTGAAGGGGCAAACTTCAATCAGAATGAAATTTGGTGTACCTGCATGCTCTTCTGGATTGAACCAGAGGGTGTGATGGAGTAAAACCCAAACAAAACAATTCGGAACAAAACCACTCCGACATAGTTGGAGCCAAATAGTCTGTGTGGACAGAAAGCAGCCCTTCTGTTTCCCCTACGCAGCCTAAAATGTGGCTGCTCGCCTTTGAGGTAGTGCCTCTTACAAAGAGAGAAATAAATCCCTACAATTAATAAGTTCTCTTGGGCTGATCGTGCTGCCCTGCTGCTGCTTTGGCTTGTGTATGCAGTAGCAGACAGCCAAGGGGAGGAATGAAACTCAACTATAAGAGGAGAGCGTGTCTGTTCGTGTAGGGATTAGTCCTTTTTCTTCCTTAGGAGCTCTCCATAGCCACTGCATTTACAATTTTCACTCATCTCTGCTTTTTAACTCTCAGATATCACCAAAGTTTAAATCCAAGCCCATTTTTTTTCCGCCATAGAAGTTGGATCCAAAGTGGCCTTTTGTTAATGCTTTCCAAAGTTTGTGTTTGTCTCTTCAATGTGAGCCGCAATCTGTGCTATTTCCTGAGTAAACACGACCAAACTGCCTCTGTCAGCCCTGCCAGCGCAGGATGAAACACGAAACCACTCGAGAGATCTCGTTCTCAGGCTGCACCAGTGCCAGGGTTTGGTTTCGTTCTCCTCGGGGCTAGGCATGCTGGCACCCACCTCCCCAGCATCCCCACGGAAAGCGGTGTGTTTTGGCCTGGGAGTGGGGTGGGGAAGAGAAGCTGATTAAACCCTCACCAGCAGCCTCTGCCTCCCGAGCCGAAGCTGTTGCTGACAGGTGAAATGCCATTTGGAGGCGGGGAGCCCGTGTCGGTAGGACCAAGCCCAAAGGCCTCACCATTTTCACAGTGCCGATCTGAATAGCTACCGTTCGTTGCCTGATTTGCATGGCAAAGTATATTGTGGATCACGGGAGGAAGGAGGCAGCTTTGTTGCTGATGTTTAAAAAGATGGCCTTGGAAAATAATACTGTAGGTTTCAAAGCTTGATGGTTTAGAGGTGAGAGGTGTGAGGAGACAAACAGGCTGTTAATCTGCACTGTCCTCAGTCTCTTCTGACACCTGAGGCCTACTACTTGACCTGCCTGTTTCTTGGCTTTAAAATCATACAGAAGCTCAAGTCATTGCTGGGAAACGGACTCATTTTGCATGAGCGGTTTGTGTCATGGATAAATAAATTATGACGATAACACCGGAGGACTGCAGGACTCCTGCACTAATGTATTTTTCAGGAGACTGTTAGCTGTGGTATCCTGGGTTATTCCTTACGTGGTGTGCTTCTGAAGCACGCTCTTTTTTGACAAGACGTTGTTTTCTCTTGGCTCAAACTGAGGCTTGGTTTAACTGCATCCCGCCCAGAGCCCCGGTGCCCCCCTCTGTCCGTCTGGGAAGACCCAGGCAAGCGTCGGAGTGTCGGGGGTGGAGAAGCAGCTCCTCCAGCACAAACAAGCATGACGGGCGCTTGGCGTGATCCTCTGTTCTAGGAATCACTGGGCTCAAATTCCTGCACAAGCGAGGCCTAGGACTTCACAGAATATATATAAATACACACCTTGCCCAACATCTCTGGTTTCACTCCAAACCAAATGAGATTCTGGTAGGGCCAGCTAGCTCTTCTTTCCCCTGACACTCGCGCTTCTGACCCAGCTTCTTTTTCACCCTGTCTGTGACATGGTGGAAATGGTGCAGGAGCAGTTGTTTCACGCCGTGCGGTCGGCCTCGGCTTCAGGGAGGTGAGCGATGCCAGCCCAGCAGAGCGGAGCGCTGCTCGAGCGAGCCACGTGCTGTGCTACTGAGCCGGCTCGGGCTCCGCACGGTTGGAATTACTGTGCTGAGCACAGTGCCTTCACCTCGGCTGACCCTCGTGTGGGGAGAGGGGAAAGCTTGGCAGGCCATGGGGCCATGCTGGGCACAGCCATGATAAACAGAGTTAATGCTGAAAGGAGTTGGAGCCACCTACGCTGAATTTGGAGAGCTCTGCTCTGGCTGCAGGCAGGAGGCTGCAAATACAGCCCCTAACGGTGCTGCTGGGTACAGAGGAAAGTCAGCAGAACTGAATCCACTTACGCAAGAGCTGAACTCTACTTTCCCTTCCTTAATCCGTTCATTTATTCCCTGCTTCTTGCAGTATATCAGGGTTGTAAAGAGCTGACCTGGCCTCTCACCAGTCTGCTTGTGGGGTTGGAGAGAGCAATGATTTACTGCCTCTTCTGTGCTGCAGTGGCCATTGAAAAGAGAATTTTCTTCCTAGCTGAACTGGAAAGTAGGGAGGTAGCTGCACTAATTTCAGCTTGCTTGAGTGCCAGATGCTCAGATCTTACTGGCCTTTGATTAATAAATGATGTATATCAAGAAGCAAATAGACAAAGGTCACTTGCCAGTCTTACATAAGCAGCATTTAAAAAGAAATGCCTTAATAAAATGGCAGTAACTGGTGATACCTTTCACTACAAATGTCCTAACTGGGAGCTTCCCCTCATTAACGGCTTCATTTTAATGACCTGCTTATTCCTGTTAGAGCAAGTAGAAGATATTTTATTCAGCATGTGCAAAATATTGTGCATTGGCGAGACCGGGCTGAGAACCAGAGGGGTGGAAGTGCAGTGGAAGGGAAGGATCTGCAGGTGCTCGTGGGAGAGGCCACTAAAACTCGATTCACTGTGGCCTTAGCAGTGACGATGGGAGTAAAAGGCAAACAGATGCAGAGATGTTCCTGTCCAGCCTCTCTCCAGTGAGTTCCTATGATGCTCCTAGCCCAGCAGGCAGAAAATGAGTTTGCACTTGCAGTTTGCCTTCGTGAAGACGCAGAAGTAGCTTAAGTAGATGGAGGGTCTCTTACGTGCTTTTGTTTTCAATCCTAGCATCCCCAGGGAGACATCAAGCCACCTGAGGCAGCTGCTGCTGGGCCTTCTGCAGCGCAATCATAAGGACCGCATGGACTTCGGTAAGAGACCTCCTTCCAGCTCTAGTTGTGCTGCTTGCCTGTGCCTTCCATTGAGCTGTTGCACTGCACAAACCTCTGTGGGTTTGGCCAGTGCTAGGAAAAGCATCCAAACTGGTAGTACCTGGCTTCTTACTTGTATTCCCTTTCCCAGCTTCTGCTTTTGTAGTCTCTGAACTTCTGTTGTTAAGCATGCCGTCAGGGGAAACGTGCATCTTGTGCATCCCAGTTCTCACTGTCATAGTTTCTTCCCCACGCTGCAAGCTGTATCCATGTAATGAATATACTCTCTGACTCTCACTATAGACCTGTCTCTGGCTCCTGACTTGACTGGCATGGAGACTTCCTTTTTAATTTTTTTAAAGTGTCTTAATTAATTCTAGGCTGAGAACAACCATTAGGTGCTGGGCAGTTTGGTTTTAGCAGCCTCTTCCAGATCTGTCAAAAGGTTCTGAAGAACCTCTACTGAAGCCATGATCTAAAGAGAGCAGGTAGAGGTGGAGCTCTGCCTAAAGCCCCTTGTAAAGGACCAATTCACCTAAAAGCAACTGGTCTTTTCTCCCCTTCTCCCCTCCGTTTGGAGGAGAGAGAGAGAGTCTAAGCCTCTGGTGAAAACTGGGACAAGAACATTGTCTCTCACCAAGGAAGTTGGTCCTGATGGTGTGTTGCTGATGGAATGGGTAAGTTTGCTCCTCCAGCCTCTGTGTTTGAATTAGGTTTGGCAGCAGGCAAGCCTGTTTAAGTGGTTTTCTTGCTGCTGGGGCCTCAAAGCGCGCAGATCTGTGTTAAATGTCAGTTGGGCAGCATCACAACAGCAGCCAACAATTAGCTGCTTTTTGCACATCCTTTGTGTTTTTCCTTGAGAATAAAGTGTGCTTGTTTGTGCTTTCAGCGTGTTACTTTTTAGTCAGACTTGGATAAAAGGGTTTGGAATTTGTCTTCTGGGGGTTAATTTTCTGTGATTTTTTGTTGCTTACCAGCCCAGGTGGATTGTTTCGTGCAGGGCATCACATGCTAGTTGATGAAGATAAATTGTTTTGCAGCCTCTGTTATTCTTTTGGATTAGAGGTATTGGGAAAGCCTTTCTGGGGGATGCTGTCATCTGGGTACAGCAAGTTCATGGATTAACCAAGGCTGATCATATTACCCAGTGCTGAATGTGAAGGCCTACTGCTTACTGCAGTGCAGAAGTGGGAACAGAAGTCTGTTCAAAAGAGAGATGTTGAAGCTATGAACAGACCGAATATAAGTATCTGTAAGCAGTCCCTGCAGACCTTCTCTCTGGGTTGTGCATCTCTGCTGCTTCTGTCATGCTGCTGTACATTTCAAAGAAAAATACATTTGAGGTTTCTGTTTCCCCGCTGTCAGAAATGGAGCCTGGTAAACCTTTTTAGCCACCCTGTAAGCTGGTTTTGTACCTCTTGGGAGTAGACTGCGTGAGTCATTGTCTCTCTAACGCTTGGAAATTTGAGATAATATGCTTTGATTTCACTCAAGACAATGGTTACAGCACATCTTGCTGGGTAGAGATTGCTGCCTGTTAATCACGTAAGGGATCCTTTTCTCTACAGATCGGCATGTCCTTGTGAGATAGAATTGTTTCTCAGGGAGGGTTTGCAGGTGTATTCCTAGAGGAGCCTGTATTTGAGATGGACCTTGTGCCTTATAGAAGGCAGATCCCAATGTCTGTCTGGCACCCACCTCTCCTTCCTTTCTTCTCTTCACTTCTGTTGAAGTATCTGAGCTTCATCCCTGCTTGTGACACAACTGTTTTCCTTTCCCTACTGTCTCCTGCCGCTAGGTCTTCAGCTCCTTTATGTTTCTGGGGGCTCAGACTGTGAAATATGCCTGCTGAATGATCCTTTATTCCTTTCCTTAGTGTCAGCTCAGGAGACTGCCGGATGATGCCTCTTGCGAAAATAGTAGCAGTGTTTCAATGGGAGCACATCTGTGCCCAGCTATCGTCACGTTTTCAGCTGCTGCCTGTGGCCAGCGGTGCACAGACTGTGAATGTCCTGGAGCTCAGGATCCCGTCCAAAGCAGATCCCCAAACCGTTTCTCTTAGGTGGCTCCTGGTACACCGGTACCGTGTCCTGCTACTGGCAAACTAACCAGAGGCTGCTCTGTCCACGTATGCTATTGATAAAAAATGTTAGGCTGATGGTCAGTGCCTTTGTTAGCTGCCCGTTACCCTTCTGTGCTCTGAAGGGGAAGGTCCATGTGCGCTGCTGGGTCAGAAGCTGGATGTGCTGTTCCTTCTTGGTCCCAGAGGCCCTCTGTAGTCTGTCAGGAGATGTGCGTGGTGTCCCCCACATCTTGGTTCACCCACAGCATTCGTGATGTGAGGCTGAAGCTCCTTTTGCTTGATGAATGTCTCCTCTGCTCTTCTGCCAGGAACCGATGGCCTGTGTAATTCCAGGATTATCTGGGGGAGCACAAGGAGGGTTTCAAGTTGAAATTTCCTGTTGATGATTACAAGCAGGGTTGTTAAATTTTGCCTTGTAAGCACAGCTTACAAGCGATTTGGAGGGGTAAACATGGAAGAAGGAGTCATTTCCACCCCCTCGGATGTTGCTACATAACCAGCTGAATCAGCGTAGCTGAGGGGATGGTGCCTCTAGAGGAGAGGGCTCAAGAAGAAGCAGGAAAGTCCAGCAGCTGAGCAACTCCTCACAAAAAGGGATGTTCTCCATCCACAGCAGATCTTATCTGTCAGATTCCAACATTTCCAGCCACAGGAACCTGGCATCGCTTCTGCTGTGCTGAGTGCCAAACCAGCGTGCTCTGACTGCAGGACCCTGGCGTGGCCGTGGCAAGGACCGGCTTGGGAAAGAGGGATTAAGTTGGTTTGGTTTTGTTTTCAAAAAAGACGTCAAAAACAGTTGCTACTTTCTGGAAAGCTCACTGTCTGAAGAGGAGCTGTTTACAGAATTCAGAAGTTTGTAAACCTGGGGTGTTGCAATAGGAAATCCATGCTGGGAAAACAAGTTGAGCTGCTCTCGCAGCTAGCCAAGTAGCCAGCGCTGAGCCATGACTAACGCTCCCGAAAGGCTGAGTCGCTTCGGGCTGCTGATTGTGGTAGAGGAGGGGAGGGCTCTGCTGTAGAACTGCACTGGCAGGAGATGGCAGAGTCAGGAGAGGCGCTTAGGAGGACAGGGAAACGTGTAGAGGGTCTCTAGCAAGCCAGGATGGAAGCATGTGACCTGGACCAGTAGAATATCCTCCCCTAATAAGCAAACTTGTGGCAGTTGTACTGGTGCAAAAGGGAGTTCTGGGCTTTTAATTCTGTGGTGGCCTTTTAGAAAATGGATTTCTGCCTTCAGTGCAGGATGGGTTTGGCTCTGTATCACAGAAGATCACTCTGTAAAAGGGTTTGTCTGTTCTGTGGGGTCAGTGGCAGCACAGTATAAACGTGTAGTTTCCCTGGGTTCCTACGATTAGGGTATCTTGTCGTCCTGATCAGTCACGAAATAGGGCTTTTAATGCTTCTTTGTGTTTTGGAATTCCCCTTCTTGCTGACACCAGCTTGTGACATGGCCATGCCAGCTCCTGACAGTCAGTTTCTGGCCCTTGGTAACTGATTCCCCTTCCAACAACTGCAACAGCTGTTGGAGGACAGGAGTATTTGCAAGTAATTTGGTTTATGCTCCTGGCAACCCAAAGTTGTAGCTTGCAGCAAAATCTTACCAAGTTCTTTAATACCCTGTGGGGAAGGAAAATCCCTTTGTACTGGTGGTGAATCCCAAGGTTCAAATCTTCATGTCTTTTGGCCATGCTTTTGGCAAAACCTTTTTTCCTCCCTTTTTATTTTTTCATTTGTACAGCTGGCCAATCTGATCTCCCTCTCCACCCCCAACTGATGTTGTAGAGATGCCTGTAGCGTAGGAGCTACTGGTTTTTTGTTTCCCCCTATAGTTATTTGGATCCAGGGGTCGCTATCTAATTTATTTTTTGAGCAAGTCCTACATCCGGTTGCATCCGCGTTCTTGACCAGTGTTATCTGCACCAACAGTCCGATTCCATGGCTAAGTGACTGGACTGTGTGGAAAAATCACAGTAAAAATACTGTAACTTGTTATGCTCAACTGCTTTGTAAACTCCTTACAGTCATTTCCTTTCACTGACTCATTGTTCTTGATATTTTTTCAGATGAATTTTTCCATCACCCATTCTTGGACGCAAGTGCCTCTATGAAGAAATGTAAGTGTCGCGTTTCTATTACAACAGTTTTTGAACCATGACGCATCTTCCTGTGCTGCTAGTTCAAAGGGAAACAAAAAGACTGCTTTGTTTTCTTGGTTATTTAGGTGTGGATCTGGGGTTCATTACCGTGTCGTGTCCAGATTTTGCTATCAAAATGTATTTAATGTTGCCAACATCTTCAAAGGAAGAATTTGGGGGCTATTTAGAAACCTAAGTGAGAGGTAAATGTAGCTTTGAAATGCATTCAGCTGTTCTCTATGCAGTGCTTGGCCAGTGGGGATGCTTGTAGGTAAACAGGGTTGTGCAGCAAGATGGTGTTTTTCCACCCACATCAGTAGGACAGCTCAAGATAGTGAATGGGCAGAAAGAAGGTGACATTCTTGTCACCGCTTGCCGAGTGTGGTTGTACCAAATGGGAAGAGGTAACTCACTGAAACCTGCCACGTTTACCTCCAAAGTCTTGCAAAATCTTGTTTTAGAAGGGTTATTTGCTGGTGCTCTGTGAGAACTGTCCAAAACAAAGCTGGATTTCTATTGAGAATTCTTTCTTTCCTCTTTTGAATCAAAACTTTGCAAATTTCCAACCACATGTACTGTGATTCAGTTTTGTTTGTGGGAAAACAATTCCGAACTGCTGCCAGTGCATGGGATGTAACACTGCTGGCCAAAGGACTTGGTTTAGTGCAGTCGTATATGGTCATCTATTTCCTTCTGGAAGGATCCTCTTGGGCCTTTGATCTCTTAAGTAAGTGATAGCCACTGCTGGAAACCTTGGCTCTGATTTGGGGTGCCCAGCGCAAGGGCTGCAGGTTTCAGAGGAAATATGCCCGGTGCTTTCTGAACATGGAGCCGCTCTCAGACGTGTCACAGTGGACGCCCTGGAGGGAGGAGCAGGACTTCTCAATTGTTTCTGATACAGATTTCTAACTGTGTGTGTAGGTGACCGTCCTGCGGGCAAGAAAAGATGGTTCTGGTTTAGGGGAGCTTGCAAAGCAGCAAGACGTGGCGTGAGTCCTGTGAAGCAGGACTCCTCTTCAGGCAAGAAGGGACTCTGCCTGTTGAGGACTGCTCCGAAGCCAGCTCAGCACTCAGCACCTGCTGCACCGCTGCTGTGTGAGAAAAGGCCTTTGGAGTCTGATCCCCCTGCGGGCAGGGAAGGGCTCCCACGACTCTGTCCTGCATGCCAACCAGCTCATCTCTTACCTCCAGCTGCTCGGTTGCTTCACTGGCCAGAGGAACAGGAAACCCCCTGCAAACATGAAAGGATTCTGCTGGCTTGGCCTCAGTTTCCGACTTCTGCACGCTTGCTGTGCAGAAACCAGAGGCACCGTTACGAGCAGGGGATTCTAGCTCAGCCTTTGCCCCCATCTGCACCAAAGTTAATGGTGTGTGGTCGAGGCCCAGTTAAGAGGGCCCCTGTACGGGCAGGTAAGGACTGTCCCACCTCCAGCCCTCTCTGCTGCCCTGCCGGCCCCCGCCTCCAGGCCTACGTTCCCAGCCTGGAGTCCTCTCCAGGCAGGAGAAACTACTACTGGTTTTGAAAAGATGAAGGGAGAAATACCTCTTGGTTGCTGGAAGTCTCCAAGATGTTGTGCACTGGTAGAAGCCTGCTACTGGAGGAGATCGTTCCTGTCGCCTGCTGCGGAGGCACGAGCTGCTGGATGGATGGAGGCCTCCAGGAAGTGCAGTGAAGAGCCTGGATGAGAGGCTGCGTGTGGAAGTAGCGGTCCTGTTGACTTCTGAACACGTGAGAGAAGAACCAGTGTGTCAGCAAACGGCTGGGTTGTGGTGGTCTCATAAGAAAAACTCAGCTGTACACGGCACTGCTTAACACCGTAGGGGGCTTAATAATTGCACAGGTCCAGGTGACAAAACACAGCCACAGTTGCTCAGGGGCCAGCCCCCTGGCTGTGTGTGCAGAACTAAAACAAGTCCAGAAGTTTCTTGTGCTACTTCACATAAATGTGTGGCACAGCATCACAAGTGTGGGAAGTACTGAAGAAGACGAGATGGCTGCATTTGAATCATGATGGTCATGCTCAAATTGGATTGCATAGTGGAGGACCGGGAGGAGGAACGGCCTGCCCTGCTGTTTTCATTCTCCCTGGGAACTGATGATCTTGCTACCACTGACTGCAGTGGAAGCACAAGTAGGTCATGCAGATGTGCAAGTTTCCCTTAGAGTCTGCGTAATCTGCACAAGCATCTGTGTTCGGAACAATGCCTGCGGTTTGATGAATGCACCAAGACTTCAGCTGCGCTCAGGGACCCAGTGTGCAGCCTGAAGGAGCTCACAGTTCGCGGATACCTGTGCTGTGGATGCAGATAACTGCATGCATTTAGGTTCCAAACCAATTTCAATGAGAGCTGCTCACTTTCCATCTGAGGACACCTGAAGTCTGAGCTGCGTGTGGTGGCCTCTGCCCCTGCAGGCAGATCTGCCCCCAGGCAGAGCGGCAGAACGGGAGCGTTGCCACCAGCACACAGAGCTGAGGACATCACCCAGGCTCCCCAACCCTGCCAAGGCTGGTCTAGGCCTGGTCAAAACACAGCGACCAACAATGAAGAAAGAGCTATCGGCTGCTCGTTCTGTTGGGATACGTGTTGGTGTACCACCACCTCATGAAATCGTACACACTTCTTCTGGTGCAAGAAAATTTTGGATTTCATGATGATATTGAAGAGTTCCACAGTATTCCCAAATGGATAACTTTGAAGTTGCCAAGGCTACCTCACTTCAGTCAATTTTCATATTTTTCAAGATGTTTCATCAAAATCAACATTTCTGTCAAATTCTTTAAATATGAGTTTTCTAAGAAATTCATCCTCTCCGAGCCTTCGAGGGATGGTTGTTCTCCTGTCCCTCGAATCATCTCCCTCCTTTAGTGAAAGAAGGACCTAAATCTTCTGATACCCGGTGCTGACCGCAAAGCTCTGATTGCCGCAGGCTTTAGCCTGGAGAGGGGGTTCAAGGCCTTGGATTTAAGTAAACCGTGCACCTTACTTTCTGTTTCTTTATTTATATTTTATTATGGGTTTTGTACATGTGACTCATGTGCTATAGTTATGTAAAATTTTGTTAATAAAGTCTTTAAAATACCCTGTCTAGCCAGGGTGTCGTCTGTCTTTAGCCAGGACTCTGATCGCCATGTAGGATGGGGCAGTGCCTGACAGTAATAACACAGGAGGAGGCATAATGAGATGCTTGTGCAAGTCTTCTCTCTGTAAACATGTTGTAATTGGTACCCGTGCAGAGTATTTTGGAGTGCTTTTGCTCCTGTCTTTAATGAATGCAAAGCTGGTAGCTCCTTTGCTCTGACTTAAGAGAGTTTAAACACGAGAGGTTGTGGTTCAGAAGTGCACGAGGTGATGCTGCTGGGATGGCTCAAGTGGCTGGAAGATGTCTGGCTTGTTTCTAAACTTAGTGTACCTAAAATACCCAGGTAAAAACTAGCAAAAAATCACCATCACTTGTGCAGATAAAAGATTTTAATGCTATTTTTTTTTTTTTTACCCGAAAAACATTCTTCAGGCAAGCCCCTTGTTTTTGCACTCAAACTACTGCTTTGTCAGAGACTGCAGTCAAATCACTTCCTGATGATTGGTTTTGATTCAATCCAGATAATTAAAAAAACGCATCTCTCCAGCGTGTGTAAAACTCTGACTCCAAATAAAGCTTCCGTGAAGCCTGAGGCTCAGTTATTTTTGGGGCAGCCCAGCCCCTTGAAGGATGATTTGTCAGCAGTGATTTTTGCAGGTTCAGGATCCAGGATCAAGATCCGCAGCCGGAGCACAGGCTTCCCTCTGCGGCTCGTAGCTCTCCCATTTGAAACCAGTTGCCTTTGGTTATGCAACATCCACTCTGACTGTTTTGGTGCTGGAACAAGTCGGAGAGGACAATTACGAGGGCAGACTTCTGTACGTTACAATTACAATCCCGCAGTTTTTGGATTTGGGTGGGGGCCTACAGTTCACGTTAATATTCCCCACATTCAGACTTGAGCTGAAACCATGATGAGCCAACTGTTTGCACCCTTTTTAATTTTGAACTGGGAGTGCCTGGGCGTGTGGAGGAGCTGGAAGCGAGTGTTGAGCTTCCAAGCTTTCCTGGGTGCCTGGCAGGGAAAAATGCACAGACAGGCTTATGGGAGTCAGCTGGCCAGAGCCAAACCTCAGGGCTCTACTTGCATGGGCTGAAAGTTCATTGTTAGCATCAGGAGCTGTTGTATTGGGCCTCACAGAGTGGATTTGGAGTGGGTTTTTAAGGAAGACCATGATTAAAGATGCTGTATCTAAAGGTTGTGCTTCATGCAGCCTGGGTTTCAGTTGGTAGCAGAGCCGTCTGCCTGCTTGGCTTCCTTTAGAGATCAGTGGAAAGCTGGCCAAAGCAAATCGACAGAAATAGAAAAGTCTCAATTCCAGCCAGGTTTAAATCAATAATAAACACAAAACCAAAATAATGTGGAAGGGACCTTGAGAGCCCTGAAATGACTCTAATGAAAATACTAATTCCAGGAAAAATGAGCCGTGGCACAAGTTGTGCAGCAGGCCCATGTGGATACGGTTCAAAAATCACTTACCTTTTCCTAAAAGAGCCTTTATTTAGTGGGGATTGCTGTCTGCACAAGGGTGAATTGGTCAGTAGGAGCTGGCAAGATAATGGGGATATGTCCCCCCTGCTTTCTGGGAGGCGCAGGGGGAAGGCGGTAGGGATTCCTCTGCAGGAGTCTCTCGGGGATCAGGAGCAGCGTGTGACAGGCAGGACAGCGCTCTCCACCTCGGGGTGAGCTCTCAGCCCCCTGTGTGTGTTCCCTGAGCGTGGGGAGTGCGTGGGCAGTCCTGATGCACGAGGGCCCACGCTCTGCTGAATCGCCCCCTTTGCGGGAGAGCCTAACCCCTGCAGGAAAGCATGCCGTTTCTGTTCGTCTTAGCCAGGGCTGGAGAAGATGGCTGTGACCCCGGTTACGCTGCTCCAGTCTTGAAGTCAGTGCTGCTTTGGCTTTTGTGTTGCTGCTCTTGTTGCATCCCTGTCGGAGTGAGGAGTTCAGCACCTGGGTGACCGCTGTCTTTGTGCTGCCAGACGCTGAGCTGGTCATCCTTTAACCTCCTTTGGTAGGCTGAACGTTTTAAAGCCTTTTATTAATGGCATATTTTCCCATTCTTTTATCATTGAAACACTGTTTCAACAGTTAGTTGCAGAGAGATGGGCTTTTATTTTTCCAGGCAGTTGAGTAGAGTAAGCATGTTGTAGTAGCTAAGTGCAATTAACGACGGGAGTAGCTTACTTCAAACAGAAGCGTTCTTTGAGACGTTATTGCTCCTCCTTGCAGTAAGCAGGGAGTCATTAGCGCAGACCCTGTAAAGGTAGAAATGGATACAAGATGCTAATTTTCTGCCAGCACAATGGAAGAGGAGCAAAGCAAAATGTTCTCACTTAATCGTCGCCTCTGATCTCTGTCTAAAGGCATTCAAATACCAAAGTGGTTGCAAAGTAAAATCTGGTTTTAAGTACCCTAGCAAGGGTGTTGGGACTCTCTTGCATCTTTGTACCACTTAGTCTGGTGCTGGGGGACTGGGAAGTTGGAAGCACCAAAAGTTTCAAAGCCCATTGAGGAGTCACTGTTTCCTTTGACTGGTCTCCGTCCTGTGCCGAGTTCTCCCAAGCGATTTATTGAACCTCGCTTGCAGAGGCCGTTGAATGTTCTTTGCTCTTGTGATGCTTTGATCATCTTTTCTGTCTGAAGGTCGATGCTAACTTGTCCTTTCAGCGTGAGCTGTGTGCCTCTGTCAAGATTAGAGGAAAAACAGTTTGGTAACGAAGTAAATAAAGTGAACAGTTCCGATACGGAGCAACAAAACATCAAGAGAAGGGCTGCAAGAGCCACCAGCACTCTGGCACAATTTCTGCACGAAGAGATAAAATAAGCAAAAGCTCTTTAGCTTGCAGAAGCTGTGACTGAGGAGGAATGAGTTGAGGAATAGAAAGCAATGAACTGTTTCCTTGTGGAATGATTACAGCTGGGGTTTTATAGTATGTGGCCTGGGATACCTGGATGACTTTTTGGGGGCAGCAAGCACAAAGCAAAAATGAGAAGCTGCCTTTACATAGCGAAGAACTTGGTTTCCACGGCATGTCTCAGATGCTGAGAGTCATTAGGCAGACTGAGGAGCACGACTCTGCAAGGACTTTACAAAGGGCTGATGCAAAGAAGGGCCCAGGGCTCCGAGCCAGGATCCCTGTTGTTGGCGCCTCCCTTCGCACCCAGGATGTCGCTCCTGCAGAGCGCGCCTTTCTCCTCCCCACAGAGACTGGATAAATGCGCAGTGATTGTATCTTAACCGAGTTCCTAATGTTTTCGTGCGGAGTAATGCCGCTTGATTTAAGAGGTAAATGGGCCTGCGTTGGCTCGAGCAGATGTGGTTTACATAGTGGAGCTCCCAGCGTTCGGGGGAGGTGCTCTAAGCCACAAGGGCTGATAAAGAAGAAACTGAGGCTGTGGGAGCAGTCTAGCTCCTAACTGCTGGCACTGGCCTGAGTAACTCAGTCTGTTTTTCTGCATAACTTTCCCTTCATTTACAAAGATGCTTTGTAGGCTCTTCGGGGCAGAAACCATCTTGCTGCCTGCACGGGTCAGCTGTAGGGTGGACCTCTCATCTCGGTTGGATGTTCTGCAACCCTAAGAGTTGTAACTGTGAAACAGCCTGGGGAGGAGGGGCTGGGTGAAAGTTTTACATTTGAACAGCATGCTAAGTTTTCTGCTGTTCTCCTTTACTTGGTGGCATCTGACACGTGAAGTAAACCTGATGTGAAAAGATCTCATCTCAGGTTGACAACTTATTTATGTTGTGTTTTTTTTTTCTTCCTTGTTTTTAGCTGCTTCTGTGCCAATGCCTTCTTATCCCAGTTCAGGCTCCGGTAGTTCCTCCAGCAGCTCTTCTACTTCCCACCTGGCATCACCTCCCGTAAGTACAGCTCAGAGGATGCGCTGCTGATGTTAGTGGTCTCCCTGCTTGCTTCTCTGAAGCACAGCCTCTGCTTTTGCTGTCATCTGGTGCTGAACACTGTTACTGAACACTGAGGTCTGCCTGTGCGTGCTGCAGTGTCCTTCCCAGTGTGCTCAGAGCTGGATTCTGAAGGTTGTCGTTCTCTCTACAAGGAATATTTCAATTTGTCGTTGCCAATACATGAAAACCTTTGTGAAAGGAGTTGGTGTTAACAATATGAGCTTGTGTTGGCAGAGACAGAAAGCTCCTTGGAACCAAAAATAAATAAATAAAACAAAACAACAAACCAAAAACTGGCCACTAATTCAGGGCATAGTAATGCTTGTTTGGGTAGAAGTTCTCTGTTCTCAAGCTAAGTCTCTTCAGCTTGACAGCATATCCACCTTTTTTTTGAAAGCTGAGCCTCCTCCCTTCTGACCGGCGTTCCCAGGCACCACAGAGAGACATTCAGCAGAGCTGTTTGCTCCGAGCAGGCCTGCCACAGGCTGGTGGTCTCATGAGAGCTGATCTGAACTGATGGTTTTTCTCTCGGGTTACCTGAAATGATGAAAACTTTCCTGGAGGGCAGAATATCTACTGACCAGTGAAGTGACATTCCTCTAGCTCACTGAACTGATAGCTTGTTTTCGGAGGCTCTTGGTGAAAGCTGCCTTTTGACTTTGAACTGAGGAATGCTGGTGGTGTGATGGGAAAGGGAGAAGGACTGAATTTTCTTTTCTTGTTCTGGCGTTGCTGCTTTTTTGCTTTGTTCTCTGAGGTTTCCCTGGGCTAAGGCTTCTCGGCCTCTTTCAGGAAGTGCCATGACTGAATCTCTCTCTCCGTGTTTTCACATGGAAGGTATTGCATCTGCTGTGCGGAGCTGGTGTGGGAAAGATTGAGGGGCACTAGCCACAGTTGATCTAGGTGCTCATGGTGTGGACTGGGCAGAGAGGAGAGGTCTGTTCTGCTCTGAATGGCACACAATTGTATTCCTGACTGTACTTTTTCCTCCTGCAACCGCAGGTAGAAGGGTGGTTGGCTGGGGTGCTCCTTGGCCATAAGACTCCAGGAATGGGCAGCTGGTGTGAAAAATAGATTGTTCCACTTGAGCTGTCCTGGATCAGGAAGCTCAAGGGTGGTGCAGACTTTGGGGTCTCCGTGTGAGAAGTGTACTGCACTAGGCCTGGTTTGCTTTGGAAGTTTTGCTGGCAGAGCTATGCTGGCTCAGCATGTGAAAAACACCACGTGTGCAGGGCAGAGCCAGTATGTTATGTGGAGAAGAGACAGCTCTGACAGCTGGGAAAGTCCTTCTGCTTGCGTGTTGCGCGTGCAGTGAGTCAGTCCCTGTAGATACAGCAGGGGAGTGGACAAGGCTTTATTAGGGCCCAAGTGAAAGCTGATTCTGATCTTCTTCAGCCCCAAAGTGCATTAGAATGAAGACTGTCTTATGATCTGCACGGTGGGCAATTGACATGCCTTACAACTTTCTAAAACCATCTAGCCTCCGTCTATCTGTAAAAAGATTGTGAGACTATCCATCATTTGGCTGAAGGAAGAGAAAAAATTGAGCTCTTAGGGGCCTGTCATGCCTCTGATAGCTGTGAGGTGTTTATCTCTTGGATGCTTAGCCTTCTTTAGACCTCCCGAACTCCTCATCAGCACTACAGCAAAACAGGTTTGTCCCCAAAATGCTGAGACACTTACATACCTGTTCCTGAGTGCAAGGATGTGAGTAGAGACTAAAGGTGTAATGTTCAAAAACAAAAACCACAAAAGAACAACCAAAAACGCACTGAAGGCTCGTCTCTTTTTCTTGGCCTTACAAACTGAGTTGGTAGCAAATGTATGGTTGATCCAGAAAGCCTCAGGCGTGGCAGAGTGGTGTGATACCTTAAGTGATTTTTGTCTTATCCCAGCAACATCAGACATGCTGATACTATGTTTTTTTGAACAAAAGGTGCACGGCTCTGACATGGGCATAAAAGGTGTTCCTTCTCAGTAAACTGAACAGCTGCCTCTGGCAAACTGTCAGCCTTGCTTTATGAGCAAAATGTTGTCTGTAGCCTTGTACAGCTCGGTTTAAAGGATCCAGCAGAATGAAGAAGTAGCTGTGCTGAAGCCAGTATTTGTTTTCTTCTTCAATTAGCAGTCCCTTGGAGAGATGCAGCAGCAGCTGCAAGAGAAGACGCTGGCATCTCCTACCCAGGATTCCCCCGGTTTTCTGCATGGATCGAAGGACTCTGCTGGAAGCAGCAGTAAGAATTCATCCTGTGACACAGATGACTTCGTTATGGTCCCAGCACAGTTCTCAAGTAAGTTGGTTTCTGGAAATGCAGACAATCTGAGGAGAGGGGGGGATGTGGATGCTAAGGGTAGTTAATAGGCAGCTGAAACAGTGATTAAACCTGCCTGTTTTGGCTGAGTAACAGGAGTATTGTAGTTCTCACGCTGTGAGAGATTTCTTTCTCCCTGGTTAGCTTTGTAGGATATTTTGTAATTATCTTCCAAGATAGGATTTGAGAGTAAAGGTTATTTGGGAAATTCAATAAGAGACTGAAACTGGAAATCCAACTGGAAGAGGAGGTAAGTAGGCTCACAGGGAAATGTCTTCCTCTCACAGAATATGCTCCCATATCAGCATGTCTTCAGTTTCACTTAGCAGCACAGAGCAAGACAGCATTTCTGCTAGCAAGCTGATTTTATACATGAGAAATACCTAAGGAAAAAAAAAAAACTGTTGGATTTTTCCTGAAGTATCTTTGAATTTCACATTAGCACCTCTGTTTATTTATACTTTGATAAGAATTGCATGAAATATGGGGTTCACAGGGTCCAGAGCTACACTTCAGCCACGCACCTAAGAATGTTCATACACTGGTACTTAACCAGCAGAAGGATGTTGTTCAGTCTCAGCCATGTGTATGAGGATTTGCTGAGTTAGGATTTGTGATAAATGCTTTGATTCTTCCTTTCACAGTTGCACTACTTTTATTAAAAGAGGGATTTGGAAGGGGAGAACTGTGACAGGCAGGTCTCTGCTGTGTAATCCTCACAGTAAGGAAGAGCTCATTGTTGTTTGTGTTCTTCCTGGGAACAGCAATGGGACCAATGTCCATATGTCCAGTGCTAGCCACGTTTCCAGTGTTCAGATGTATCAGCAAAGCACGAACTCCCCTGTCTTGTATCCAGCAGCCAGCTCATTGAGCTGTCCCGGATTTTTGCCACTTAGCCATATATGCAGCATATAGCAGTGTTTTTACTGTTTTTTACAAAGCAGCTAATTGGTTGCACCAAGTGGGCATATACCTATTGCCCCCAAACAATTCTGTCAAGTTTTGAACCCCTTCTGAATGGGCTCCCTTTCAGCCTAAATCTTGCAAAACATCAGGGCATAAGGATCAGCAGCATCCACAAACTTCAGTTTCAACCTGCATGAATTTGGCAAAACACTGACTTCAGAAGTGACTCTGCAGATCTTGGAGGAGCGGGAAGTTCTACCCAAAATCTCAGTTGCTCTGAATATGTAAAGGGTTTTGAGGAATTGATCTCAAATTAATGTTTCTTCACTTCCTTGTTCCTCAGGTGATATGACTGCTGAGGCTGCAGGAGGGAAACCTATCCAAGACAGCTTGATGTACAGTGGGTAAGAGCACCCAGGCAACTGAAAATGAGGCCATTGGAGCATCCTGTGCCCTTGGGACTTCCTGGGTTCTGGTGAAGGGAGGGAAGATGTTGAATGAGCTTTCGTGATAGGGATGACTGTCACCTGCCTGTTTCTGACCATTTTCAGTTTTCACTGTCAGGTCTGAGTCAGAAATACATATATAGACCTGTCTGTTCCAACATCTGGAAACAACTTGGAACAAAGCTTCCTATTCTAGTTGTGTTTGTAACACACTAATGCCAGCAAACAGCCCTTACACATCACCTGTTTTTGCAAAGAAACTAGTATGAAAAGAAGGTGGCATCTTTAGATGGTGTTCTTTGTCACTGCATCTACCTTCATTCACTCCTGTCAAATTCATGATTAGAAAAATAGCCACAGAGACAAACTTCAGTGAGACTTTTCTAGGTTATTAGGGTTAGGAAGAGTCGCACTGACATGAACGTAAGTATTGCATAAGAACAAGAACGTGTGTATGCTGATGGGAGCACACCACTTCTAGAGCCGATACTCATTTATGCTTAGCTTCCTCATCCCTCAGGACCAAACTGCATTTCATTTGCTTAAAGGCTCCTACACCAGGTTAAAACGGCGTAGGAGAAATGTGGCCTAAAAGGCCTGTTGGTGCTCCAACACTGCCGGACGATCAGCGTGTGGCACCTGAATACTGCGGTGTACGTGGGGCAGCGTGACAGCTCCAGGGCTGCTATGACCAGGCTCAGCAGGGGGTGTGAGACAGGCACAGCTCTGTTCTGTGCTCTGCAGCGCGGAGCAGTTATTTCACAGGCTCTAACACCTGGGTTCTGTCTGCCCTTTTTTCAGGAGTTCTCTGCTGACTTCAGCAGGTTTGGAAAGCCAGGGAAGGACGCCATCTCCTTCTCCCCCTTACAGCAGTTCTCCTAGCCCCTCCAGGTAAGAAGGACTGTTTCGTGGTGATTGTGCAACTTTGATTAATTAAAATCCCATTGACTTCCAGGATAGGATTTTAAGAGATGTTGGCGTGCTGAGCAAGATCCACATCTCTCTTTTAATTAAAGGGCAACAAGGAACACCCAGGAGAAACTCCCCAGCCGTGGGCACTGATCGTCCCAAATATAAAGCCTGTCTCTCCCACCACGGGCCCTCAGAAGGGGCTAAGAGAGAATGCAGTAGAGCTGGAATTAACTCTGTTCCCTGGGAGAAGGTATTATTCTGATGCAGAGAGTTAATCTCCTCTGCTGGCATGTATGTGCTACTCATCCCCTCTGTGCTCAGCCTGCAGAGGCAGTGAGTATTCCAGCTGAAGACCCTTGCTTTTAAATTCACACAGTGAGTTAGAGCACAGTACATTAGCCAAGGCTGAAACTACTGTGGGCTTGAATTACTGGACAAAGGATAGGAGGACAAGCGTGGAGGAGTGTTGCTCATCTCTCCTTGCTGTTGAAGGACAGACACCTGGGCCTACTTAATTGTCTGCAGTTTGCTTGAAGCTCCAAGCAGCTCATTGCTCTATGTCTGTGTAAAGTAAAGCTGCTACCCACGACCCTTACAGAGGATGCATGAGTAAGCGTAACAAGTGCAAACAGGTGTGGTCACAGGTTTAGTTCCAACTGAGCTAGTTGTTTTCAAATCAGTTTTGGCCTTTAGAATTGTGGTAGGTGACAGCTGCCCGCGCACAGCAGCACCAACTGCCCAGCACCGCCAGCAGGCCCGGATGCATTTTTCTTCAGAAAATGTCAATGGTCTGTGGAAGGCGATCCTATAAACTTCAGAGCTTGAAGCTTTAGGGTTTGTGCTTAGCTTACAGGGAGCTGGCAGGTTTGCTTCCCACCTCGCTCGTGCCTGCTGGGAAGGCAGGACAGCTTTAATCTTCTCTCCTGTCAATATGGCACATGCTGGGGGAGGAGAGTTGGAGGGGAGTTCACACTGGGGAAGGGATGACCCTAAAATCTTTAAGAAAATGTAGTCCCAATCTGTGTTGAACACACTCATCACATAAACAGAGCCCAGAAAATGACAAAACATAGCCTGAAAGCATACAAATATAAAGGAGAAGAATATAGCTCAAAGCCTTGCTGACGTGATCAGATTAATTGGCAGGCACGTACCACAGCGTGCAGTATAATTGCATGAGGCTTCTTATGCCATCGCCCGCTAAGCTTTTTAACAGCTTATTCTGAATAAACTGATTCCTTTGCATTCTGGGGATCAGTCTTTATTAAAGGATTTGGCCTTGTTTCTGGACAGCAGTGAGTAGAAATTCATGGAAGTTCACTTCAAATGCTGCCTACTGTTCTCTGCTCTCTTCTCTTCATCCTATTCTGGTGGATCATAAGGCGGAAAGGCACAGCCGGTGGCTATGATCTAACCCTTTTTCTGCTCTTGCTGTCTTTCCTACTCATTCCTGCAGCTTTTGGGGAGCAGATTCCACACCCTCTGCAGCTACTTCCCACTTTTATATCTGCTTTAAAGAAACACTGAAAAGTTACTTCCTAACCTGCCCAGGATGGGAAACAAAAAAAAAACAACCATAGGTAATGAAAAGTTGGGGCAGTCGCTCCAAATCTGGAGTGCAAAACGTGATCGTTGATCTGTCCCTCGGAAGTATTACTAACACAAGTTTCAGTGCTCTTTGCTGTGGATTTCATGAGGCCCATTGGTTCAGCACTTGGCTTCACAGGTGCACAGAATGCCAGATTTTCTCTCCCTCTTGACTTTTCTTGCCAGAAGGCAGCAGTTTGCCCTTTCGTGTGTGGCTCTAGGCTAGGAAGCAATGCTTGGACGTAGCCCAGCTGGGACAGAAAGCAAAAGCTATTTTAGAGTAGCCAGCAGTGGGTTTTCCTCGGGATGTCACAATGCACTCTAGAGCAGCTCTCCTCATGGTTAACTAAAAGGTGAAGAGTAGGCAGAACTGAAATATGCTGATAGTTGAGGGTTGGTATTTTTTTTAATACTTCCTTGTTGAAAATGTGTAATAAGTCTAATGAAAAGTGCTTCCTTGTATATATCCCACGCTAATGGATTTCATGCAATTTTTGAAGAACTTTTAATTACTCTCAAGTAATTAAATTCCCTGCCCCAGGCTTATCTCTTTGTCTTTGCAAATTTATTGTCCATTGTAGTCCTTAAGGCTTGAGGCCAATTAGCAGATTTAGCCTATGTCAGCTGGGCACTTTCTTTTGCAACTTGCACCTTGTGTAGGACACCTGGCTCCTGTGAGGACTCATGTAAATCCTGGGGAGTGGGAGAGACTTTTCACCCCCAAAATTATTTTCCCCCTAAAGGATCTTGGCCAGATTGAAGAGAGTGCGTTTGTAATTTATGCTGGAAGTCAGGATGTGTGCAAAGTCTGACGTCAGCCCTCAGATCTGTTGGTTAAAGCTTGTTTGCTTCATGGCTGTCTGACACCGTGTCGTGTGCTGATGGAAGGCAGACACCAAAAACCTCACCTTTCCACTGAGCAATAAGAAACCTTGAATGCCTTTATTTTACTATATGCTAGTGAAGAATCAAGGCTTAGGTGATGCCCTTTAGAGTTTAATGCCGTCAGAGCTCTATCTCTCCTTGATAAGATTCTCCTAACTCCCTCTCTCATATGGAGAACTTAAATGAATAAAAATAGTAGATAAAAATAGTAGATATGTTAAGAGAGAAACCAGAATCACTTTTTGATCTTGCAGCCTGGATTAGTTAATTAGTTCTTTTGTGAAGGAGGAGTAGTGTCTTCGTGTGCACAGTGTGGAGATCTGCAGCTCAGCTTTGTTGAACACGGGCAGCATAAACCACGAAGTACTGCCGACCGTCCCCAAAAAAGAAATTTTGGTGATGGGATATTTGGAACTGCCAAGACACAGCTTGTCCCCTGTGCACGCGTGTACGCTCCTGCTGAGTTAAATGTCTTTCTTCTTCACCTTAAGTAAAACGCTTCCTCTCTGAGTGTTAGACCCGAAGAAATACTTCCTGCTTCAAAGGTTCAAGCTAAGGTGTGTGTCCTGCGCTGACAGCAAGGAGGACTGCAGCAGCCTTCATTACCAATAAGATCTTTCTGTAATTGTGCAACTTCCCTGCAATTGATGTTGGCAGCTGTAAAAAACGGCACCATGGCAATTAATCCAAGAATTTGGGAGCCTTTGGGAAAAGACTTTAGGCAGCTACTTAGTTAAATGTGGTGTTTGCATGGTTTCTGTATAGCATGGGTTTTGCAGAGTGGGGCGTACAGGCTAGTAACAGGGAAACTGTCACCTGGGGGAACAGATACCGGACATGGGCTGATTTACCTGCTTGGATGGAACTGGAAAGCAGTCTGAAGTTTGCAGAATGGGCCTGCCCATTTTGCCTGCGTGATATTCCTGCCGACCTTGATGGGCACATAGATAGCAGCTCCTGTCCCCTACTTTTATTCTCTCCCGAGTTGCCTTCTCCACCCTGTAGTTAACTTGCAAATACTCCGAAGTACACCAGCAGTGTGTGTTCTCTTCATGGTATGCCGAGGCTTTGATGGAGGTGCCATTGTTGCAGCAGTGTCTCTGCATGAATTGCAGATAGCTCTCGGCAGCAAAACCTTCGCTGGTGTCCTGTGCGAGCCACAGGCGTTCAGCCTTTGTTCGTGATGTGCTCTTTGGCTGGGGATCTGAGTCTGTTGGAAACTGGGCCAGTTGTGGCATGAAACACCAGGGCTCCAATTTTCCTGGAGGGAGTGGTGCGCTTGGGTGTGTGTTTTGGCTCCAGTCCGTGGGTGGGAAGCGTGCTGGAAGAAAGGTGCCTGCTCTCGGGAGGTGTGTGCCGCCACTTCCCTTTCGTATGGCTTTGAACTGCCAGCCGGTACAAACAGCAGCCTGAGAGGAGCGAGGGGGGCACTCCCTGCGTGAGGTTGCTTTGTGAAGATAATACCTCCAATTAGCTGGCCGAAGGCCCACCCCTTACACGAGGCTTTGTCTCCTTTCCACAGCCGGCAGGGTCAGTTTTCCAGCAGCAAGTACGGACACTCCGTGCCCATCCCGGTTCCGACACAAATCCATAACTACCGGAGGATTGAGCAGAACTTGCAGTCTCCCCACCAGTACGCCTCTCCTCGGTAAGTGCTGGCGCTGGGAGGAGGGGGTCACCTCAGTGTGTTACACCGCATTACATCTCGGGGGGCTTTTACAGTAGGTTCTCTCTAAAAATTTTCCTTTGTGATGGGCCTTTCCCCTTGCTGTAGGGAGCCGAGGCAGGCTGTTTGTGTGGTAACATTTAGTTTTGGAGTATTTCTGTAGTGATGTCGAAATTTATTTGTTACCAGGTACTGTATGTTTTGTCTGCATGTGTGCATGTGACATAGCCCCCATCAGCTCTCTGTGTAGGCTGAGCGTTTTTGGGTCTGACAGCTTTTCCTGTGCCGGATACGACTTGGTGGTCCAAGCAGAGACCATCGTTCATTGGGCACTTGCCTCTCCGAAAGGCAAAAGTTGAGATAAATGACTGAAATGGATAGGGATGCAAAACTTACCTGACTTTACTAATCAGTTCCTGTAGCTAGTCACACCATAGATGTTTCTCACACGAGTTCCATATTAATGTGGTTACGCATCCTAATGAAGTCACGAGTAATTCCTGCCCGTGAGGCAGAGCGTGCCTTCTGAGGGCCGTCAGGAGGAGCCGGATGTCAGCCTCCAGCTGCGTGCAGCTGCCTTCCTCAGCTTGGTGGTGATGTCTTCTACCTCCAAAAACCACCAAGCTTCTCTCCCTCGACACGTTTAATTCCTACAGTTTTGAGATCTGGGTTAACAGTGGCAGCCCAGATTGTAGAAGAAGCATACGGGATCTCAAAGAGAGTTTGTACAGCAAGGGCAAAGAATATTCCAAGTATCTGGATTGCTGAAAGTTTAGTTTTCAGAAGTAAGGTAATGCCTGTGTCAGTCAGAGTTTGGGCTTCTTACCAGCTTAATTAAGGATAAGGCTTACTCAGAGTGGACCCAGAACTGGAGACACAGTGTTGATACTAGCCACAGACCAGCGGAGAGATTTGTTTTGTGGCAGTGTTAGTTCCATACTATTCTATGCTCAGTTCTTTGAATGCGTGACAGTTTTGGTGGTAAGCTCCTTCCCGTTTCCTGCGTGCCCTGTATTTCTTACAGCAGTATTTGTGCACCCTGTTAGTGCTGAAGCTAACGAGAGTCCCAGCCATCCATGTGATGTATAAAAAGCTCTGGAGAACGTGCAGAGGCTGCCCTGAGGCACGCCGTGCCTGCTCCAGGCACAGTGACAGGCTGCTGAGCTTGGGCTCGCGGCGTGCGGATACCAGTCTGGGATCAAACCGTCACGTTTTGCTGCTTTTAGTCAGCACTGTGTAAGGATGAGATTAGCATCGTCCCTGCAGAGGAACTTGAGGAATGGAACCAATCAGATGATTCACGCTCTGCTTTTAGCATCATCGCAAAATCTCTGGCGTCATGTTTTGTCTCCTGCCCCGGGAAGCCATATTTATCTTTCATCATCACTTCCTCTAATCAGCAAATTGATTAGACACACTTCAGGAATGGAAGGAGAAAACTTCATCAAGCGTTTTGTGTGATTCCGCTTTGCCATCAGCTGTATCACATAGGCCATTGCAGCCAAACGCCTCATCGCGTCTGGCACGTAGCCTGACTAAGAGCTGTGACACAGCCTCTGCTTCTGCAGTATCGCCTGCTGTCATCTGACTGGCTGGTGATGCCTGTAGCACAGCTTGTTTGTGGATAGAGATCTCGTGTGGTGAGGCGGTG
Source organism: Heteronetta atricapilla (assembly GCA_011075105.1). Classification (NCBI taxonomy): domain Eukaryota; kingdom Metazoa; phylum Chordata; class Aves; order Anseriformes; family Anatidae; genus Heteronetta; species Heteronetta atricapilla. The sequence continues at coordinate 12,545,392 of CM021745.1, read as the reverse complement.
ATTATGCGTGCTTGCTTTTGGCCACATCACCTGTCCTGCTCGTCTGCTCCTTGCCTGTGCCGTGGCTCGTAGGGTGGTGTTTGACATGCCACACCTTTCAGCAGCTGCAGTCAGCTCCTGGTTTTTCCTGCAAGCTCACAAGAAATAACAATTAGTCTTCTCGATGGTTGATGTTCTGAAGAGTTAAAAATTTGGCAGAGCAATGCTTGCTTTCTGTCACTAGGTGTCTTTTTCCTGTGTCAGGTGTGTTTGCTTTTTGTACGTTAGTTTTGCTTCAGGGCCAGGCGCTTAGTGAGTGTTCGGCCTCTAAATCTGGAGCAACATAAACGGAAGTGATCTTTAGGTTAAAACTTTTAATGATTTCCTTTTTTTTCCCCTCAGCCTGTGAATCCAGTGTGGACTAATTTGACAGAAATACAGTAACACATGGGGGTGGGGTTGAGGAGGGAGAAGGGGAAAAAAATCAAACTCATATCTCAGTGACTGGTATTTTTTCTGAAGCATGGGATCAAGTAGTGCCAGATGCCTGGTGGTGTTGCAGAACAGACATCCTGACCCTCCGCCAGGGTGGGTTTGCCTGTAATGCAGTTAGCCCTGCTTGTACTGCTGAAACCTTGAAGGCTTCATTCCTTCTGTTCAGATACGCACGGACAGATTAAGCGTGTGCTGCTGGGAGAGGAGGCAGGATGCCTTGCTGACAGCATCTTTCAATGGCTTGCACACTGTTTTTTCAGCATATTCATTGATTTTTGTCTAGAAAACCACCCACCGGCTGAGACTAATGTTCTTTCAACAATGGAAAAGATGTTTCCAAATCAAGAGTAGATGTGATGAAAAAACTGTTTTCTCGCCTAAAGGAGTGCAGTGGAATCTTGGTGAAGGAGCCTGCAGAGGCAGATTGGCACCTCAGGAGTTAGGCTGTGTTCTTAAAGCACGATGAAACTATTCAAATATTGATAATTAATACACAAAAATCCCACCCCTCTCCAGAATGGTGGTGTGGCTCTAGGTACTTTCTCCCTATTCTAGTTTCTTCTTGGTTTCTTTTTAGCAGCTAGGTAATTCTTGAGGTTCCTGCATGTGTGGCCTGTACAAATTAATTTCAGTTCTCTAAGGTGAGGTTTCACAAGGAGTTAGGGGAGTTTGAAGCCCAGGCAATTCTGACCATTCCACCTCAAAGAGAAATTCCTCTGGGTAGTACTCAGCTGTTTCAGATCTGACAGCCACGCACTGCTCTGCTTCACTTTATAGCTTCTCCTGAGTTGAGTCAAAGCCCTGTTACAGAGCAGTTCCTTTGGCACAGCATAACTCCCTGTAGCACAACGTGCACTCGCAGAGCTTTCCAACTTAAAGGCTGCTCTGACAGAGGAGTGCGTGGCTCAGCACAGGAGGGACACTTGAATAAAACCCTCTCAGTGCAGTGTGAAGACACTACCTACAATAAACACTCTGGACACAGCAAAATAGGAAATGGTCATGTTCAGGACTCATTTAGATACCTGCAAGCGTCTAAAAGTGACGTTTTAAAAGATGAGAGGCTTCCCTGCTTACAGCTGAGCTAATCCAGCTCATTCTTTTCATACTTCTGCAAAATGTTATTTGGACTGGAACTCTTGAGAACAAGGATTATCATCTTAACCTGTATTTATGTACTCCTAGTACAGTCGAGTTTTGATCTAAGATAAACAGCTGTAAAGCTCCGCTTCTGTGGGGGTAACTGGGTGTGTTTGAGTATCAGGTGTTAATATTTTCCTTACTCTTCTTTACTGGCAATTGAAGTGATGTGCATGTTGCTGTTCTTTCCTGTAAGGTCTGGTACGGTCCGGAGATCTAGCAGTACAAGTCCTCTTGGTTTTCCTAAAACTGGTGCTTCCCCTCCTTATCCTGGAGAGCATGGATCTGTGCCCAGCTCTAGAAAGCTCTCCTTTGGCGGTGCCAAGCCGTTTATGCCATCACCGCAAGGTAAGATGTCAACTGGCATGTTGCTGCTCTAATAAAATCACGTCTCTCTCCTGTAAAGAGGAGGTTTTGACCAGCTGTAACTGCTAGGTAATAGGGAATTCAGATCGTTGTGTTCTCCCATGGCTCTTCTCAATAGAATATTTGACAGGTGTTTTGGCCTCAGTAAAATGGAGAGGAAAATACCTATTAGCTGTGTTTTGGTGTCTGCATGAAAGATTTTGCTTTTCTCTCCAAAGGGCTTCTCTAAGAGCAAAGTAGTGGTTTTTGGTTTTGGTTTTGTTTTTTTTTTACCAGTTTGGGTTGAAGTGAGAAAAATATGAGCCAACTGCCATCAGAGCAGAATACTGACTGGCTTTGGAAGTGCTTGAAACTTCACTATGTCTACTGAAAAGCAGCTGTCTGAATACCTGATAGCCTGACCCACGCGCTAACAAGCAAATCAAGCAGAAGAGGATAAGAAAAGCCCTAGTGTGCAAATGATGCAATTTGCTGTTTCCTGTAAAGGAACAGACTGATGTAATTAGCTATTCTATATCCCTAGTCTCCCATCCTATATTTATTAGTCTCTGTTGATAGGGAAATGGAGACTATTTATATTCCATTCCTCTGAATTAATATTTGTGCAAAGTCAGACTAAACCTGGCTAAATGAATACCAGCCAGAGCTCTTCTCCTCCTTTTACAGGAGTTGTTGATCTTTTCACTATACAGCCAGGGCTGAGAAGACTGGGAGAGATGACTACTACCTTTCTATAAAATAGGAGGTGTGTAGTATTGTTGTTGCCTATGAAAACTTAATGCTGAATAGTCTTTGATTTTGTTCCCTTAAAGTTGGAACGATCCCAGAGCAGCCCAGCCAGACTGTTATCCCCTCTTCTGTTGGAGCAGAAGTGAGAAGCCGGATTCCCATGGCTGGTAAGTTGATCCTTACTTTCCTTATTACTCCTATGGGTGGGGCCAGAGCCGAAGTCTCGGGGCATTCAGGGTTGGGTATGTACCTCCTTGGATGTCTTAGCAGTGAATCCTGGCATCAGGCTGGCTTTTTTCTTTTAGAACCCAAAAATGATATGGTTTGTCACTGTGTTTGGGCTCTCCAGGTGCCTCAGTGCCCGAACACTCTCCTCGAGGGATGGGTTCCCGGCTCCACAGTGCTCCCAACCTGTCAGATTTGCATTCCTGCAGGCAGAAGATAACCAAGCAGCACTCTGATCCTCTAGTTGCTCACTTTGGCCATACCCCAGTCAGCCAGCCTCTGCAGATTCATGGCCTGCAGCACTGCCGGCAGCTCAGATCCTCACCAAAGCTGTCTGAGTTCATGCAGAGAAGCCCATTGCCAACTATCATGGGCTCCCCTACAAAGGTATATCGAGGAGTCTGCCTTTGGGTTTCTCATGGCTTGATTCGCTGGGTTATCTGGGGGTGAAGCACTGTATGCTCAGATATCTCTGACCTGGATTTATCACCACTTGTTCCCTTTTCTTCAAGGGCTGTTTAGTGATCTGTGTGAAATGTGGCGGTGTCCTAGTTCTTAGTGGACAGATCTCACTTGGCAACAGCGTTCACCATCTGAGCAGAGTCCGGGGTTTTAAACAGGCAATGAAAAGGAGCTGCCCAGATGAGGACAGAAGCGCATCAGTGCGCTGCGGTGTCAGGGTTGATTTGTACATCACAGCTTGTGGCACAAGCGTGCGGCCAGGGGGAATCCCCAGCAGAGACAGCAGGAGGTTAAGCGGGTGAAAGCCCCACTGCCTGACGTGAAGCTGGCACTGCGACGGCATTTCTCTGTGTTTCTGTTAGGCTACTACAAATTTTCAGCAGAGCTTGTCCTTTCATTTTAGTCTTTCTGGGATAGGGGACAAGTAACTGTGTGGGCTGGAATTTCCTCCTCTTTTCCTCCTATTCCAGGCTTGTTTTTAAGTGTACAATTTAATTCTGATGAACAAATGAGGGGTGAGGGAACCTTCATCCTTCATTTTAAAAACTGCTGTTTTCTCTTTTTCCTAGGCTGTGTCCCCTTTTGAGTTTCCCAAAACCCCAAGTTCCCAGAACCTCCTCACCCTCTTGGCCCATCAGGGGGTCATGATGACTCCAACGCGGAACAAGACCCTGCCAGATCTGAAGGAGATGGGTCATTTCCACTGCCAGCAGACTGGCTTGGGACTGAGGCCTGTGGAAGAGATCAAGGGCAGGTGAGCTATGGTTGCCTTATGTAGTGGTGCTCCATTCCCTAACGTGGGGTGAGTGGGGCAAATTTCAAAGCCCAGCTACGACTTCAGTTAAAATGTGCGAGCATTCTGCAGTCATCTGCTTGCACCCTTGGGTTGCAGGCAGATGTTAGGCAGATTTTTTAAAGTCTTTTTCTACAGAAGCGGGCTGTGGCCTAGGTTTTATAAATGAAAGATTGCCTACAGCTTCACACTGTTCAGTGCCCAAGGTTTCAGCAAGTGGGGAATCAAGGATTTGGTTATTAGACCAGACTCCCTGCAATCATTCAAATGTGTGCTTTGCTCTTTTTGGATCCTGTGCCTGTCGTGAGGTAGAGGTATTCCTTGTCTATCAAACTGTAGGCACAGGTCTTCAAAGATCTGTTTGAAAGCCAGGTACTGACATGAATGTTGCAGGATACAAAGTTGCTCAGGTGTTAGTGTTAAACTTTTCTTATCTGCCTCTCTGCTGATAGCAACCTTCTCCAGTGATCTGGAAGAGTCCTCTAGTATTAATTTCTCTATCTTCCATCAAAGAAAAAATGTTTTACAGCAATTCTGTACTCAGTTCTTTCATTACTGCAGTTAGTCAAAGTAGTGATTAGCTTTCGGCAAGTAGCACGAGGTGCTTCAGATGCTCTGCTAAAAGAGGAATAGGGCCAGTGGTTATTTCAGTTTTGGACGCTTTGCTTCGTAGTTGTTGTGGACCAGCAATGGCACAAAATGGAGTGGAACTTAGCTGAAACTTTGCACGTGCCCCAAACTTGCTTGATTTTCTGCATCATCTTGTATGTTCTCTTTTTAGATCTCTGAGCACAGGCAGGCTCACTGACCTGCTTCTCAAGGCAGCCTTTGGGGCGCAGATCTCAGAAGCTGGCAGCAATGACAGCCTGAACAACGAGAAGCCAATGGAAATTGCAGGTAGGTGGAAAGGCCAGGCAGAGCTGGGGGGATGTCCTGGGCTGGGCTGGGCGGGAAGATTTTGGCTGTGTGCCTCCTATGAAAGGGAGGATCCTTTTCTGATGGCTTTTGACTGCTGTGCGTGAGGAGTGCAATGATGTTTGCTTGTTTTCTTCTGTGAGCGTTCGAAGGTCTGTGGGCTTACGTGTGCTGTGTAATTGCTGGCTAGCGGTGTGATTTTATAGGCAGGCAAGGCGTCCTCTCTTGGCCCCTTCTGAATGAGTTACCATGTGGAAGTGGGGGCCTCCTGCCAGTCAGCTTGAATATGAATGGCTCTGCAAGGGTGGGTCTTCTGCGCGTGCAGGTTGGGAAGCGAGGAGGGGAGAACAGCTGCAGCAGTGCGTAACGTCCTGCGGTCAGTGCCAGCCTGGCCTGGCCGTGTCATCGCAGGATGCCTCTAAAGGGAGTGCTGCCCTGTGCTGGTAACCACGGTGAGAGTCTACAGGAACATAAAACCGCTGGGTGAGGCACACCGTGCTCAGAGTAACTTTCCTGTAATGCCAGTCTGCGCCTTTCAACTGTCTCCCCAGCTCCCTCAGGTGCTTACGGAGGGACCCTGCACTCTGGTGCCCGGGCTGGGGGCTCTGCCAGCCCATCCCCGGTGATTTTTACTGTCGGATCCCCTCCCAGTGGAACAACCCCCCCACAGACCACGAGGACCAGGATGTTTTCAGGTAAAGGGCTGATACCTGCCTGTTCCAGTGGGAATGTCAGGGGGCAGAGCAACGTGCTGTCTTCCTTGTGGTGCACACCGGTGGTGGCAGAGGGCTGTTCAAAGCCCAGTCCAGAGAGCTCAGCTGGTCTAAATACCTTTGAGGTTCTTGTGCTGGCTCAGGCCAACCCCAGTCACTGCTGGTAACTCTTCACACTGGCACAAGGACTCATGCCTTGTAGGGGTTTCCAGGGCTGGAAGAGAGAGGCAAACTGTCCTTTTACATCGTTTTTGTCTACTTCAGGAATAATGCTGCAGCTGTTCATAGATCCACTGGTGCTGATAGGTCAACAAAGATAAGAATGTTCTGTACTCTGATGGGTTTTCCTTGTGGGCTGCAGATAAGCTATAAAAGGCAAGCATGTCCGTGCCCAACAACTCCAATGCACAAGTACCGTTACAAAAGGGCTCTATATGCCTAAGTACAAGTGGTGTGACTTATGCTGTGAATTGCTTAAGTAGGAAATGGGGAAGTGCACTCCTGGTGGGCAGATACGTCTTTTAAGATGCCAGCACTCTGGCCCCAGCAGCCAACAGCTGAGGCTGTGGTAATTGTCTCTGTTGGGACAGTGTGTCTGGGAGCTGGAGCCTATGTTCAGTTTAAGAAAACATTTGGACACTTCTGTTTGCTTTTTTGGCTTGTTTGGGTTCTTGTCCTGGCCGTTCCTCATCTGAACATAGTCAACTGTTCTTAATTACTGCAGGGAAGGTTTGGATGTTACCATGAATAAGCTGCTTGACTGGGACTGGGGGGACATATGGCTCAGTTCCTGGATATGGCTTGGATTCCCATCATAGCTAAACCCACTCAGATCCTTGACTGTCTGGCAAGTTGGGACCATAATCCTTCCTTTGTCTTGTAAGCAGGCAGGGACTCTCGTAAGGCAGGGACTCGCACAAAGTGCCTGAGTGCCCTATGGCACAATGGAGCTACTATCCTGGCTAGAGCCTCTAGCTACCACTGAAATGCTATGAATAGAGAATTCAGACTTCTGTATTGCTTTTGCAGAGATAATAACATTTGGGAAGCAGATCCAAGTGCTACTTTTTTAGTGGGTTGATGGTTGGCTACTTGAGGGTCTGCTGAGTAGCGAAGAGTTCAGATGGAGTGCCTGGTAAAGAAGGCTGTTAAATAATGAGCCCACAACACGTGCACAGCATGGGGTAAAGGCCATCAAAGCAATGCTGCTTGACAAGCTTTATTCTGTCTGTGTAGTAACTCCTTATGTTAGAGTTAATGCACAAAGTGGTGAAAAAGAGAGCTTTGCAAGCTGCAGCTCTACACCCCAAGTGCTTAGACAATCCGTGAGTAAGATCACTTGACAGATACAAAGGCAGAGCCTTTTCAGGATTTGTCATAACAATTTCTGCAAGCAGCGTCTCAGAATTGCAGGGCATTCAGAATGTGGTACTGTTGGTCTATTTCTCTATCTGCAAGATCTGGAAATACTCTACCAGTTTTTAATGATCCATTTAGCTCTGAAGCGTGCCAACTGGGAGAGATCTCCAGGAGAGGAGGCTGAGCGTCTCTGCAGATTAGTTGTTCAAATGTGCATTACATTGCTAAACCTTTTGAAGTCAGGGCAGGGCAGCAAATGAAACCCACAGGTAGAAGAGAACTGTCTCCCTCCAGAGGATCGGTGACGGTGGAGAATTAGCAGAGCATCCTAGCTGGTAGTAGCATCCCCCTGACAGATAGAATATACCCCTCGGCAGCAGGGTGTCAGGGGATACAAAGCCCTCTTGGAATGTATTATCTATACCCTGAGGCAGAAACTCCTTTTGAAGTGTGTATCTTTTCTATGCTATATACTCTTAAGGTGGATTCAGTGACCACGAAAGGGAAAAGATGATGGTGAGGGAATTGTTCGGTGAACACAGTTCTTACTCCTGAATCCTGAGGTCAGGGTCTTGACTTAGCTGAAGTCACTCTGTCCAACCTCACATTTGTAAACAGAGGAAGGCAGAAGTGCAGGGCATATAACAGAAAGCTTTCCTGGTTTACATGCAAGTGGCTGATGTTTTAAAACCACGATAAAAACCTCACGTACCAGAGGTACACCAGAGGCTTACTCGGTGATGGTGTTAAAATTAAGGCAGCAAGGTTCAAGCCATGCTGATCCATGATAAGGAGGTTGATTGTGGTGGTGTATGATAAAATGCAGCCCAAGATACTGTGGCAGGATTCAGAAAGGGTTGGGGACAGGGAGGGGAGGTGCTTCAGGAAGTGTCCCCCAAAATGACAGGCAATCTGGAAGGTGCATTACATTTGCTCGTGCTTGTAAACTGTCTAGCTGAGTCACTGAGGAGCTTGCATGCGGAGTGGTTATTCTGCATCAAGAGTCCTTGTGTCTTTTGTAGAGTGCCTGTTGCTGGCTCCCCTAAGAGCCAGGATCCTGGATCCTACAGCTACAATTATCCCCTATGCTGGTCAAAGAATACCCAGTCTAATATTAACATCTCAAGTAACTCCTTTGCCTGTTTTTCTTCCCAGTGGGGTCTTCCAGCTCTCTCAGTTCTGGAGGCTCGTTCACCGGCAGGCACTTGGCAGTGGGAACTGGTGGGGATGCTGCGGAAGGCCCTGCGAGTCTCCGCTACGCTTTTGCTGATCCAATCACCGCTAACCTGGAAAGTGCCGTTACATTCGAGGCACCAGAGCTGCCTGAAGAGACCCTCATGGAGGTGGGTACATCCCCCCAGGGACTTGCTGGGGGCAAAAGACAGGGGAGAATAAAGGGAAAGAAAATCCAGAGGTCCAATGTTTGGTTCATCCAGAGGTTCGTGTTTGCAGTCAAGCAGTTGCTTCCAAAGATGGCGTGAGCTGGCTTCAAGAGAGGTAGGCAACACAGCGCTCAGGAAGCCCAGGATGTATTTAGGGAAGTGGTTTTTGAGGCTGCTGTCAAGCCGTGTAGTCCTTGGGACTGCCCAAATGGGATTAAAATTCACCATTTTAAAAGCTGAATTTGCAGGTTGGAAACATCAGTTATCTGGTGTGTCCTGCATGAACAGTTTTTAAATAAAACCTGGCTACTCTGGGCCTTCTCCCTTTTAGAAGGCTCAGCATTAGAATAGCTGACTTGAGAGAATGAGTAGCTTGGTGTATCACATGACTGCCTGCTACATGCACTTAGGGAGTCAGTCAGTGATACAGCCTCTGCCCAAGGAGTCTGAAAAAAAGTAAACCTGACACGTTTACTGATGGGGAGCAGGGGACATGACATGCTCTGCACCAGAACAGCTGAACCAGATTGTCAAGCTGTAAGGCTGCCAGGCTCTCCCTCTGTGGGCTGAAGACCAGCTGAAGCAAAGCAAATGCTTTTGTAGCTGAGATAGATTTGAAATGTAGGTCAGGCTGCCCATTTGCAGTAGAGGTGGGAGACAGAATCAGCCATGGATTCAGCTCTGTTCATGGTACAGTGTTGGGCTGCCTAGGACTGGGAAAGGCTCTTCGTATCTGGATTTTGTTGGTGTTGCTAAAAGCCCTTGGATACCTACAAAGATCTACATACGTTGTTTTAAGGATGTGGATTTGCTCTTTTGCTTCAGATTTTAGTGCTAGGACTGACTGATAGGCATTGATGTATCACAACAGCGCTGAATTTAACTGAGCATCCTGTCTTTGAGGTCCCAGAAGTATGGGGCCCTGCCAGCTGCTGTCACTTTTCAGGGTCTGAAGAGAAGTGTGCTAAAGAAGTTACCAGCTTGATTTTATTAATCCCATTCAGTTCAGCTTTGTCTGTAAGGAGTCATCTGAGTTTGCTCATAATTTCTGCTGAGCATAATAATTGATCCACATGTCACAAAACCTTCCTGGCACCAAACCCTTTTGGCATATTTGGAGACTCCTTTGTGCTCTGTGGAGTTGGCCAGAATACAAATCTGGCAGATCTTCTGATCTCTGATGCTTTCAGGGCATTGAAATCTTGCTAGTTAAGCACCCCTATTTATCCTGAGCAGAGCTGCTGTGTTCAGATAGGTGGTAGTTCTCCGGTCTCTTGGAAAAGTTTCTTTAGATGCAGACAAGGCAAACTGAATGCTAAATTTTAGTCTGTTTTGCAGTGCTTTGCAAACACAATAGAGATGGCAATGGAAGGAAAGACTCTTGTGATGCCTAATAAGGCCAGAAACGCGAGAGTAAGAAATGAGGCCAACTGTGTTTGCAGAGAGGAAGGACTGTGCATTGGTGAGAGATACAAGGCTGAGACTTGCAAGATCTCAGCAGGTTCCTGCTTTGCCACAAACTTCTTGTATGACTTGGCAGTTACTTAATCTCCAAGTTCCTTCTTTGCTTTTAAAGAAAACAGAGGAAGACGGAAACTTCCTTACCTTACTGGACTCTCAAGGTAGCAAGATAGCAGAGAAGAGTCTGATATTTCAGATAGTCAAAGCTCCTTTAGCACCAAGTGCCTGAGCTGCTGAATGAAAAACAAAAACATGCAGAACTTGAGCACGTGCTTTTTTGTTTGTTTCCCCCTCAAATTTATGTAGAAAACATCCTTACCAAGCCCCTGTAAGAGAACTGATCCAAATGTTTGAAGGTCGTACAGGTTAGCTGCATTTCTGCAGAGGGTACAAACAATGGAGTTGCATCTGATCCAGGCAGCAATTCATTTTGTAGGACCCACAACTATTCAGTTTTCCCAAAAATACTAACTTCCCCAAAATGCTTGCAATGATTTAAGCATTAGAGGTTCCCAGAAACAGGATAATACCCTTTGGTCTGTAATAGCAGAGGAAAATCTGCTTTGAAATGAACACAGTGATTGGAGTGCGAGTCTCTCCCCTCACTAACTGGGCAGGGGCTGCAGCTGAAGGGCTGTCCTTGCTGTCCCTTCAGAGCTGGGAGCACGCAGAGACCCAGCTACGTGAGGGCTGGGGTTGCAAGAGGTTGTCACTCACAAAAGCCACACTCACTTCCAGCTTTGTACCATCATGGCTGTGGTGGGGACCAGCGCTGGGCAGTTGTGCCAATGGTCTCGTCCCCTTCCTGGCTGACTTCTGAAACAGTCCAAAGCTGCTGGGAACACTCCTCAAGAAGGGAGCATGTAGTTCTGGAGCAAGTCTCACCAGCTTTTCCAGGGACTGGGCTGGGAATTTTTGGCCTGGGGCTGTCGCTGCCTTTAATGTGGAGGAGGAACCGGTGGGGTGTGTGGGCTCAGCGCTGAGTTTGGCTGTCCCTGCCCAAAGAAGAGGTGTGGGGGGATTTCAGGCCCAGGTGTTATTTCTTTAAGCTGGGATGAGCCACTGGCACAGCTCTAGGTAAGCAGCCTTCCCTGCGTGCCAGCTTTCCCTCTGTAACCCCGCCTTGTTTCCTTCACCAGCAAGAGCACACCGACATCCTGCGCAGCCTCCGCTTCACACTGGCCTTTGTCCACTACGTGATGGAGATCGCCGCCCTGAAAGGCAGCTCCAGCGAGATGAGCACTTCGGTGGCGTCTGAATACCAGCTGCAGGAGAGCGTGGTGGCTGACCAGATCAGCCTTCTCAGCCGGGAGTGGAGGTAAGGACTGGGCAGAGAGCCCCCCAAGTCACTCCCTGCCACCCCAGCGTGTCACTCTGTGCCTTCGGGACACGTAGTGCTGCCCCACTGACGGGTTGTGTTACGACATGCTTGCTTTGCAGCTATGCAGAGCAGCTGGTGCTGTACCTGAAAGTCGCAGAGCTGCTGTCCTCGGGCCTGCAGACAGCCATAGAGCAGATCAAAGCTGGCAAGCTGTGCCTGTCCTCCACCGTCAAGCAAGGTAAGGGGCATTGGCACATGGTACAAGGGCCTGGGATGGAAGAATGGGAAGTTCTACAAAGGCAGGGAGGATGTTAAGTGAGCGCAAACCCCCAGCGATGTGTGCACGAGCTTGGTCCTCATTGTGCTCTTGCATGGCCGGGCCTTCCTTTCGGGGTATTGTCCGTTCCTACTGAGAGGAATCTTCCTCTCTCCATGCTTAGTTCAGGTCTCAAGCTCCTTCCTGCTCATGCCCGTGTGAGAATCTTCAGCGCTAATTAGTGAGAGGGGAATTCATCTTATCTGATTCCTTGTACCTCTCTATCTCAGGTGTTTATTTGTACTCCAACCAAAACCAACTTAATTACACAGTGCCTGGCCTAGTAAGTGCTTACTTGGCAAATTGAGACGTGTCTCGGCAATGATGGTTTTCAAGTGAAACAAAAACACAGGAAGTAAAACTCCGGTAGCGCAGGAGTCACTGATTTGCTGGTCTCGCAGCCTTGCATTTGCATCTGACTGGCTGGCTTGTGGTGTGAGCTGGCTGTGATTCAGTGATTAGAAAGAACAATTCTAATGCGACAATGGCATTAGTACTGAGGCAGCTTTTGGAACCGCTTGAAGTGCTTGGCCCCTCAGCCCCCTGCCCCATGGGTTTAGTCTTTCAAAGTACCCATGCTGACTTGGGGCGGGGCTGCCAAAAGTACAGGTTACGTGCACCGAGCACACGTTATAGGGGGCAATATGGGGTAAAATGCACAGATTTAGCTACGCATCTTCCACATGTTCCCCATGGGCTAACATAACCCCCCAGAATTCTTCCTTTTCCAGGCAAATTGCAACGTGTAGATTCATGGCATAACTCTTCCTTCAGTGTGTGGGAATTGGATAAGGCTGCCTTTTCTTATTTCTCTCCCCACAAAGTACTGCTCCCTTGAGATTTTCAAGGGCACAGTGAGGACAAGAGGGTTGTCCAGGCACTCGTGTAACTTCTTCAGATATGTATGGAAAAAAAGGTGGAAGTGTGACAAGACACTGCCCCGGAGTGTCCTTGGGCAGTGTGTGCCAAGCAGGGTCCTCACCTTGCAGCCGTGATCTTCTTCCTGGTAATTTGGGCCCAGCCCAGAGCTCTGACTGAATTCCCCAGAGGACATTGCTTTGTTTGCATATGGTTTTTGTTGTTGTTGGGGTTTGGTGGGTTGGTTTGGTGTTTGTTTGTTTTAAGTAGTCTTGGCTCTCTTCTCCTGAGTTTTTCATTTTGCCCTTCTGATGTCACCCACGAGCTTTGGGATTCCAACTTGCTTTCAAATTTCTTCTGAACCAGGGTGCTCTGATAGTGTGACCCTGACAGGGTTAAGGTTTTGTGCCTCAGTCCTTTAGAGTTTCAACTGCCTTTGTTCATGGAGGCAGTCTCTTTTCTGGCTTTCTGCTCTCTTATCTCTACAAAGGAAGGCTATATTAGTCACAGGGCCTGACTGTCAGTGAAGTTGCCTCTCTGCATCGTACCCGAGACAGGTTTGTTCATGGTATGGGTTCATTTCCCTCCCCCAGAAGCAAGTTGTGCAGCGGGGTAGGATTTCCAACACACACATACTGGTTAATACTCAGCAGATGCTTTGTGCTAGGTACAGTGTGTAGGTCATGCCAGACTGCTAGTGAGACTCCGAGCTCGTGGCTTCGCTTGCTGTTTTGGGTTATTTAATCTCTTAGATCATATGTAACTCCTGGTTCTCTGTCACAACCTTCCTGTCGTAGCTGCCATGGTGCAGGAAAGGTGACCTTTCATTCTGGGACAGCATTGTCCCAGCAGAGAGATTCCTTTGCTCAGTACTGCTCAGCCACAGGGAGCTCCAGCAGCCACCACATACAAGTCACGTACTTCACAGCACGTCATCACCCGGCAAGTAACAGAAGCTTTGTATCTGGCATGTCTGCTGCTTCTGGTGATGCGTGAGACATCCTGCACCAAGCAAACTGCTCTGTACCTTGTGGCAGCCGAAGGAAACAAAAATAGGCCTGGCCTCAGGTGAAATAGACGTGTAGGTGTTGCAACATGCAGGCTTGTAACTGGTGAAGGTGACAAAGGAAGGGAAAAGACCCTGTGGTGGTGCAGCAAGTACTTACATTTGGCCTTAATATAACCTGATTGTCTTGAAGTTACTCATTTGGGGTCCTGTGCACGGAGACTGGGAGGCACAGGGAGAACTAGAAGAAGGTGCAATGCGTTTCTTTCCTTTATTCTAGTTGTGAAGAAGCTGAATGAGCTTTATAAATCCAGTGTATCATCCTGCCACTGCCTCAACATGAGACTGCAGAGGTTCTTCTTAGACAAACAGAAACTCATGGATCGCATCAACAGCATCACAGCAGAGAAGCTCATCTTCAGCTACGCCGTGCAAATGGTAATAACCGACGGGGCCTGGGAACAGGGCTAGCACAGAGCGGGTGTCAGACATAAGCAGTTCCTGCTGGCGGCCTTAGCAGGTGGTTTCATTCATGTGCCCAGTCTTTGGGGGTTGGATGATGGAGGTGTTCACGCAGATAAGGGGTCGTGTTGGGAAAGCTGGGTTTGGTCTGGGAGTAACTTTTTGCGTGGGGTTGTTGCCTGCAGGTGCAGTCTGCAGCCCTGGATGAGATGTTCCACCACAGAGAGGACTGTGCACAGAGGTACCACAAGGCTCTGTTGCTGATGGAAGGGCTCCTGAACATCATCACTGAACAGGGGGACATAGAAAACATCAATAAATGTGAGCGTTCGCTGGCTTTTTTTTCCCTCATTAGGTCATGCTGTGTTTTTTATAGCTGCATGGATCGGAACATTCAGTATCCATCATCCCCCTTTCCTTCGGCTACATCTTGGTGGACACAGCACAGATCTCTTGACTTGGTACAGCTGTAGCAGCCCAGCCTCCTGTTTTCCCAGGGAGAAAATGTTAGAAATGCAGGTCCCTGTTCTGAGCCATATTTTGAGAGCTGCACTGCAGAGCAATTGCCAGGGCTTTGTTGGAGTTTTTGATGTGTGAAAGAACTTGCTGAAGGAAGTGGCTTGGCAGTAGCAAAGACACGGGTTTGGTTTCCAGCCGGAACCATCCGTCCGATTGCACAGAGCACTTGGGAACGTGAAACTGCAGAGGCTGTCAGGCAGAGATGGCTGATCAGCACAGCACGGGCTCCTTCCAACCCTTCTAACATGGGACTGCTCACCCGTCTGGGTTCCCCAGGGCAGGCCAAGAAGGCAGCAGACAAGTATTTTTCTCATGAGGACGTGGCTGCAGTAGCAGTGAAAGCCAAGCTTTTACCTGCTTGTTGTCGTTTGGCTTCCCTTCCCAGAGACAGATGGGTCCCTTGTTCGCTGCTCTTTGCTGTCACCTCTCTGGTACCCTCCCTTGGCTGTGTGTCTGAGGGGGGGTTGTACTCCGCTGCTGCAGGCTCCACAACTAATGCGCGCAGCGTGGAAACGACTGACCTCTCTCGCTCAGAGTTGAGCTTCCCCTGCCCTTCTGGCTGGAGTTCAGTCACCTTTGTTATCCCTCTGTACGGGAGGGAGGCAGAGGGGAATGGGGGACAGCCTTTGTCCATGAGAGCAGCTTGACTTCGCCTCAGCTCTGCTCCATCGCAGCTAAACCAGCCCGTGGGCGGCAGGCCAGCACCGCGGCGGTGTGAGGGGAGCAGGCGCAGCTGGCAAAGCGCCTCTCCCCCTCTGCTGGCTGGTGAGTGCATTTCTTGGGCCAGCATCCGAAGTGCTGCCAGACTGCTCTAGTTGTCCGTGTGGACAGAGCTCTTGGGTAGGTAATGAGAGGAGAGATTTCTGGCTCGCAGGCAATCAGTCAGCTAATTATCACTAACTTTAACAGCTGACATGAGGCTCGCTGAAGGAGAGCAAAAGGAGATTGGCAGGCAGTGTGCGGTACTGGAGGGTTAAGCGACTAGGGAATACCAGGTAGTTTCTATTGTACCATTTCTTAACAAGCCCAAATCACATCTTTTGTCCAGAGATACAGTGAATGCGTCCAATGGATTTCTCTTCCCAGCCGGTACCCTGGTATTCCCTGTTTTACCTATGTTCCAGCTTCCTGATTGAGTTGTTCTCTGGCAGGCTGCAGCATGTGCACATTTCCTTTTAGATCTTAGGTTCTTGATTACTTTTTTCAGAAAAGTAAAATGATGAATGTAGAAATACAGCAAATGTTTAGCTTTTGACAGGGTCTCAGGCTCAGATGGGGAGAATCTGGCCCTGACTGTGCTGGGCTGTGCATGCTCCATCTCTCAGCTGTAAGCCATGAAAAATGGCACAGGAGGCCGTGAGTTATCTTGACTGCTGACAAAAGCCTCTCCAATAAATTAAAAATTAATAAATTGTTTACCGCGGATGGTGGTCCTTTAGAACATCACGATAACTGTATTAGAACTGCTGCCTCACTGCTTTCAGTCCTGGATCTCTAATCGTTCAGCTCTTTGGCCTGTTTCTTCCCAGCACGATTGTTGTGGCTAGGTCCTCACCTAGTCTAAATCAGTACATGGTAGTGATTCCAGAAGGGTTGCTTAGGTTTGTTGAAATTCTCTTGTTGTGTTTTTGTTTCTTTGCTCTCCAAATCTCCAGCATGTTTTGGTAGTCTTTATATTGCCGGGAAAGTGAGAAGCTGATTTGTTGTGTTTTTTTTTTCTCTCCCAGGTAAACTCTGCATCGAGCGCAGGCTGTCAGCTCTGCTGTCGGGGTTCTGCGCCTGATTTTAGTAGTGTTCTTCTCCACACACCTCATCCCAGCTGATCACTTTGTTTCCAGCGGCCTGCTGCTGTGGCAGGAATCAATTTTGGCAGTAGGATACCCGGAGGATGAACCGCTCGATGTTCTGTATTTTGACATTTTGGGAAGTTGTTCCACAGACTTAAGTTCTTCTGTGGGGAGGTGTGACTGCAGCCAGCACAAATACTTCCCTGCCCAGAGGCTGGGCGAAGACGTAGCTGATGTGGAAAGGTTTCCCTCATTGGCAGCAGGGATGAAGGATAGAAGTCTGCTTCTTCCCAGCACTTTGAAGGATAAAGACTGCTGCCTGTCTTCTTGCTTAAGAACAGGGTATTCCGTGCTGTCTCCATTGCAGGCAATGGATGTGCTGAAACTGCTGGCTTCAGTTCATGCTGGAGGATGTCATTCAGAAATCAAGGCCAGTTTGTGTACTTTCCCCTACCCCAGCTGATAGCCAGGCACCTTCAAGCTTCCTGGCAACCCGAGGCTCCCTGCCCTTGTCTCCTTTGTCCTTTCTCATACTCATTTCTGCCTTGGAGTGCTTGCTGAATGGCCGAGAGGAGGGAACCTGCCCGACTTGGCCTGAGCGCTGCTGAAATAGCTGCCACCTTCTGCAGACTTAGTGAGCAGGGCTGCGAGCGAGCTGCCACTGGGGAAGTCTGCACCTCCCGTGGCTGTCGCGTGGCCTGCCTCTGCGGACGGGCAAACGACCCAGGGAAAGAGACTCTGCCTGGAAAACAGGAAGATGACGGAAAATGCAATGTTCCTGTGTTTCTAAGAAGCCAAAATGAATCCGTTCCTCCCTCGGTCCCTGTGCTCACTGGGATCAGCATTAAAGACCCTTGGCTGTTCGGTTCAGCCTGTCAGTACATATCTACCGTGAGGAAGCACTAGCGCTGTCCTGCTTTCAGCTGTTGGCGAGACAAGCCCTTTCCCATATCCCTCACCCTCCCCTGAAACTGAAAACACTAGCTTTGTGAATCAAAGGAGCACTTTACACACTATGAGAACTTTGAGAAGTTGACTTTGCATCACACAACAACCCAGGAACATCACGACTGTTAGGAATGCTGTTCTTTTTATTCCTTCCCTTGTTTCCTGGTTGTTTTATTGCACTACGTGTGTGCATATATTAATATGTATTCCTAAGGGTGAATATATATTGATATATATGGTTTGTGTGTAACTGTACGTATTTAACTGTACTGTATCGTGTGAGTGTGAGGCAAAAAGCACTGCGGAGTCTGTGCTGTTCCTCCTCCACACCAGGCAAAGCTGACTTGCAGTCTGGCAGTACCAAGTTCGTTTTCTTTTTTATTATTATTTAAATGTTCTTTAAAGGACA
The DNA here is from genome assembly GCA_011075105.1 of Heteronetta atricapilla. Taxonomy (NCBI): domain Eukaryota; kingdom Metazoa; phylum Chordata; class Aves; order Anseriformes; family Anatidae; genus Heteronetta; species Heteronetta atricapilla. The sequence continues at coordinate 12,527,747 of CM021745.1, read as the reverse complement.
GTCAATATAAAGCTCCATGCTTTTTACGAGCTCAAGAACAGGCGTTAAGATCCTACACACTTACAATTGGAAATGCATTTTTAAAAAAAGTTTTATTTGCTGCTTAAATTTTTTATAAAGAAATCTTGTAGTGTTCGGTTTTATGTTCAGCATTTCTTCTAAGGAGACTCTGTAGCCAAATGAGACTGCGGGTGCGAGTGGCTCGAGTTCTGGTTGAGGCTTCGGATGCTGTGAGCATGTGCGTGAGAGGCACGTGCGTGAGCATGTGCTGGCTGCCTTTCTGTCTGTCTGCGTGCGCAAGTGTGTCTTAATTTATCAGTCATGGCAGTATTTTGTTAGTGCTGGGCAGAAAAGTATCTTTGAAAGCAACTTGAAACCTCAGGCTTTGTTTTTGGGGATTTAATAATAATTTGCACATGGTGGTTAAATCCTCACTGCTTTTTTCTCTCAATATTGGCACGTTCAGTGTGATACTTTACAAGGGTTTCAGGAGCAACTTAATTGGCTTGAGCTGGCATCATCTTTGGCAACATGGATACTTCTGATCGCAGAGCAGTAATGCCAATAAGGAAATTAAAAAATATTTTTAATTGCCCCTACCAGGGAAGTTTTAAGCATAGCTTACACAAATGCTTCAATATTGGGCCTCTGTTACATCGTACATTCACAGCCTGCTGCTTCTGTGGCTGTTGATGCTTGTGCCTGGAGGAAAAAGAACACAACAGCAAAGAACCCCCCAGCCTGTGGCCACAAACGCCGAAGAGACCCAGACTGCTTATGAAAGGATTTTACCAGTTCTGCAAAGGGCTATGCCGCAGGTGAGTGCACTGGCATGCAGCACGAAAGCACCGAGCCAGGACTGACTCTGCAATACAGACACCTGCTGCTTGCCCTGAACCCTCACAGCAATCCCACGAGCGTACGCTGGGAGCTTCCTGCCCAGGAGAGGCGCAGCCCAGGACCCACGTTTGTGCCGCAGGTTTAACCATCCTTGTATGTGGCAAGCTCAGCACTACCCTTCCAGCTGTACTTAATTACTTGAATGTATCACAGTTGTCCACATTCAATGTACACAAGTATATATTGCTCCAAAATATTGTGGTTTACAGACCTGCAACCAATATATATATGTATGTGTTTGTATATATGCATACAAGTATGTGTGTGTATGTGTGTATGTATACATATGCACACAAACACAGACGTGTATATATGTTTTCTCTCGATACTTGAAACTTAGCCACTGTGCTTGAAAAAAAAAAAGAAAACAAAAAAAAAGAAAAAGGAAAAAATAAAAAAATCAGGTGATTTATTTTGCCATCACTTTGACTTTATTTTTTATCTAATTGCATGTAGCGTGAAACCAATTTTTTTGGTGAAAAATATTTATTGCTTTGTAGACAATAAGGAATGCAAAATTAAAAAAAAAAGGCAACAAAAAAAGAAAAAAATACACAAAAAATCCCCAACCATTGTTGAAGTTGCTAGCATAGTCCACTTGCTATTGTCATGGCTTTGTTACTGTTGCAGCATTTGTGTGTAGCATCTTAATAGATTTCAAGAAACCTCAGTCTAATAACATGTATCTTCAGGTTTGTGAGAGCGTATGATGATGTTCTTTATAAGGTAATGCTTGATACTTTGTCAACATTTTTTATTTGTGTTTTGTGTGACATTTTTTTTTTGCTTTAAATTGTACAACACCAATTTAAGAAATAAAAAATGTTTTGAAATTGTTAGTGGCCTATTTTCAGTACTTACATAATCCAGTTCGTGCAGTACCTGAGTATGGCATTTCACGTGTTCGGTTCTAGCAGCCGTGACTTTCAGGTGAAGAAGTGCTGTTACTTTCTTTTCAAAGAGGGTGAAGCTTGGGACAAAGAAGCTATGTTGCCTAAAGCTATAGACAGCCTTTGAAGTTAGGAAAAATGAACCCAATTTCTTGGCTGGGGCTGCAATTGCTGCTTCATCTGTCCTTATCTGGCTGTGTTCTCTTGCTGTTGCTGATAGAAACTCCAAGGAGTTGATAGCAGACCCCTTCCATCCACTTAGGCCGATGCTTGTAGTTTCCCCAATGTTTCAGGATTTGCAAGGCCAACCCATTGAGCTCTTCACCTCTTTGCAGCCCGGTGCTCAGCACGCTGCAGAAGAGGTGTCTGAGGCATGGGAAGTGGTTGGGTAATTGTAGCAAGGAACACCATAAAGAAGCCTGAGGAGACTTCGGATGTGTTTTCAAGGCAGGGGTTGGATTGTATGGCTCCAGCGGCAGCAGGGAGCAGCCAGAGCAGTGCAGGCATCTTCTTTGAATGTGCACCCGTGGGCTGAGAGAAGGATGCCCTGTGAGCAGCATGGAGCCTTATGTGAAACCCGTGCGTAGGAGGTACTGCTCTGAGTGCTTAATTCATCCTTATTCCTGACAGGTAGATATGAGCAGCCTTTTAGCACCACAGTCAGGTTGCTGTCAACCTTGATCCTGGCTTTTGGTGCAAGCCTGGTAGCTGTAGTCTCTTCTCTGAATCAGAATATTTGGGATAAAAAGCGAAGCTCCGCGACTGGGATGTGAATTATTCCAGACCTTCCGCTTTGACAGAAACTAAGCAACAGAGGTGTGATCTCTCAGGAGCCTGATACTGTAATTCCAGGCAATATTTCCCAAAACTCAGCTTGCTGTGCCGTGCGTGTTATTGTTGGCTGTGAGCACCCCTGGGAGAGCCCTGCCTGCCAGCCTGTCTGACTCAGCATCACCCATGCGGTTACTGGGCAGTATTGTTTTTCTGTAAGAAAAGTTCCTATTTCAAAATTTTAGTTTACCCTGAGCTGGAACTGTTTTTATTTCTTCCTCAGCCCTATTTATAACTCCTGTTTCCTGTCCCTGCCTTTCCCATCGAGGGGAACAGGGCAGCACGTGGTCCCTCCGTGAGAACGGTCCCGACGGGGAGGCCGTGCCCGCGTGCGCGGCCACTAACGCCGGCTCGCTCGTGGGGACAGCCGCGTGTGGTGGAGGCACGGTGTGGCACAACCCGGGCGAGACCTCGGGAAGCTGCTCACAGCTAAATAAACACAACTGCTGATGGTGCTTAGCGCTTAGCTGGGGTTTTTGTATTGCTTTTAACGTGAAACGTTGTGTTTGTTCCCTGTGGTGTGGGGTTGGCATAAAGAACACGTAAATAAATGTGTTTCAGATGCTGGGGGTAAAGGGTTGGGTTTGAAGCTGTCTGTGAGGAAGTTTAAGGGTTCATGTGGAAAACCTACAGCCAGATGAAAGGCGGGCAGCGTGTGCCACGTGCAGATAGACAACACCCGGCTGGATCCATGGGGCTCTTTCGTGGGCAGCAGACAAAGGAGGCTAGAGCTGGCTGGAAGACTGAACAGAAATAAAGTCTCTTCTAAAAGCTCCAAGCCATTAGGCCTGAACAGCTTAAAAACACCAGTGAAAATTGCACAACTTTCGAGATGTTTATGGTGACATTGCATTGCTGATGATTCCAGGAGAAAACAAACCCAAGCAATTCTTCCAGTGTGTTTGGCTTTGTTCCCGTATTTTATATTTAGTTGCTGTAAGTACGTCAGCAAAAACCTCCTCATTCAGCTCCCAGAGATCAGACGTGTCCTGGTGACATCAAGGAAGTACAAACGGGTGGGCGTGCTTCACACCAAGGCGATAAAAAGATCAAGTCCCCCGCTTTTTGTTACCAAGCCCTGTCCTTTAAAAACTTTATTGTGTAGGATGAGTTAACTCTTTCGGCCGGAGCTAATGCCCTGCTGACAAATCCCCGCAGGAGGATTTTAAAGGCCTCTCGACACCCTTAATCTGTGACCATAAATGCAGCGCTGAGGATAGGTGCCATTCCCTGGCTGAGCAACTGCACGTAGGGCAGGGATACAAATGTCCATGGCACGTTTCTGTTCTAAAAACAGCATTTTTAGGGACAATGAAGTCAGAACCACTCCTCCTGGGAGCTGAAATCTGGCAGGATGCTCTCGGAAAATGCATTAAATAATATATTCCCTAGAATAAGCTTAAGAAAATAAAGTCAAAGAGGTTTTTTCTTGCTGTGGACAGAGGGTGTCTGCGTTTCCAAATGTTTGTGGTTTTCTGTCATGAACCCCCGCTAGCACCCAAGCGCTGTCAGAGCTCCCCCAGCGCTGGTCCCAGCACCTCTCGGGCTTACATCGGTTACACCCCGACGTCTGTGTCCGCAGCATGGGCCCGGAGCTCAGCTGTCAGCAGTCTGGTGCTGCTGGTGCCGCTCCTGGGCCTGTTCCGCACCCCCAACACCCTGCGGGCCCATGGCATGTGGGGGTCCTGGCTTCAGCATCTCCTCAGCACCTGGCGTGCTTGCTAATGTTGGTAGCGGGATCGTTCACGTGCTCCAGTGGGGCGGGTATCCCACGGCATGCCGTATCCTGAAATGCTGCATCTTCCGCCGCTTGAGCAGTGACTTGCTTCGCTCTGGAAGGAAGGACGCTCAGCTCCTGCACGGGTGGCTTCAAACTCTGACATGCAGGACACAATGTGGGGGGGGAAGGAAGGAAAAAGCTGGCCCCTGCCGTGGGTTTAAGGACCTTGTATGCCATGTTAGGGACGATGCTGGGCCAGTGGTTGGATATTGGAGCCGCAGTGGTAGTTTGTGGGGGTGTTAATGTTGCTCTTCTTGTGAAGATGATGATATTGGAGTGATTCATCAGAGCAGGGCATGCAGATATTAAATCACCTGTTAGAGCTAGAGCTCAGCCACCAGTTCTGCAGTGGCAGGTGTGCTTGTCCTGAAATTTCAAGGATGGCCCATTCCTGGAGCTACAGGCTGCAGTCCCCAAGGGTCACTTGTATACCTGGAAATGTTTTATGAGGGTGATTTCACTGCTGAGTAAACTTGATGGCAACAGTCTCACTTAAGGCCAAGCATACTTTAATTTCATCAGTCCTATTAAACATGTATGAAATGTTCTGCTCCTCTCACAAACAGCAGGGAGTTTCATGAATTGTTAGTGCCTATTCCAATTTAACCCTGGATACGGCTGCGAGAGGAATGAAACCCCTGCTAATTTAATTCTTGAAGATTAGGCAAATTCCTGAAGATGCTGGGTAAGTGTGATGCAAATTAAAGCCAAGCAAGTGCACTGGCTTTGCAGACCTCACGCAGTGATCTGCAATTGGACCTTCTGCTCTGCACCAGAAACTGCAGCCTCGTCTCTGCTGCCTTTTCACTCAAGATGTACATCCCTGAGGTACTGGCTTCACAGTGCAGATTCCCACAGAACTGATATACAGTGGCAACACTGGCAAGTCACAATTTCTCCTTGTCTTTGTTATCTACTTGTTTGAAAATAAAATACCAAAAGAAAACTGGACAATAATCCTTCCTTTGTTTGGAGGATTTAGACTGCAAACTCCTTGCGAGAAACATGCTCCTTTGATAGGTGCTGCAGCGTGGTCCCAACCTCATTTGGGACCTCTGATGTTGCAGGAAGCTCATCAGTTCTGCTCTGCTAGAAAACCTGAAGGCTAAATGAATCATTCAGAAAATCCAAGTCAGTCATTCTCTATGGTGCCGTAGGGAGCACACGACTGGTGGGCTGTAAGATGCTGGCTAACTGCATAGAGCCAGCGCCTCCTCTTTGATTCCTGTTGTCACCTGGACTCCTGTCGTCATGTTTAACTGAGTAGAACGACGATATCCCCAGTGCTGCTTACCACTGGTGGCAGCGCTCCTCAGGACCCGAGGCCAGCTGCAGCTGCAGGGGTGTGATATGCTCAGGGATAGTGAAGGGGTTTATGGCAGGGTAGGCGGATCACAGAGGTGATTCCCATCTGCCTGGGAATGGAGGGGACTGAGCAATACTGACTGAAAGGACTGAGCAAGAAGGCACTATTTTGTGACAATGGGGTTCACACTACGAACCAAGTCATTTTATAAACTGTGAAGCAGTGAGGCACGTGTGTGTCCTACAACTCTGCACTGGTACCAACAACTTTCTCCACCTCCTTTCCACCTGCCTAATTTTTATCTTGGGAAAGAGTCAGTGTGTGCTCTGGCAGGTTCAAAGCAAGGTTTGTGTTGTTTTGAAACTCCTTTGTTGCCCTTAGAATAGATTGGGGCTGGGATAGCAAAACTTCTTCCATCATGGGGACATCCATGTAAGTTTTTCTCCTGTCACACCATTGTTTTATCCTATCTGCTGGGGCCTTCTTCCCTTCCTCGAAATGGGCCAAATTCAGCAATCACAGCAGGAAGGGAGGAGGAAGAGATGGTGTTGTACAGACAGGCAGTGTGACTGCACATGCTTCATTTCCTAAGGAAGCAAGGCAAAAGAGATTCAGACGCCCCAGTCTAAGCAATACAGACATTTATATTCCTGTTTCCATTGGCAGTGCTGCTGCTGTTTGACAGGCTATCTTTTATCACTTCTCTAAACAAAGTACAGCTGGGAACATGTGATAAATCTTCCCTTGCTCTGTCCCGCTACTGAAATAACTCAGATGTGTCAGTTCAAAAAAGGACGTGCTGCATTTCTTCCCCTTATTAGCAGAAATAACAAGCCTGCATTTGATAATCTGGCCTGCTTGGAATTGTCAACCATTCCATTTTCCATCTGAATGAATAAATGGAGCTTTCTTACGCTAATCTCACAGCCATGCCAGGGGAGCAGCATCCTCTTTGGGTAGCTCCCTCCCATAAAGCACTGAAGCTCATAGCATAACAAAACAATTTCCAGGTGCATTTGGCTTTTTAGGAGGTACATGCTGTTGCCTGATAAGGGTGCCTATTGTACCAAGCTTTCCCATTAAGTACATCAGTGCAGATAAAACTTGTTGGAGGAGACATGAGCATAATGATTGCCTGAGAAAGCCGGAGGTAGGAAAACCTGACAGGAAAGCGAAAGTGTGGGGGCTTGTGCTCAACAGTGGGCGACACCGGCACGGGTGGCAGCTGCATGAAGAGGGGACAGTGACCACGGCCTAGCACGTACCCCTCTGGGAGGGTGATCTTGAGCTTTAGTGAGTGCCCTGTGCTTCACATGAGGTCTTTAGACTAGAATGGAATCATCAGGGTTGGAAAAGACCTTCAAGATCGCCTGGTCCAACCATCCTGTACCACCAATGTCACCAACAAACCATGCCTGTAGCACCACGCCCAACCTTTCCCTCAACACCCCCAGGAAGGTGACGCCACCACTTTTTGCTGTGTTTCACCTGCTGCTTGTACTACTGCTTTACCAAAGGGGTTTGTGAGGAAAAAAAACGTCTTGTTTATATGGGCAACGCTTATCACAGGAACGCACTCGTTACTCTGCCTTTTCCCCTGCTTGGATTAACAACTTCTCACACTTTTCACACGTGCTGGCTCCACAGAACCTGTGTGCGAGCGAGCCTACGGAGAAACGTCGCCCAGCCCCGAGCGGAGCTCGGCCATAGGGCCCAGCGCCTGCTGAGGGCCCCTCACGGCCCCGGGGCCATTTCGCGCGCAGCAGCCCCGCGCCCTCCCCCCGGCGCCGCCCCGCCCCGCGCAGCCCCAGCCCCGGCGCCGCCTCGGCGCGGCCCCGCGCGGCCTCCGTAGGGCTCGGCTGGGCCCGCTGGGGCCGTGCCCGGCGGGTGAGCGGCGGGGCCCGGCTGCGATGCTGCGCTGGGGGGCGCGGGCCTGGGCCCGGGCCCGGGGCCGGGGCCTCGGCCTCGGCCTCGGCTTCTGTCCCGCGGGGCTGGGGCTCGGGTCCCGGCCGCACAACGTGCGTGCGGGCCGCGGGGGGAGGCAGGGCCCTGGTATCTCGCGCCTCGCCGGGGGCCGGACGGCTCCTTGGGGCTCGCCGGGGTGGGACGGGCCGGGGCTGGCGGTCGCGGCTCGCCCCGCTGAGCGCTGTGCTCCCCGCAGGTGGTTCCCAGCATGGCCGAGGGGCTGCGGGCAGCGGTTGCCAAGAGGCTGAGCGGCGGCGGCGAGGTGCTGGAAAGGCCGGAGGAAAACGGGCACCAGAGCAAAAGGCTGAAGAGAGACGGGGGTGAGGAGGAGGAGGATCAGAGCAAAAAGTCGCCCAAGAGGAAGATCGTGTTGTTGATGGCGTATTCGGGGAAAGGCTACCATGGCATGCAAGTATGTGGGACAATAAAGCATCGCGGCCGGTGGTACTGAGGTCTGCGGGGTTTCTAGCTGCAGGAGCCGGGAGGGACGGCTGTGTCTTCAGGAGCTGGGGCGGGAACAGATGGGTTCCATGGCTCCTGGGGTCCAATGGTGTGGTAGTAGCTGGACTTAGGGAGCTGTCAGTTGTACATCTGTTGTATGCCTTGACTAGTGAACATGCCTTTCGGTATAGAGCATCAGCAGATCTTTCAAAAGCTGTGCTGCAGACAAGGCTCTTGAGGAGGCTGAAAGCACAGGCACTGCATTTCTGTCCACTTGATGTGCTGTCTCATGATCCCTCCCGACCCTTGCACCAGCTTCAGCTTGAAGCTTTACATTTCAAAGCAGTTGGGCCGAGTTTTCCTTAGGTCAGACCTCACGCTGTCTCACTGTGTTCTGCAAAACGTGCAGATCCTGGAGAACTGAGCTGCGTATTTTAAAGAAACAAATTGCCATATGCGTTGACATCTCTTGGATTTACGAAAAGATTGTACTCAGAGACATCGTAAATTTGTTCTTTTTCTGGTGTGCTCAATAGGGTGGCTTGTAGCAATTTAGGAACAGGAAAACTGTTGTAAGATTGTTCAGCTTGCACGTGGGATGCTGCTTTGTTGCAGCAGCAAAGTGCCCCAGACTTACTCATGCAGGAATGGTCTTGTGGCACAGTGTTAGCAGCAACGGCATGATTTTGCTCCATCTGCTGCTCTGCTCAGCATACTGCATGCTCCATACACATTCCTGAGGTGTAGATTAAAAGCTCGATGGGATAACTGGTAATGGTTGAACACAGAATAATTTTTTGTGCTTGTACGGCAAAGTAGCTTTGTTCAGCAGCAGTGAACAACGTGCATGGGCATGTCTGTGGAAGGGCATTTCAGCTTTACTGCGTTTGTTACTGAGCGGTGTGTGTTGGAGGGTGTGCCGAGCAGCCTTACATGGATAGAGTTGCATGTTTCTTTCATAGTTCATCTGCAAATGTAGTGCAGAAGTTGCTGGAGCAAACAGTAGTCTGAGTTACATAACAGCTCGGGCTACCTGCCCACTAATAGTCCACTAATTTCCAGAAGCCCAATTTGCAGAGGCTAGGTTTAGAACAGCAGCTGTTACTGTTACAGGCACTGGCAATTATTTTAGGGCTGTGAAGGGAAGATTTTTAAAAGATTGCATAGTGATATTCAGTTAACAAGATTTTTCAGTGATGTTCTTCAGAACAGTTACCACTATTTGTTTTCTTATTTTTTATTCTCTTCTAGAGGAATATGGGATCTTCACAGTTCAAGACAATCGAAGATGACTTGGTATCAGCCCTCGTTCAGTCAGGCTGCATCCCAGAAAACCATGGAGAAAACATGAAGAAAATGTCTTTTCAGCGGTGTGCTCGAACAGATAAGGTACATTGGTTAGGGCCAGTGCTCTCCTAAAATGTGGTTTGTTCCCACCAGTGCTGTTGGATTGATTGGTAAATTGTTGTTTAGCATGAGATAACATCCTATTTGCGGTGAATAGTACTTGAAACTCCTCCCTTCGTTCATTACTAAATTTAAGTAAAAAGCAAATATTTAGAAAGAGTGGGATATTGATTGTATGGGGTTGGTAAAGCTGGTGCTTCGTACTTACACCGTGTCCCTTTGCATTGCTATCCCATTCATCTGCTTCAGCTTCCCAGCCCGTTGCTGCCCTTCACTGCTCTTGCTGCCTGGCTGACGCAGAGCTTGGAAATGTAACAGCATCACCGTTGGTTTTTAAGCCTGCCACAGCAGGATTCTAAGTCTGAACTGGAATTCATGGCTGATCCTACAAGTCATTTCTTTTCTGCTGGTGCTTTACTTAATAGTCCAATACAGTGAGATGTGTCAGGAAAGGGAGTGCAATATTATGCTAAGATTGCTAAGGTGCTGGGTGCCCACACAACACCAGCAGGTCTTCCAGGAGTACTCTTGGATTTCTGCCTGTGACCTTGCATTTGCCTTACTTCAGCCTGAAATGACCAGTGAGAGAAACTTGTTCTTTACCTATTTCAGCTCTTCAAGTGCTATTCTAGACCTTCCAAGGTACATAATTATCTGTGTATGTGCTTTATGATTTTTATAGGGTGTGTCTGCAGCTGGACAGATTGTGTCACTAAAGGTCAGGCTAATAGATGACATCTTAGAAAAGATCAATAACCATCTTCCTTCTCACATCAGAATTCTGGGTAAGGATGCCAGAATGGGCAAAGAAAACTTTTCAGAGAGGAGCCTTCTCCTGCACAAAGCCTCTCCCTTACCATTATAATTTTCCTCAAAAGCAGTTTAGTTTTAACACGAATTTATATTTCTGCTATTTGGAAATTAGTGTCCTATAAAATAAATCTTTGTATATTTGAATTGAATTTTATTTAAAAAAAGACATTTGTTGGTAAAGTTGAAATCACAATTGCGTTATGGCCTACTGATTCAAAAACTTAACATCTCTTTTTAAAATAAGGGCTGAAGAGAGTCACTGGGGGATTCAACTCCAAGAACAAATGTGATGCCAGAACCTACTCTTACATGCTGCCAACATTTACCTTTGCCCATAAAGACGATGATGTGCAAGAAGAGGCTTATCGACTGAACAAAGAGACCCTTGAAAAAGTCAACAAGCTGCTTGCGTGCTATAAAGGCACACACAACTTCCACAACTTCACGTCTCAGAAGGGACCCAAGGACCCCAGCGCCAAGCGGTACATAATGGAGATGTACTGTGGAGAGCCCTTTGTGCGGGAAAACATCGAATTTGCAGTGATCAAAGTGAAAGGTCAGAGTTTCATGATGCACCAAATAAGGAAGATGATTGGACTGGTGATAGCTATCGTGAAAGGTTATGCTGCTGAGTCTATCATAGAGCGCAGCTGGGGAGAAGAGAAAGTAGATGTACCCAAAGCTCCCGGACTCGGTCTGGTCTTGGAAAGAGTACACTTTGAAAAGTACAACAGACGGTTTGGAAATGATGGGCTGCATGAGCCGCTGGAGTGGACAGAGGAGGAGGAAAAGATTGCTGTTTTCAAAGAGCAGTATATCTATCCTACTATTATTAACACAGAAAGGGAGGAGAAATCCATGATGAACTGGCTAAACACCCTCTCCATCCATGACTTCAACTCTTCTGCTGCTGAGATGCAAGATAACAACAAAAATTCAAAGGTAATGATTGAAGCCATTGTTGTTTTCAAACAGAAGCTGCAAGTTAAAATGGCTCTGCCCTTAGTAATATTTTGTTTTCCATGAACATACTGTGGAAGAGGACAGTCACCTGGAGTATAAAATGTTTTTATCTTTTCAGTCTGCGTGCTCGTGATGTGGAATGGATTAGAGTGTTACTTATGCAGGGTTTTGCATGGGGCAGTTGAGGGAAGGAGGAAGGAATGCTTTGAAACACTGGCTGATTTGACTGCAGAGCCATGAACTAGCAAATCTTGCTGTATTTTCCTACACTTCTGCAGAAGTTTAAAGTCAATGGTCAATGTCTTTTGCCTCAGGTCCGTCTCTGGCTATATATGAAATACTGACACACCGTTTTCTATTTTACATTTCAGAACAGCAGCGATCTGGAAGGCAGCGATGGTTGTGGTGATGATTCTGACTGAGTCAGTCAGTGTCTGGACCTGGGACCCTTACTGATTGCAGCTCACTTTGTCTACAAAAAAGTGGCCTTCCAGAACCCAGTAAAGCAGAGGTCTGCGTGCATGCGGAACAAGAACCAGATGCCCAGGAAAAACTGGGTGGGGAAAACTGCCGTAGAAAGAGTAAAAGAAGCTGTTGGTACCACTGACTGATCCACCTGCCTGGTATACTTGAAAAAAGTGTAACAAGAAAGAAGCTTTCTAAAACATTCTTGTAATGCAGAATGTCTTAATTGCTATTTGAATAATGATTTTATTACATGTTTACCTGGAAGTAGTATTTTAAATATGTATAATCTTTACATAAAGATGGGGAAAAACATTTTAATATGCTTTTTTTTGATGATTGTTATGAAATTATGACTCCATGAACTTTCAATTTAGTTTTTATTTTCCTTTCACCTTTAATTAACCTGATCTCTAAACATCATTTTAAGCTTTTATGTTCTATGCCATCCATGACTTTCTTGTGGAATAATGTGTGGGGTATAAATTCATTATCATGCCAACTGCTGTGAATTCTTTTGCTATTGAATCAAAGTTACTGTGTTTTCTAAAGATTTGCAAGCCTAGAGGAAATTATTCCTTACTCAGTGAGAGGTCTTAATGTCGGAACATGGATTGAACCACATAAGATAAGACCTGTTATTTGAAAGGTGTCATCCTCCCTTTATTGTACTTATGCTTGGGCAGGCTCGAGAATGTAGCTCTGCAGCTATGCATGTAGTTGGGCATCCACTGCCTGAGGTGTCGTTTCACGGACCTGCAGATGAGATGTGAGGAACACATGTAAATTAATTGCCAGGACTGCAATTCAAAGCGTGCTGCTATGAAAGTTCTAGTGTTCCCTGGGGTGGCTCACTAGATGTGTTGCTGCTGGTTTAGGATTTCTGTTTTTAGTGGAAACTAGCTTGCCGTCTGCTAGATTCTGGGTTGATTCAACTTAGCATGTGTGAAAGGAATGGTGCTGACTTCCTCGGGGCTTAATCAAGTCTGCATTTGCTTGTATGTGTGAATTCGTAATTTCTATCAAGCTGCTCAGAGTAGAGGAGCATGCAGTGATCAGTGATAAGGGAAGAGCGTGTCTGAGTGTTGTCTTCCTCTGGGAAACTGTTCTAATTTTCAGTGTTCTGGGATCTGTATACCCTGGAATTCTTGTTCTCCTTTCTGTCCTGTCAACTTTGCGTACAGACTAGTCCTGTGCCTAAAGATGTGCACCAAAACTGGGGGTCCATACTGAACATGGCAGTTACTTCTTAGAGGAGACAGTTCTTTGTGCCTTCATTCCATGGCTTCTGATTTTACGCCTCCTGGATTTATTTTTGGCCAAAGTACAGCTGTCCCTTGAAAAGGGATTTGCTTGTTTCACCTGGAATTTAATCAGAGCTTTTTGTTTACGTGAAGGCCTTACTGTTTTGGAATGACAGGAGTGCACGTGTTCTGGAGAGGGACTCTACCTAGATTTTCCTTTTACAGCCCTTGTTAACTCATACTGTCGACCTAGTCTGTATATTAGCCTTCTGTCCAAAGCTCTATCTTTCTGTCCCTTTCAATCTGAGAACAATGCCTTTATTTACTTAAAAATAGAGGCATCAAAACCGACACCAGTGGCTCGGCTGAAATCAAGAGGAATTTCTCTCTATAGCCAATGGAGAAAACAAAATAAAACCAGGCTGTTTCTTACCTCCTGTTAACAAGTGCTGTTTTGTTTCATGGGGATCGTGAGCTGGGTGTTTGAGCTCTGGTTTCAGTGCAGGTAAGTGGCTTTGTGGCTCGGGACGCGAGTATAAATAAATAAAGGCTCTAAAAGCGATTCAAGCTTTAAAACTGCCCCCTGGGGCACGCTCTGTGCTCAGCCTGGGGTGTTTATGTGGGGTGCTCGGTTCTGTCAGGGCACAGGGACGGCAGGCTGACATCGGTGCCAGCTCAGCTTGGGGCCAGCGGCCTGGCTGCTGCCGGAGCGAGGGGATCCGGGGCTCTTCGGGGCTCTTTGGGGTTCCTCGGGGCTCCCGGGGGCTCCCTCAGCTCCCAGTACGAGCCCCGCCCCCGCCACATCCGCCATTAGTGGCGCCTCGCGCATGCGCCTTGCCCCCCCCCCATCCCGCAGGTGGCACCGTCCTCTGCTGCTGCTCCCCCCTCGTGAGGCGGCAGTGGTACGGCCCGGGGCGGAGCTCCTGAGGGGAGGGAGCCGCCGCGCGTGCCCGGGAGTGAGGCGGCGCCCGGCGCGTGCCCGCTGGGGCCGCGGGAGCGCGCGGTGTGCGCGCGCTGGCGGAGGGGGGCGGGGCGGCGTGAAAGGCGGGAGGGGGACGCGGGGGGAGGCCTCCTCCTCCGTCGTGACGGGGCGCTTTCCTCGGCTGATTCCGTCGCCGTTCCAAAGCAGCCCTCACATAAGGCCCGAGATAACAGCAGCCCCGGCCGCCTGGGTACTGTGTGCAACACGAACACTAAGCGTGGATGGAGAGCACCGGCCAGCTCTTCCTCCCAGAAAAAAACGATGTTCAAATCGCTTCCCATTACATATAGTCGGGCATCTCTTGCTGCTAGGCTCAGAAGCATCCTCTATTTTTAAATGTTTTCTTTCAGTGCCATAATTACTTTTGACAGCGGTACCATTTTGTAAGAAAGAAAAAAAATATACCTTTAAAATAACACAAATAAATCATGATTTATGGTAAAGTATTTCATATCAAATATCAGGTTTTAGTTTTGTAATTAAAGATAATTGCTTTAATGAGAATTTCTGTAATTGTAAGATTAGATATAATACCAATTATTATAAGACCTAAAAGCCCTCAGGAGAAGGTCCTGGAAGCGGGGGTGCTGCACGGCTCATTTGCCATGCACTGGGCTCACCGCTTGCACCCTCTGCGCCTAATTTGTTCATTTCTTTAATTGATGTTGTGGCACCAAGTTTGTCCTTTCTGGTCATTTGATACTTGGATGGAGATTGGTTGCCTCATTATCACCTCTCCGTAGGATGTTCGTTTAAAAGATCTTTGTGTTGTCAGTTTAAAGAGGTGATAAATACACTCTAGACCGGTGCCGATTGATTTGCATCTTCATAGCTTTGAGGTAGGTAATTGTCTGGTGGGGTGCTACCAAGTTGGTTTGACCATCTATGTAACAGCGTGCATTGCCGCTTCTTTCTGTTTTGGTTCTAATATTCTGCTGTTACAATTACAGAAATGGTGCTTTTTAAAAGTTCCTTTGCAGGTGAGCCTTCCTGTACCTCGCATGGCTCAACAGATCAACCAGGAGCAAAACAGACAGCAAAACAAACCAAATTCACCACGCCTGCATAGCTCCTCACCTGCTTCACGCAGCAGGAACCTGGCTTTTCTTCAGCAGGTACGACCAGCAGGTCATGACAAGAAGCATAAGCTTTTGGCCCAAGCTCCAGTTTCCCTCCAGCAACAGGTATCAGATTTGCGTAGTATATTGTATGTGGCTTTTAATGCCTATTTTAAATGTACTGAAATTGCTGCTGATCTCTGTTCTGCAACATTAAACAGTTCTCTCTGAATGCTGGGAAAACTATCCTCAGAATGAAAGAGGTAACATCATCTTAGTGGAAAGTCTAGACAAGGTGAATCGTTGGCACTTTGCTGCTGCTGCTTTCTCTTGAAATTTTACATCTATAAAGCATGTATGTGGTGGTGATGGTGGTGTTTTTTTCCCAATTCACAATAGCTACCCAACTCTTAGTGTACAGATTCTTTTGATGGATTCTCATTGAATCAACTTAATTTCATGTTGTGGAGAAAGTCTAGGATGTATGTGCAAAGTTGCAGGTACGTTAGTATTTTCAGCAAGAGGGAGCACCACACTAACCTCTCACTGTGAGGCAGTGTTTTCCTTTGTATTGAGACTTTGTGGGTGACAGAGCATTGCTCGAACCTGGGAGAAAGCAGCAAATAGTTTGACTATTTTTTACAGAGGTCTTCACCACACACTAATAATTTGTTTCAGATTGCCCAACGGAACTATATAATGACTTAAATCTCACTTTACAATAAAACTTTGTGTTCATTTAAATTTAGAATGCTCTGTAGCTAGCAGTATCTCTCCTGTGGTTTTTAGATATGCAGACATGCTACGTAATTTTCTTGAAGAAAGAAAAGGAATGAGAAGGAATTGGGCAGATTCTCTGGGAAAGTAGAATTTGTATTTCTAATGATATCCTAGAAGGAGATTTAATTAAATAGAATCAATTATTTTAACATTTTATGGAACATATTTAGATTAACGGAGGAAAAACCACAATGAGAATTTGTATTGCTTGTGCTTACTTACCAGCAGCTGCAGAATGCTTGCATGCGTTAATAAAAAGGCCATAAACTAAATTGTATTTGAACTTTTTAGGGAATTCTGTCCATCTGCCATTTGGCAGGGCATTTCAGTTTTATGAAAATTCTCACTGTATCAACCCTGCTCTCCTGATGACGTTTAGAGATACTATAGTTTAGGAGGAAAAAATAAAGTTCTCAAGAGAGGGTATCAGTGCATCTCAAACTTCTCTACAGATTTGATGTAACGCCACCCAATAACAAAGTTCCTCGTAGCGTTTTACATAATCTACAAAAGATGGGTTATTCATTAGATATTAAATTAAGTGAAACTTCAGACAGTGTAGAATATCTGCAAGGACTGCAGAATCATTTGTATTGGTTATTTGTGTAACGCTTTTCACAGTGTCTGTCTGGCTTTTGTATTGTGCAATAGTAATGATGATCTTACTTGAAGGAAAATGAAATTCTGCACCGAATAACAACACTGAGGAAAGCAGGATTATGGTCTCTGAGACGTCTGCCCAAACTCCAAGAGGCCCCACGACACAAATCCCACCATGATTATCTTTTGGAAGAAATGCAGTGGATGGCAGCAGATTTTCTTCAAGAAAGAAGATGGAAGATGATAAGTGCCAAGAGAGTAATGTGAATTTGATATTTCCTACTAGAAAAGGAGCTGTGGGTAGGAAGAATAGGCAGCGTTTCTGTGGTTAGGACTTAATTACTGAGGGCGTATGACTTTTGTTTTCACAAACACAGTGAAGAGGCAAGTTTAGGGAGTATCTGTAAAGGGATTGTATTTTTTTCTTTCTTTAGAAACACATTTATTAGATAGAATACATATAGTGAAAACTTAAAGTAATTATATGTCTCTATTCAGCTAATTATAAGTGTGCATCATTACCATGAGGATATGATGCTTCATAAGGAAACATGCAAAAAGAGAGAAGAGAAGCGACTGAAGGCTATTGCTGCTTTTACTGCTAGAGAAATTGAATGTTTCTGGTCCACCATTAAGCAGGTAAATACCTCCCCTCCACCCCCCAAAGAGGTTCCGAATAAAAACCCAGTGGATTGTAACAAGAGTTTTTACAACTGAACTTTGTTCAGTCCTCTTGGTGAATATTATACCTTGGTAAAGATAGCTTCATGTTACGAATGCATGAATAATATGAGGCCTTATATGTCATTTAATTTTACTAAACCTCATTGGTGCACTTGGCTCACTGTGAACATAAAAGTTTTGATGCAAGTAGTTTTGGGTAGCTCTGAAGTGTTATGTGGATAATGGCTACTAATGGGCAGTTTTTTATACGCTATTCTTGGAGTGCTCTGCATTGTGGCCGTGTCTGGATGTCTGTCTGACCATTGAAGAAATGTTAAACAATTCACAGCTGTATTTAAAGCTAAGTGCATTCATATTTGTCACTTCCTTCTGCTGTTTTTCCCCTGCACTCTCTCTACTTTAGGTGGTAGATTTAAAATTACAAGTAGAGCTGGAAGAGAGGAGAAGGAAAGCATTCAACTCCCAGAACACCTCAAAAAAAGGTAATAAGGACCTCAGGCCTTTTTTTTGCATAATATTGTGGGACGTGCTGGTAGTAACAAAATAAGCTTACCAAAATAAATATTAAGAAAATAATATTTAGTTCTGGAGTTATAAATAGCTCCTTTCTCTAGCTCTCTGACTTCCTGTGTGTTACTAAAGCTTTGGTGAATGCACTGTAAAAGCTTTTTGTTGCTGAGTTCTTGTTTGTATCAATCCAGGTCCCTTGGGGGCCATGAGTGAGACTGAATTCACTGAAACTGTCTTATATGCACCTGTGTCCCACTGCAGGTTGCGCTTGTTTATGTAATCATTTGTCAAAAACCGTTTTTTGTTATTCCTATAGTGTAGATTTCTTATGTTCTTTAGACTCTGGCTTAGCTGTGAATGGCATCAAACCTTTTAATGACTCCAGCTTAGCTGTAAATTGCATCAAACCTTTTCTGCACCATTAACTTTATTACTTTGTGCAGAAACAAGGGACTCTATGATCAAGAAAGAGAGCCTTCAGGAAGATGTGGCGCTTACAGACCTACTCATGCCCACTGCAAAGAAATATATGGGAGATTTAGCAGACATGGCTGCTGTTGCTGAAGCGTTGTTACCCAAAGGCAGTGCTCAAATCACAACAGCACTAAAAAGCAGTACTCTGTCTTTATTACACGGGACTCTTAGAGAGTATCAGAAGACTGGACTAGAGTGGTTGGCAAAGCTCCATAAGATGAATCTCAACGGCATTCTGGCTGACGAAGCTGGACTTGGTAAAACAGTGCAAGTTGTAGCTTTTTTTGCTCACCTGGTATGTAATGAAGGTATGAAATATAGACCTTTTAATATCTATTTTTAATTTTCATTAGTGAATATATTTTCAGTAAGGAAAAAAATTGCTTTTAATATATGTAATTTAATGAAATGCATCTGAAATACTTCGTATACAAAAGGAGAGAGAACTCCTGCCATTGAGTTTTAGTGCATGTCGTCTGTATGTACACAGTTGCCTTTTCTGGTAAGCTGTGAAGTGATATGTAGTCACTTCCAGTTACGTTGCACTTGTTATCTCTGTAGGTAACTGGGGTCCTGTTCTTGTTATTTCACAAAACGTTAATGTACTGAAGTGGGAGACTGAACTGAAATGCTGGTGTCCTGATTTGAGAATTCTTCTGTACCTTGGGAATCCAGGAGAACTTCTGAAAACTAGACAGGTATTATGAAACATAGTTTCATCTACACATGTTCTGAGTAAGGTAAGCATTACACTGAAAGGAAGTATCAGGCAGAGTCGCACTTGCACCATTGGGGTTAAAAGCTTGAGCATGGTGATCTCACAATCTCCTCCTTTTCTCTATTGTTATGTAACATACAGAAAGCAGCAGAAGAATGAAGATACTTTCTCATTTCATGAATGCTGGCAAAAAAGCAGAGCGTGGTATTTACTGATAAAACTTGTTTTGATGACCAGCAGTGGCTAGCCTTTTTAGTGTGTATTTATTTATTGGCATGATGTTCCTTGTACAGATGTTTTTGACTAATGACTAATCTCTTCCATCTTTGTTCCAATTACTTTTACCTCATCTTAGTATTTTCAGAAGCTTATTAAGAAATTGTGTTGAGTGTATCTTTTTTTTTTTTTGGTTAAGAAACTGATGTATAATCCAGAAGAAGCAACAGGAAGTCTGGTGTGTGTTTTGTAGTTTAGAAACCATGTGTTTGTTTCCAGGCTTCAAGATTCCATTACACTTATTTGCAAAATATGTTTCTTCCTGTCTTTTTTTTTTTTTTCCTTCTTATTTTTATTTTTTCTGACTTCCATAGTTGCAAGGAACTTCTTGGATTCCTCCAATGATGGTATTACATCATACAACTTCTAGCCCTCTTTTTGCTCTGAAATCTGTCAAAAAATATATCCCTTTAGGATGTTTGTGTTCTTATGTTGCAGGAATGGATTGACCCCAGCAATTTTTACGTATGTGTTGCCTCCTGCAAGCAATTCTTTGAAGACTATGAGGCATTCATGAAAGTGCAATGGAGGTACCTAGTTTTAGACGAGAGGCAAAATGGTAATAATCTGTCAGAAAAGCACTGGGATGCAGTTTTCAGTCTCCACAGGT
Source organism: Heteronetta atricapilla (assembly GCA_011075105.1). Classification (NCBI taxonomy): domain Eukaryota; kingdom Metazoa; phylum Chordata; class Aves; order Anseriformes; family Anatidae; genus Heteronetta; species Heteronetta atricapilla. Next base: position 12,508,050 of record CM021745.1, on the reverse strand, counting down.
CTGGAATATTCATTAGAAATTTTCCTTTTGCTTTTGTCTTAGATAATTTCTGAAATAACTTCAGCACTTATTACTTTTTTATTATTTTCTTGCTATGATTCAATTTAAGTTATGAAATAAATTTTATGTTATTTGTTACCTTCATTGTTTATAGTAATCGCCGTTTACTCTTGATGGATACGCTTCTGCCTACTGCCCTAAAAGATCTGTGGACCATTGCCTGTTTCCTGATCCCAGAGATTTCCAAATTCTGTTTGGATTTTACAAAGGTAGCATCCGCAGAAGGGAATGAGGATCATTACCAGACAGTGGCAATAAGACTGCAGAGAGTATGTCTCCCTTGAGGATAGTGTCTTATCTAGTATCTCTTTCTCTGGGGGAACACAATTAAGAAGTTACTGTTTTGTATTCTTTTAGGTAGTTCAGTCATTTGTTCTGTGGAGGTCCAAAACTCATGTCGAGAAGCAGTTAGCGAGGAAATATGAGCATGTGCTGATGTGTACTCTTTCTAATCGACAGAAGTCAATGTATAAAGACATCCTGTCTCAACCCAGGTACATCTGTTGAGTTGTTCTGAGTTGCTCAGTTATTGAAATGATAAGTTAGGAAGCATTCCAGTTACAGTAAGAGAGCTTAACTGTTGGCAGGTTATTTTTAAGTGAGTCATGGGCAAACCAAAAGACTAAAGTGTGTGGCATAATCATAGTGCTGTGCAGGCTAATCATGTTATACACTAAGAGGCAATTGCATTCAGTAATTTCTTCCTTCTGTGTTTTTTTTTTATATGTCTAATCCTTTCACAAGGTGACAAGGAGAATAAATGAACGGTATTTGCAGATTATGGGACAAAACACAGTATTCTATATTTATAACTTAGGCACTTGAGCATGTGCCACAGCTTTTGTTTAAATTCAGCACTTGTTTAGGAACTGAATATCCTAGCTTATATTTTACTTCATTTTCCTAATGTGCCTTGTTTACATTTTACAGAGAATTTGATGATTTAAAGTGGTATTTACTCAGGCATTAAAAAACACGGCCTTAACATTGACAATATGTCTTTGTATATTATTTCATGCCACTTTCATTTGAAATAGTGGGTATTTAAGAAATGCAGGTTTCTAATAATGTGAATTTTCAAATCAGAATGTATTCAATAAATTATTATAAGTTTGTGTAGATGTGAGAGAAGCTGGAGGAATGGAAGAGTGCATTTTTAAAGTCATACTACAGTAAGTTCAATAAATTGGTTTTGTCAGGTTTATTTAGAAAAACAATTTGAATGTGCAGAAAGACCTAAGCTCCTAAAAAGCACTTTAAAAAACTTTTTTTTCATTTTAAATAACAGAATTCAAGAATGTCTTAGAAGTGGGCACTTTGTCAGTGTTCTCCATGTTCTGATGCAGCTCCTAAGGGTGTGTAATCATCCTGATCTGATAAATCCCCGGCTTCCCAGCTCTTCCTTTGTGCTAGAGACACTGGAATTTCGAACTGCTTCTCTAGTGCTGAATGCGTTAAGATGGGATCTTTGGAAGGTATGTAGGGACGTAACTCTCTTGTGTTTGATTTAATTTGACTGGGAGAGCAGGTGGTTTAGGAGTACAACATCTTACAAGTCAGGTTCCAGTAAATTTCAAAATCTGTGAATTGCTAATATATATTAATTCTTAGAAGCAAGCACGATGATTATAAATAGTACCTGTTGACTTCATGGCAGCACTGAATTTAGTAGGGTAGGCTGGGTACTTGCTGTCCTTATCACAGAAGGTCAGACTGTTTTGCAACGTTTTCCATTTTCTGATTTTGCTTAAAGTTTCTAGTTAATCTAAACTATTGGATCTTGGAATCAAGGGAAAGGTGCTATTCAGGTCCTTTCCTCAGGAGCTGCAAGGGCACATTTAAGCTCTATACTGCCCTGAAGACGAGAAGCTATCATATTCCACAGTTTAGTTGTAACCGTAGTCAGATTACTTTTTTTTTTTTTTTTCCCCTGGGAAATTAAAATAGTTATTCAATTGAGCCTGTTGGAAAACTATTTTGGGGTGGGAGGGGGATGTCAAGGGCTTGTGGAGGAAGTAGGTTTAACGTATCAAGGTGGGAATGGATGAGACTGGAATCTCAGTTCTATGAAGACAAACGATTTGATTACAAGCGTTGGATTAACTGCAGAGCTTGTAATCTGAGTGTGCTGTCCTGTCGTTGACTCTTGGTAACATGAGCATAATGCTCTATTTTCATGGTAGAGGTTGCTGAAACCTTTTAAAGTAACTGCAGCTGCTCTCTGCAAAATCACATGATGCTTGCTTGACTCTTCCAAGTTTTCATTTAGTTCTGGCTTCAACTGTGAGCTTTTTAATCATCAGATAATGTGGAATCTTACTACTACTTTTTTATAGCCGCACTTAATGGTAGTAGAATATTTCCTTGTTTTCCTTAAGCACACAGACCTGTCTCTCTTTGATGTGATTGGGATGGAAGACCAAATGACTCGCTATGAAGCACAAATGCTGCCAAAACTGAAAGTAACTAGGAAGTTTATTGAAGAGATCTACTGTTCTCCTTCATCACCCAGACTTGAGCCAGTGAAACTCAAACCAAATAGGTATGCAGTGTTCTAGTGATTTTTAAGTACTGGTTGAAAACGAGTATTTGTGAGCGCTGAGAGAGCACATTTAGATGCATTTGTCTTGCTATTTTGTTTTCAAACTGATTGCTGATAGGACTGTATGTGAGTCTTCTGAGGGAAAGCAAACTGCCTTTTACCACTTGGTAGTTCTTTTCATTTATGAAGGCTCAGTTGTGATGCTTCGTGCCAAACTCAGAAACACAGCAGACTTCAAGTCTGTTGAATATTGGAAGTGATTTCTGCTGTAGAGAGTTTCCTAAGCAAAATAATTAAATCTCCTCCTCCTAATTCATTTTAACACTTAGATGCGCTTGCAATGCACTTAAATATTTTTTTTATTTTTACGGCTTGCTGATGAACTTTGACCTTTTGTTTATCCTATTGACTCTGGTCTCTGAAAATCAATTGGGAGAGTCATTTTTCAGTCTTGGACTTCAGTAACCATACTCTGCTTTTATCAGATTAATGTATTGTGGAGAGTTTACCTTAACATTGCTCTGACTTAATCTACAGCAGAATTACATTAGCTCCAAGACAGCTTGTGTAACACATGGCTGTAACAGATGACAAGGAGGAGGTCCTGCACTACTTCTATTAGGCAGTTCTGCCAGAATGAAGCTTTGTTAATGAAATCTAAGAGTTGGAAGAGAGATTTTTTTTTAAAAAAAACAAAGTCGACAGAAACAGATATTCTTTTGCTGTTTAGACACCTTTAGTTTCACTGAAGTAGTGTGTATGAAACAATTACTGTGAAGTCAGCTGTTACAATTTCAGTGTTTTTAAAACCAGTCTGTATGAATAATTTGTAGACATTCAAGCTGCATGGAAGTAGAGATCCTCTGCTTTTTGTCCTTACATTGCACCCAGCCACAGTTAAGATTTTGCTTCATTAAGAACTTTTGACTTTTATTAGCATCTTTTGGGGAGGTTTTTTGCTGTTTCCAAACTCCAAAGATGATAAAGGTATTTGAGAGATCTGTGATCCTTGAATTCCTTCACTTAATCTTTCAGAGATGGCTGGAGCCTCAGAGCATTCAGCATACCTTACGTTTAATAGTATATTGTGTTTCTTCTGCATGCTCTAAGTCCACAAGAGAAGCAAAATCTCTCCTGTACGCTCTGCAGCTCTTCTAGGTCAGATTACTGATTAAAACTATTTGTTTTTTAACTTGATTTGTGTATTAGGGTGAAGGGACTAACAACTTCCTTGTGTTATTTTTATATGTGTAGTATGATGGATTTGTTATTTTTTAGGTTATTTAAACCAGTGCGGTATGGACAAAAACCCAAAGGCAGGACTAGAGTCTTCACAAGGCCTCAATTGCAGCAGCCAGTGAACACACCAACTGTTATGGCAGACCACCATGAGAAAATACAAAGGCAACCCCTTGTCATGTTTTCAGAATTTCGGCATAGAAAAGGTGTGCGGTACACATAAGTATTGCTTTCTGACTTTCTCATATAATTACTTATTTTTATATTGTTCAAAGTTGGAGGAGAAATAAGGTTGTACTGTTCCAAGAGCTCCTTACATTGCTAAAAATGAACAGTGAAGGATAATCCTGTGGTTGTCTTCTCCAATAACTTTGTATAAAATATACCTGTGCACTCTTGAAGCCCTCACAAAGTTTGTGCATTATCAATTCATACAAATATACATGTGAAATACCAGTCAAACAGTTAGCATCTAGGAAATTATCCTCACTAAGGGAAGAACATTTCACATGTAGTTTTAAGACCAGAGAGACCTAGTCTGTTGGCATTTAAGTGCAACCCTGGAGTAAAATTCCTCTTCGCTGGAAATACAGCACATAATAAGCATAAGGTAAGCAGGCAAATCTTCCAGTTTACAGTGAGGAAATTATTTTTAAACTTTGTACCTTTTTTGTCTTAACAGCCAGCAAAGTAGTAATTGGCCCAGTGGCTTCCACTACTGGAGCACAAGAAAGAATTGGTCAGCCAGAGAAACCTGTAACATTGCAGTTTAGAGGGAAGACTTTTACTTTGTCTTACAGTCAATTCTGTCTGCTTGTTGGTAGACAGTCTTTGAAGCAACAAGGTGTGACATTATGCAGTACACTTTCATTTTTTTAAAACTTGCTTGTCTTTAAATTTGTTTCTTTCTAGAAGAGCATGGAACTTCAATGAAGCTCATTGATCAGCCTGAGCTCATTTTTTTTTTTTTTTTCATTTTTGAATTATTCAGAAATAGAAACCATAGAAGCTAGAACATCCTAATATTGCGATGTCATGTCTGTGAAACTAAATGGAATTATTTTTCTTCACTAAAATATTTTTCTTGTCCTGCTGCTTTCCTGGAAAAATGAATTTATTAATTCATTTAATTATAACAGTGGATGACTCAAGCACTAAATCTAAATTGATATCTACACGTTGGTGTCCAACTCAGGTATTACACTAAATCTTTGTGATAGAGTACTTACTTGATCACAAGCAATGTCACATATACAAGATTCCTGTGTGGTTATCTGTTCACTGAAATAGACAAAGCTTTTATTTTTAAAGTATGTAGCATCCACTAGTCTCATCTACCTGTCATAGTGGACTCTCCAATGGTGTTTTGAAATGCCATTATATTTTTTTTTCTGGTAGGCATAGAGTAGGAAATCAGTTTTATTTTCCATTAAATATCAAACTTAATGTTTGTGATACAAGGACAGATATTATTCTCATCTTTTTTTTTTTTTTAATGTTTGCTTCTCCTTTCATATCAATTCAAAGAACACTCACATTAACTAAATTATCTTATTTTCATCTTCTGCACAGATTTCTTCTGTCTGGTCAAAATATGTTCAGAAAAATATATATATATTTCTTTTTAAAGGGTACCACAGAAGAAAAAAGACAACTAAAAGAACACCTGGACAAAATATATTTGGGGAATGAGCGTCGTTGTTCCCGAACCCCCTTGTATGGCAGAGATTTGTTAGAAATTTGTTCATGGATCAACAAAAGAAAAAATTGTCAGCATTATCCTGGCAGGATTAACAAATGGGGCTGGGCTGGCTTTGCAAATTGCTTTCCATATTCAAGTACTTTGGAGGTTCTAAAGGATCCACTGCAAGAACTCATTCTGCTATTAAAGCACCAAAAGATTGCCCTGAAGGCTATTGTTACTAGGTAATTGAGACAAATCTATCTGCAGTCTTTGCACTAATTTTAAGGGTTGTATGCTACCATCCAACACCATCCAAAATAGCATTTAACAGTTTGTTTATTTAACATAAATATCCAAAAGAGAGAAGCGTATTGTCTTGTTTTATTCTTACTGCAGGCTAAATTAATTTATGGTGAATCGACTTTGCATCACTAATCTATAATTTCAGATCATCCTAAGATTTTAAAACTCTTAATAGTTCCATGGCAATTGTTTTCAGTTATATAGCAATTCTCTATTTTCAAACATGACATATCTTGCTTTTTGTTGTTGTTTGTTTTTGTTGTGAATTATTACCAAAAATATGGGAGCTCTAAATTAGAGGGAGGCTTGTCTTGGTAACTTTAGGGATAGTGGTAATTTCGTTATGTCTTCTGATCTTAATTGTTTTTACGTTTACCTGATCTCAATATAAAACTTCCATCTACTGATTTACTTTCAACTACCTTTAGCCAAGTCCTCTATGCTTCCATGGAGACATCTGCATTCTTATTGTTTTTAAGAAGTTAAAATTTAAAAAAATAATATATTAAAGTTTGCTTTTCTTTTTTAGAGGCCTCTGTGTAGTGCCAGCTGTAGTTGTTGCTCCTCCACGTTTGCATGTAGCAAATCCTCCTTATTCATATATCCATGAAATGAAGGTCTTCAAGTTTAATTTGAAGGAACAACTACTGCCCTTCTTTCAGCAGATAGCAAGGCCTCATTTTATACAGTTTCCAGACCGCCAACTGGTGCAACTTGATTCAGGTATTTAAAAAAAAACAACAAACAACACCCACCCACCCACCTTTTACAACTGTGCAAATACAGCACACACACAACCACCTTTTACAACTGTGCAAATAGTTTCTGTAATTACTAAATGCTGCCTGCAGAACCTTCAAGTTCTTATTTCATAAACAGGAAAGATGGAAGCTCTAGCTGTTTTTCTTCAGAAGTTGAAAGGAAGAGGGCATCGTGTATTGATCTTGACGCAGATGATTCCAATACTTGATATACTGGAGCTTTTCTTAGACTTCCATTTTCTCACATACGTAAGAGTTGATAAGACCGATACTCACAGTTGGCATTATCTGGTAAGAGAACCTCTTACTCAAGTTAATAGTGAATAGATGCTCATAGTGGGAGGGAAAATGCTTAAATGTCATTTAACACATTCAAAGAATTTATTTGCATAAGTTCATTAGTTATGCAAAATATATATGTATCTGTAACACAAAATACGTAATTATGTACAAAATATGTCAGTTGTATTACTATTTGATGAAGCATCCGGGGTGTTTCTGAGAGAAGAGCTGTAAGTTGTTCTATATATATACGCATAATTCAGATGAAATACAGATGTTTTATTTCACAATAGTGTTTTGAATAATTGCTTTTACTTTTTGTGTCTGTAGGCATTTACATTACTAACACAAGCGTAGCTCCTGTTTTTATGTTGGTACTTCCTCAGCCTTACTCCAGGGGCTTTTGTTTCTGTAGAGTGCCCTGGCATTGCCTGAGGATAAACTCAAAAGCATGCTCGTTTCCCTCCCCAGTAAGATTCTCTGTATCCTTTGGGGCCTACTGTTTGAGCAAACATTAGTGATATAGATAAGTTATTCTTTTCTTACTTTTGATTTCAGATTGCCTTATTATGCTTTCTGATAGATGCACTATAAAACATAAAGGAATACTTTGGTTTAAAGCACCACGAGTCAGCACAGTAGAAGGGATTTGATTTAGTCAATAGAGAAGAAAAATGAAGCATGTACAGAATGTAATAACCCAGTCAGGTGTGCTTAGTCATAGGACAAAAATATGACTACTGTCATAGATCTGCAGATTTTATCAGGTTGAATGCAACATAAATTTATATTTTCAATGCTTCATAAATTAATTTTGAACTGCGTAGATTTGTAACATGGACTCTCAGATGTATTCAGCTTGCCAACATTTTAAGTTATGTTTAGGAATTAATCAGAAAGCAGCTTTTCTGATCTTCTCATTTTCTGAAAAAGTTTGTTCAGAGATTTATGCTTTATTCATGTGAATTTGTAATTAGGTTATTTGTCTCTGCATTTTAGGAATCCATAAAAAGCTTCAACCAAGACAAGAGATTCTTCTGTGCTATTGTTTCTTCACACACTCCTTCCACAGGTGTCAGCTATGTAGATGTGGACACGGTTGTGTTCTATGATATTGATTTAGATCCACTGACAGATAAAAAAGCTAAAGAGTGGTGTGACAGAATTGCAAGAGGCAGAGATATTCACATATACAGGTGACTTTTACACTGACAAATAGTTGTTTTAAAATGAAAAATAGAGCGATGATATTTCTAGGGGAAACTAGGATTTTTGTCTGAGGTTATTGTTGTCTAAATAATCTGGTTCCATTGTGAAACTAAATTTGAATATAAAGTTTTCTACAAAAATACCTGGTGGTCCCTCAACTGGCATTGTTGCTCACTGTGGTAGTTGAGGAACACTAGAAATGGAACAGTTGAGTTTCAGGAAGTTTCACTGTGTACAGTATTTAATATGTTTCTTTGTTTTACAGGCTTGTAAGTGGTAATTCTGTAGAAGAGAGGCTGTTGAAAAAAGGTATTAAGCATCTGATTCAAGAAGTGGCTACTCAGGGAGGTGATTGTTCAGTAGAATTTTTAACTCAGGTACTTCAATATTGAGAATATGAATGTTTTTTTGACATGTTAAAAAAAGTGCTTTACTGTATCAGAGTCAGATTGTTAAACTATTTTAAAACTATTTTTGTTATTTTAGTCAAATGAAATCACATTTCCTACAGCCAAAGGTTTCAAATGTGTCAGTAACCTGACTTGTTTTAAAACTGAGTTTTAAGATGATTAAAAAACTTTTGGCATGATACATGTTCCATTAGGTTCTTTGTACTGAGTGTGGAAAAAAGGATTCCAAAATGTTTACAGAAGAGACGCGATCTGAGATAAGAGATGACATAGATTCAGTGTTTTGTAATTCAAGAAATACCATGGCTCCTTTGCAGTTAGAAGAGCTGGCTAGCTTTGTGGATCAGGTATGATGATTTCTCTGGATTTACAAAAACCTTTAGAGATATTCAATATTTACTATCCTGTGCAACAAGACACTTGGCTTTCATAAAGTACCAGATTTCTACTCCACTTATATGAAACTGTTCTGTGTAAACATAAATACTGAAACAGTCCTGGGAGGTACTTGGAGCTTGGTGGCAGATCTGCTCACATACAGAAACACTTAAGTCACCAAATGTTCTCCTTAAGATTGTGATTTGCTTTTGTCTAAATTGTATCTTGTGATAGAAACTTGTCTTACAGTCCTATGATTTGCCGGGTATTTGTGCTTTTTCTTAGAAGCCTTGGGTCTGTTTCTTTTAATTCACAAAATGCCTATTCTTAGCATTTGCTAAATTCTGTCAGATTCCAATTTATTTCCTTTTTTTTTTTTTTTTTTTTGGCTACTACTGCAGAACCCAAGTAACAGCCTGCTTATTAACAAGCTGTCAAGAGTCTCCAGACTAACTTGGATGGCTTTCTTTTTTTTTTTTTTTCAGTTAGCAAAATGGTGGGCAATATTTGGAGCCTTCTCTCAGTGATCCTAGTGGAATGTCAGCAGACAAACTAGTTATCAGAATACCAAATTTTAGCCCTTGTCTTTTCTCTACCTTAATCATGGTGCCAGTGTTTGCAACTGAAATACATTAGTATTATTTTTCCTGTTGTTGTTTTTTTGCTTTTAAATCACTAGTTATTTATACGTGTTTCTAATTCTTAAGCTAAATAACTAGCAGCTTGACAAAATGTCTTTCTGAATAGCTTACACCAATTGAAAAATATGCATTGAATTTCTTGGAATCATCTCATACTATGAATGATCAAAAAAGCAAGAAAGTCAGCAAGGTAAGGGACTCTATTTCATTTTTGGAGTAATTAATAAAAACAAAAGTTAAATTTGTTAAATCATAAAACCCCACCATATGCCAGATTTTCTTTTCTTTCCTTTTTGTTTTTGTTTAGGAGCACTGAAATTTTGCTTGAAATGATTGTGCTCTAAAAACACATTGATTCCTAACAGGTACACATATTCCATTAAGGAGAAAGTGAAATAAGTCCTTGCCCATGAGTGAAAACACAGTTTAACTAACTTTGCTATCACTACTAGCCTATAAAAAGTGAATTTATGATGTAGTTACCAGGCTCAAATCTGTGGCAAATCACAGCTGTTAGCATTTTTATTGTGAAAAGCTGTAATATTTTAAAGCGTACATTTTTTTTTCCCAATAGGAGTTAAAAACTGCAAACATAAAATGGGAAAACCAGCATGCCGAGGAGCTGAAAAAGGCAAAAGAAAAAACTCAGCAGGCAGTGAAAGAAGAACTCTTAACCTATACCAGACGGGATGCTTACAACATGGTAACATCAAGAGAGCTACAAGTCCTGGCTGTTCAAAAAATTTGCATATTGCAACTATGAACTCTGTGTATTTAAGGATGTCTGTAAAATTCCTATTGTACTCATCTTGTACCCTTGCACAAATAGTGTTCTTTTGAACATGAAGCTGTCACTCTGTGGACAGCAGTAATTTTGTAGAGTAGTCGATTTCAATTCCAGGTCAACCTACCAATCCACAGTCCTCCTGTGAAAACAGCAGTTATATATCAAGACGATAGTAACTGAAGGAGGAGACTGAGCAAACTATGTTGCCTTTTGGAAATTAAGTTTTATTTCTTAATTATTTTTTCTAATGCAATTTTAAAGTTATATTTACTGCAAACATACACATGTTTATAAATGATAGGTTCTGTGGTGAATTGAATGGTGTATTGGGTTATCAAAAATTCTTTTTCTCATACAGGAATTTGTCTGTGAAGGACCAGATGGGCAAGTAGAAATTATGCCTGTAAGTTAACAACTCCTATTTCATCTGAAGGAAAATGTACATAAAAACACTTTAACAACAAACTGTGGTGTTTCTTATTATTATTATGTTTATTTTAAGATTTGGACTCCCCCTGTTGTACCTGAGAATCACAATGATGTCTACACTGATTCTGTTACGTGTCTGATGTACAGCAGTACCCCAATACCAGAGTCTAAGCTTCCACCTCCATTTGTCAGGAAGGCACGTAAGCGGCAGAGAACAGATCTGCCTTGTAAGTTGGATTTGGAATTGCATTGGAAGGTGCAGTAACATTTTTGTGGGAAACAATATGAAACCTCTTTTTGTAAGAATACCTTTACATTTGTGTTTTAAAATTTAGGCATGCCTGTAGTATTATTTCTGTAAAGCTTGACATTGCTTAGACAAAACATCGTAGAATATAGTGAGAGCAGAGGGACTGTGGTTTGAAAACTTGCTATTGTCTTTATGAATTAGAAATACAGGTGAATGAAATGAGTATGAGCAAAGCAATGAAGGTCTGTGCCCTTTCAATGTTTTTTTTTTTTTTTTAAAAAAAAAAAAAAAGCTTATTTTCTTCCTGAAGTAAGAAGTTATTTAAAAATGATTACATCACATACAGTACTAGTAGGCCATAGATTTAAGGTACTTGCATTCAGAAAAGCATTGTGAAAGGCTTATCATTAGTCAGATCACTTGTAGCAGTCAGTTTTCTGTCACAGTCTTGTTGCATGAAGTTCTCTTCTTACTGGAAATTGTATTTTGTCCTGTCAAGTAGCTTCAGGTGAAAGAAAGAAGCATTGCCATAGAAGGATTCCTCCACCTTCGCTTTTTAATCAAGTGACTCCAAGAGCATTGAAAACACGACAAAAGAGCAAAGCCCAGAAGGCCCACCTCTTGGTAAAACAGCAAATGTATTTTGAAAGACCTTTGTCGGCTCACATCAAGTCAGCTGCTGGCACTGGGCAAGATAGTCCTGCATGGCTAATTAGTGAAGATGTGGCACTGTTAAAAGTAAGGCTTTATTGTCTTCAGAACAGAACTTCACTGATTTAAAAAAAAATGTTACCTTGAAGCTTATTACAGCTTCCATAGATCGATTAACACGTGTTTGTACATATCTCTATGCTCAAGAAAAGTATTTAATTGAAGCGTGACACTAGCTTTCTCTCTGTCCCCTAGGCAGTGAGACAATTACTGGCACTTCCTTTAAACCTTGATATCCTGTCACCAGCACAGATGGTGAACTGGGACTTTGTCAGTGATGTTGTTAACTCTTGTAACTACATTTATCGCTCCCCAGAACAATGCCAAAATCATTACATAAAAACATTTGTAGGTGCAGAAGGAAAGGTGAGTTTCACTTGAAATATGCATTACATTATGATGCAAGCCTATAGCCTACTTGTTGCAGGTTTTTTGTTGTCGTATGGTTATTTTTTTGTTTATTCCTCATTGCTGTTAGTGGACTATACCAGTGTTTAATAGGCAGAATCATATCTGTATTTGATTTTTTTTTTAATACAAATAAATGCTAGTAAATATCTTTCCCTGTCAGTATGGCTACTATAGGATGTATTTTTTATAGTTTCCTTACACTTAAAAATATTAATTTTCCCATTGCTGTATGAATGCTATGACCTTGAATGTACCACTTTCCACTGCAGCATATTACAAATAAGAAGACAGTGAAGCTATTTATTTTGCCTTTTATGTAAGAGATAGGATATGAATTGTTTTCAGTCATGAATATTGTAAACTGTTTTTTGAGGGAGGGCATTTGTGACTATTTTGGTACCTGTATCTTCAATTTCTACTTGTTTCAGAACATAAATGGTTATCCTCTTCATGCTAGACAAGCCTATTTTAAAGACAAGAATTCTGAGCATAATCAAATCTATATGAATCATTTTGAACTGATGACAATGACTGCTAGAAAAAGAAGTTTCTCAAACAGGTTTCTGTAAGTTTACTTCTACCATCAATTACATTTTTTCCCAGATTTAACATTTAATCACATTGGTGGCTTGATTGGTGACTTTGTTGTTGTTGTTGTTTCCTCTTCAGCACAAATGTATTGCACAGTGGCATTTCTCTTGTCAGAGGTTTTGTGATGACAATCAGCCTTGAGTTAGTGGTGCATTTAGTGTCAAAGATCAAATCTGCATTTTGCTGATGTGAAGAAAAGCTTCTAGTACTGCTCTGTGTCACATACCAGGAGGGTCAGCCCAGGCTTTCCTTAACTCTGCTGTTACGTCCAACAATATAGCTATCACATTTCTAGGTAGAGAAGTGGCTGGAGTTCTCTTCTAATCCCCAGTTCCCCAATTTTGTCAAATCTTAATCAGAGTTCTATTCCAGACTTCTAAAATTCATTGTCTTAAAATGTCGTGAATATTAAAACAGTTGCACAAAATTCCGTTAGGGTAAGTTATTTTGTTTACTTTCAGTGTGGGCAACTATGACAAGCTATTTATGGCTGGAGTTGTTTCCAGCTCTGCAGAGCCTATGACGACAATGGAGAAGGTCTGTTCGTTTTTTACATGTTTATTCCATTCTGTTAATTGTTTTAAATATATTTTTAAAATTCTTTAAAGTTTCAAATGTTTTTAATTACTTTATTTTCTTCATATAAAAACAATTGCAAAGGCTGGAAATTAGGAAAAATTAGAAAGTTTTTTGAAACCCTGAAAACTATTCAATATGGGATTTGACTGTCTAATCCCCTCTATAGTGCCTCAAAGCTATCAGTTGTCTGTTCTAGATCTGTGCTCTTACACCTTGGTATTTTAGCAACGTCAGAAACAGGCAACTGTGTTTTTTATATATATAAAAATATATATATATATAAATATATATATGAATATTATATATATATATAATTTTATCAAGTCAGAATTTTCTGTCACAATTATTGGTATAGATAAATAGAAATTTATTTCAGCATAAATCTTCATGACTTCATGTTAACCATGTTTCTGCTCTACTGAAAGTTAAAACAATTAAAGAGGATTATTGAGGTAGCTTCCTCTCCTTCCCCTACTTCTGTTGTCATAGGCATTGATGGAAGACCTAGTAGCTCCACAGCTGCACCAGTGGCAGCCTCCTCAGAAGCAAGATGAGGGACTAACAGTGGAACAAATCCAAACTCAGAGTCAACCACAATGGGGAACACAGGTGAGAAACAAAACCATGATTGCCATGTGGTGTGTGAATTCAGTTCACTCCTGAAGCTGCATGCAGAGACAAATGTTCTTCTCAGCTAAATGATTCTGTAATTCATGTGCACTTATGGCATCTGTTTTGAGTTGATTGAGGCTGCCTGTGGGACTCTCAACAAATCTGGAGAACTGGGATGCTGAGTAACGAGAGCATTTGGTATTATCTGAGCTGAGGTCACTGGAGATGGACTTAAATGTAAAATAAAATTACAGTCTTGTTCAAGAATAAAAGAACACTATTCAAAGAACAAGTATAGACAAGTTGCTTCTTAAAGATACAAGGCTTTGGGTTTCATCCCACAGTGGATTTTATGATTATGAAAAAGGCATTCCATACACAGAGTGGAAGAAATGTCATCGGTACTAATATAATTGTTCTTATTCAAGGTATTTATCTCCATCAGTAGACTAATTTCTTAAGTCTTCATATCCTCTTCTGTGGTCACTTTGGAACACCTGTAAACATAAAAAATACAATAGTTTGTTTTGTGATACTTGCAGGCCTCAGGAAGTATGCTCGCTCCAGCCACAGCTACATTGCAGCAGCTGTCCACAGCACCTGCTGTTGTAGCACAGCCAAACCCCCAACTCCCTGTCAGTTTTTTCAAGCAGAAGCACTCGACAGCATGAGTTGTGACTCCGGCTGATGACAAATGTACACATGGAGATTCTTTTGATGATTCAGTTTGTTAGGTAATCTTTTACTTTTTACTTTACCTTCTGCTGTTGAAAATAAATTCCTCAAGTCTAATAAATATGCTAGTAAATAGCATTGCTCACTTTTAAATCGGCAATAAATGAAAATGATGGGAGAATAGTCTTTCATTAAGTCCTTTTCTCTTCAGAAAACAGTGTAGTTCATTTTAATTACATACAAACGTATGGTATTTAAAATTACATGTTTTGTCACTTCTTTTCAATTTTATCTTAAACACATACATGTTCTGTACGTTTAGCTAGTAACAACTATTCTTCTAAAATTTAGATTTAGTCGCAAAAAGTTCCAGGACCAAAGTCCTGATCATCAGACTACAGTGATTTCTTTGGCACAAATAAAATCAGTACAGAAGTTATCCTGATGGCAGGCAGCAGGTACCTGTCTCCCCCTGAAAAACACGCAGCCTGGATTCCAGCACACATGGCATCTTTACTAGCCGATGTTTAAAGTAGTAAATGTATTTCTGTTAGGTAAATGACAGTAGTTGTTCTTCAGCAGGTGCCTTTTTTACTTTCAATTTCAGCTAAGCGTACCTTTCATTCTCAGGCAGTGGACTGGGTTGCCCAGGGAGCTGTGCCATCCCTGTCCCCGAGGGTGTTCAGGGAGAGGTTGGACGTGGTGCTTAGGGACATGATTCAGTGGGTGACAGCGGTGGTAGCGCGAGGGTTGGACCAGATCATCCTGAAGGTCTTTTCCAACCCTAACGATTCTATGACTGTGGAGGTGGCAGTATTTTATTGTAACCAGAATACCCGGAGGTGTTTTCTTCCGTTTTCCCATGTGTTTCTCTTCACATCCTCGTAGGCTTTTACGGCCACGATAGAGGTGGGCAAGCTACAGTCAGTTTTGTGAGCAGGCTCTAGTCAGCCAGCTGAGAGACAAGTTTTTATTGGTGATTTTGACACGAAACCTACCCAAAGGGCAGCCAGCACCACCTGTCACCCCCCCATCCCCCGCGTACCAGCACCGGGATAGCGCTTCACAGCCCCCCGGCCTCCCTCAGCCCCCGACCCAGCCCTGCCACAACCCCAACCCCAGAGCCGGGCTCAGGGGCGCATGCGCCGGCGGGCGGCGCAGTCGCCGTGCGCTGCGGGGCGGCGGCGCATGCGCGGAGCGGCGCGGTTTGGCTCCTGCCGGCGCTGGTAGCGGCCGCCGCTCCGGCCCCCCCCGCTTCCTGCCAGGGGCCCGGTAAGTGCGGCCGGGGCTGGGGGGCAGCCGGGCCCCGCTCTCCTCCGCCCTTTCCCCTGCCCCGTCCCGGTGTTGGAGCGGGCCGGGCCTTCCCCGCACGGCGCCGGGCCTCGGGGGCACCGGGAGAGCGGCGCGGGGCTGTGTGGGGAGCCCCCCCCGCCGCGCGGCGCACAAAAGGCGGCCCCGCGGCCCCTCGCGGGCCGTCCCGGGGCGTTGTGGTGCCTGCGAGCGGGGCGCGGGTAATTAGGGTAATGAGCCGGCGATAGGCGGTATCGTTTGGATCTTAATTGTTTCGTGCCAGGGTAATTAAATAACGGGCTGCCGGAGCCGTGACGGGAGGAGCGCGTTTGGGGCCCCGTACCCCGCAGCCCCCCGGCGGTTCCGGCGCAGGGCAGGAGCAGCAGCCGCCGCCTCGCCGCCTGTTGCCGCTCGGAGCCCGGCTGGAAGTTCAGGACGAACATCCGCACGCTGTGTCTGGGTTTGGTCTGAAACGCCAAAGGCGGAACGAGAGAGCTTTGGGGAAAACAAAACAAACCCCAAACCAACAACCAGTTTTCTTCTTTCTCTTGGTGCTATCGCTGCACGACTCCCAGAGACGATTCTGCCTGTCGGTGCGTGTCGCTGGAATCGTTTTTCTGAAATTCAGTACCAGAGTGTTTTTGGATTTCTGGAAAGCTTGGCTCAATAAATAGCATTTAAAATAAAATGCACGTTTGCATTGATTTTCATCTCTTTAAGCAGTTGGTGTTCAGAAGGAAAGAGAAGGCAGCATTAAACATTAGGCATGATACTTTTTCAAACTTTCAATTAATTTGTTAGGGAGACTTTTCATGACACATTTCTTGTCCAGGGGCTAGAACAATAAAGTCAAACGGTCTATACCCTCTTGTCGTATTTTTAGTTTTCATTGATGTGAATGTATTTTATGTTGTGAGGAGCTATTCTGGTCTGAAGAACATAATACTATGTTAAAAGCGTTGAAACATTAGGAATAATGGACATAAAAGAGCAGGTATTTTTGATAAAGGAGACAGTTTATTCTGAAGTTTTGAAGAAAGGGGAAGACTGTTTAAAGTTAGTTGTTCTGATTTAAGAGGAACGTATCACTTCTAAACGGTTCAGTAGCACTTTGTTAGCTAGAATAACGTATGAGATATTTAAGTGAGTTTGTGGTAATGAGGATTTCAAATAAATTGACAGGTAACATAAAACATCTAAGTAACTGCAAAGGCAGGATAACCGAGTTCTTACTATAAGGTATTCTTCCAACTAGTTACTAAATAGCTAAATATAGTTTTGTAACTGAAACTTACCTGAATTTATGTTTCTGTGTATTCCTTTTACAGTATAACTGTAAAAAAACCAACAACCCTTGAACCACCGACATCTGACAGTGAGAATGCACCATGGCAATGGTCCTCAGAATGCCCAGCGCCAGCTCCAGAGGTCCAGGTCCTTCACGGGCAGTGAGGGAGAAGAGCAACAGGCAAACTTACCTCAGTCCCCTGCAGCTTCTTTTGCACCTTCTGCAAGTCCATCTGCGCCCCAGTCCCCCAGTTACCAAATTCAGCAGTTTATTATGAGTAGGAGTCCGGTAGCTGGTCAGAATGTGAACATCACGCTGCAAAACGTCGGACCAGTGGCTTCAGGAAACCAGCAGATAACGCTTACCCCACTGCCAATTCCAAACCCCACGTCGCCGAGTTTTCAGTTCAGCCCGCAGCAGAGGCGGTTTGAGCATGGATCCCCGTCGTATATTCAAGTTACGTCCCCGCTGCCACAGCAGGTTCAGTCTCAGAGCCCCACGCAGCCCAGCCCTGTGCCCGTGCAGACGCTACCAAACGTCCGGGCTGGCACTCCAGGCCCCGGCTTGGGTATGTGCAGCCAAAGCCCTACCAGAGGCTTTGTTGATGCTAGCGTGCTCGTGAGACAAATCAGCTTGAGCCCTTCAAATGGCGGACACTTTGTGTATCAAGAGGGGCCGGGAATTGCACAAATTGCTCAAGGAGCTGCAGCTCAAGTACAACTTCCATCTTCAGGGGCGCCTGCAACGGTAAGGGAGCGCAGGCTTTCCCAGCCTCACTCGCAGTCTGGCGGCACCATTCATCATCTTGGTCCTCAAAGCCCTGTAGCGAGCGGAGCGAATATGCAGTCTTTGTCTAGCCCGGGCCACATTACGACAACGAGCTTGCCACCCCAAATCAGCAATATTATCCAAGGGCAACTTATGCAACAGCAGCAGCAAGTGCTTCAAGGACAGCAGCTGAGCAGACCCATTGGGTATGACAGGACTTCTGGGGGCTTAATAGCAGGAGTTGGAGGACCGAGTGCGTTTGGAATTACATCGCCACCTCCTCCCACAAGTCCTTCCCGGGCCACGGTACCGCAGGGGCTGTCAAGTCTTCCTCTTGCTCCTACAGTTAATACGGCCGTGAAAAAACAACCCAAAAAATTGGAGGAGATACCTCCTGCCAACCAAGAGACTGCTCAAATGAGAAAGCAGTGCTTGGACCATCACCACAAGCAAATGGAAATTCTTAAGGAAACTTTTAAGGAATGTTTGATTGAACTGTTTTTTCTGCAACATCTTCAAGGGAATATGATGGACTTTCTAGCTTTTAAGAAGAAGCACTGCGTTCCCCTGCAAGCGTACCTGAGGCAAAATGACTTGGATCTGGAGGAGGAAGAAGAGGAAGAACAATCTGAGGTTATCAACGATGAGGTAAGAAATCTGTTTTTTAATGTTTTGCAATAAAAGAGTAGATGTGGCACCTGAATTATGATGTATTAGATAACGTGACAGTAGTTGAAAAATGATTTTTACCTGATGAAGTACAGCAATTTTGTTTATAAGTGGTTGGTCTGAGAGAGTACCGTGCTGCTAGGTGGTGTGATTTGACTGGTTGGATCAGATGCACGTATTTAAAAGCGAGGAGCAGAGAGGTGAATGGAATTTTTGCTGTCCCAGTTAGTACGTAAGGCAACGCACAAATAAAGACAGCATTGCTATAGAAGCTGGTTTAAGCTATCAGAATGAACGCACATCATAGATTAAAATTCATTTACTAGACTTACACAAACCTAAAAAGAGTAGGCAAAGCCTCCGAAAAGGTTAGCCTTTATCTGACGCTTGTGACTTCTAAGCATAGACGTTACTGAAGTTCAGTGTTGCTGTGGCCAGCAGAAAACCCTGAAGTAATCTAATTAGTCAGAGCACGGGAATCGTAATGTGTATGGGTCTGTAGTAATGAATTAGTTCACAGAGGCTGTCTTGGAGCTTTGTGCACGTATTGCAGTCTGAAAGATACCAGAAAAATTGTACTTACAGCCTGGATGTTAACAAGCTAACTTTGTTATTTATGCAGAGGCTTAAAATAATTTTGATTCACCATTTATTAACAGCAAAGATTTGAATTAAGGTTGCTGTGCAACTTTTCCTGGGTGTTTGTGCCCATTCGTGTAGATGTTGCCCTGCAGCAGCAGCCTTCGGGAGCTGGAGCAGTTCGTGTCAGTTACATGGAAGTGTTTGCCACAGCGTTGCTACAAGTGGCGGCACTGCATAAACAAATGCCTTTTAAAGTTTGTAAAAACACATAGGGGTATGTAGTTGCCAGTTTGTAAAAAGACAAAACAAAACTGATTATGTAAATAAATTCATGTTACTCTGAAATACCTATTAGAAATCAGCGTCTTCAGAGAAAATTGATGATGCTCTTAGGTACGAATAGCTAGTGATGAAAGCTTTAGCTGGAATTCATGGGAAATTTTAACAGTATAACAGGAAAAGTTTAATTTGTTAATTATTCTGTGGTAAAATTTCTTGGCTAGGAAAAATATTTGTTTGTACTAGTTACTGATAATTTGGAAGGAATCATTTCTATGTCTAGTAAAGTAAAAGCTAGCCTATTATTTATTGATAATGGCATTCAATAATTTTTCCCTTGGTTTGTATTTTGTCGAATTGTTTAGGTGTTCTTGTTGCGTTGCGTGTTTGTCAGCAGAAATACCAGGTATTTTTAACTACCGTATGCCAATTTTGAGAGATCTTTAGTGGGTGTAAATTGTACAAGTTCATTGAAATCAGTGGCACTGCTACAATTTACATCCCCTCAGTCTTTTGGGTTTGGAGGTTGCTGTACTTCGCTGCCTTCTTGTGATGGTTCGTCTGTTGTTTGTGAAAGCCTCTTGTCAGTCTAACTGCTGGCAAATGTTGCGAGCTGCAACAGCAGAAGTCCGAGTGTTTTGAGATTGTGAATCCTTTTGAAAGTTTAAGACATCTTTTGAGTATGTTTTTTCTTTGTATTTTTTTTGTCTTCTTCTCTTTTATTTCCCCTTCCCCCTTCTTTATCACTTTCTGCTAAAGCAACACACTCCATCCCCTGCCTGGAAAGGTTGATCCCTTTGGGAATTCGGGGGAGAGCGAACGGTGGCTGTGCTCATTGCTTAAATAAATGTCGGAGCTCTCTTCAGTTCAAACTGTCTGTCATGCTGGTTTGTTGTCCGTTAGGAGCAGCAATCATTAAATTCAAAGCGCACTTCTATGTAAACTGGATTTAAGAAAAGGTTTCAGTGGTGAGAAGCCGCTGTAAGCAGTGAGGGCCGTGCTCTGCGCTGCTACTGCAAGTCAGACAGAACTCGCAAACGGCCGGCGGTGCAGCCAAGCCGCGCTGATGGTCGCCTGGTTATAACCCCCCTCTTCAGCGAGGTGCCATCAGTACAAAAGGTTGTTGTTGAACAAGTCAAAAAAAAAAAAAAAAAGAAAAAGAAGAAGAAAAAGTTTTAAAAAGAAAATGATTCTCCCTTCTTTTTTTTTTTCCCAAAATATTTCTCTCAGGTAAAGGTTGTGACAGGAAAGGATGGGCAGACTGGTACTCCTGTCGCTATAGCAACCCAGCTTCCTCCAAATGTTTCTGCTGCTTTTTCATCCCAGCAGCAACCATTTCAGGTACTTTTCAATGGTTCTAAAATGTAGTTTCATCCCAGATTTTTTTTCTTCATTCAGATTTGATATTTCTTAGATGAATTAGAATTTTCCCTAGAGCCCATCCCGTATCATCTAAACAAAACAAAACGAAAACCTTTACAGTCTTCAAATGCATCAATATTAATGAAGCTTTGAGGAAGTTAAATCTTTGTCTCCAGGTTGCTGGCTTATTTCATTAACTTTCAGCTTGAATGTTTGCACTTTGGTTTGTCTTTTGTTTCCCTAATGCATTTGGTTCATTTGTGCATTCTGCGTAGTGATAATATGGGTTCTTTTGTCTGTGGCATTGTAACTGTGGATTTCTTCTAAATTTCTGTTCTTGTTTTTTTTTTTTTCTTTTTTTTTTTTTTTTTTTCTTTTTGTATTAAAGGTTTTGAGTGTGGCTACAGAAGGCTTTGGTTTGACCTTCCGTGAAACGTGTAAAATAATGACAAAACCCTCTGACACAGTTTTTTGAAAAACTAACCCCTTTCCATTAGCTCTACCGTAAATATTGGGAAGAAGAAACCGAAGTGCTCATCTTCACTGTATAGGTGGTCTTTTACATTGTGTTTGCTTGAAGGAACACTGAGCAAAGTGGAGGAATAAATGTAATAGCAAAAAACCATGGATCGATGGTGTTGCAACTTTTAAATTCAGGCTGGCACATGCTTCTGCAGCTACCCTCAGCTCTGCGTTACCCACACACCGGTGCTCGCGCACGCGGAGGAGCACAGCCCGCTGCCCTGCAACTACCGTGCTCAGCTGTCAGCACAATTGTACCCGCTTAGAGAGCAGATGTCGTGGAGTTCACTCCGCTGTACCACACAAGCTGTGAGGTCTGCACTGCCTTCATCTAGGTTTTGGAAAAGAGAGAGTTAAATGAACTGTTGAACAGGCTGTACCCCCACGTCTGACAAACGGGAGGTTACTGGCAGTATGTCACAAATGAGTTGCACAGCAAAGGGGCTTGCACTGGCAGCAGTTTGTTGCAGCCAGTGCTGACTTGTTTAGCAGCTAGACAGGCTTCATCTAAGCTGCTTAAAACGAGTAATATTGTGTCAGGTTATTTATTACAGTGATAAGGTTTGTCATCGTGTTCTGGCGACACCAACGAAGAAGTACTTCTGAAAGTTGTATAGCATCTCAGAGGTGTTTTGGGGAAACTGGCAGGTACATGCTAGAAGTGTACAAAATTCTCTGTAATTGTACAAAACTCTCTAATTTCAGCCCAGACTGTTACCGGGAAGCATCATCTCCTCCCATTCATCTTTTTCTTCCTAACTGTTTATAGAGAAATAACGTCTCCTGATCGGCATCATCATTCAAATTTGAGTGCGTAAATGTAGCACTCAGAATTATTGTGGGTGTGCTGCATAACCATGACCTCTGGAGAACCATATTATTTTAATTAAACTTAGGACAATTTTAGTCTAACGTAAGCGGTATGTGACTGCAGTTTATAAAGGCATAACATCTTTGCTCTTTGAAGTGTCTGGCCTAAATTACGTGGTGATGATGCAGACGGCTGGGAGGCATACGCTTCAGAATATGTCAATCAAAAGTCCTGAAGTAGACATGCAGCCTGAAAATGTGAGAATGTGATCATCCAGAGCATGAGTACAGGTGACATAGAAGCATTTGAAGCAGCTTGGGGAACGTACCTTCTCAAACTGATGTCCTAGAAAGCATTTGATCCAAACTGCACATGAGCAGAATTTGTTAATTAACTCAGGACCCTTGTACAAAATACATTTTTTGTGATCTATTGAATAGTTTTCTAAATGCTTAAGTCTGTGATGTGCTGCCAGATATTGGCTGTTGAACTCGAAATATGCTTGCATGTTTGCCTTATGGTAAAACAAACACTGGAAAACATGATCCATGTGGAGCGAGATACTACGGTGACCTGTGACCGTGAGGGATGAATGTCAGTCAGATATTCTTAAAACCCAAACTGACATCTAAGAGTATAGCCATATTGCTAGAGTGGTCACAAATGTCCTCACAGCAGCAAAGAGATTAAACGTTAGTAATTTGTAGCTATTGATAGAATCTGAGGGAATGAGATACGCGGAGCTCAAAGAGGAATGTTTTAAACGCAGCCATTTTAGGTGGCAATGTCGACGTTTATTAATGCTCTTCAATGAAGCACTGAAAATGTGGGGCTGTGGCTGCTACAGGTTATTTCAATATGGACCAATGTTTATTTCCTTAGGTTTAATTTGCAAAATTTCTATGGCAGAGTTTTTACTAAAATTCAGAGAAGAAAAGACGCGTGAGTAAAGTAGAAGATTCTTTGGGGAAATTGCTGTATTTGCTCTGATGTTATAGTAACTTTTCACAAAACCCTCACTGTACGTTGATACGCTATCTCACCACCAGCAGATTACACTTAGAGAGCTTGAGTGGTGGATGAGTTCATTTTCCAGGGCGCAGAGGCTGCCTCTGTATTTTCTGATAGAAGCTCTAAAGCCCTTTCTTCGGGTAGCCCTTATTTTTCTCATGTTAAGTTTCATATAGTTTCATTGGTTATAACATGGCTAAATGTTGAGGAGAATTTAAAAATATGATTCAGAAACTCACTGAAAAGAACTGGGCTCATACAAACACTGATGGGCATTAATAATTTGCCAGTAGTGTTGAGAGCCCAAAGAGCATGGAAATCATCAAGTTCACAGACTAGTTTCTTCAAGTAATCCTGCATGCAAGTCTGCCATTTGCATGAGTTTTCTAGAATATATCAGCTGACATCTTGGTCAATAGTAATTGTAATAGTTTTAAAATGAAGTTGTTATGCACTGCATAACCTTACTGAAGCTAAGCTCCAACTTGCTGAATCAAAGCCCTGAGATGTCTTTTCTGTCTCAGTACCATCAGTGCTCATCAAGGCTTGATAATTCATGATATCTACGTGCATGATATTTATCCTCAGGTAAAATGTCTAGTAGTTTTGGACATGCTCTGAGGTGACTTTAGCGCTATAGCAATCCCATGTTTCTCATCATAAAGTTACTTCACTGTGTTCATTTTGCCAAACAAATATAAGTCTAGCCTCTGGAAAACTGGAAGTGGAATTTACAATTTTGCTGAGATTCTTTTATTCCCACTCTTCTGAGTCTTAGCAGTTTTTCCTGAAATATTGCAAGGCCAAATCTCATGGAACTCTATCCTGAAGATGACAGTGGTGGAGACTCAACTAAGCTTGAATTGTCTTTGGGATGAGAATTAATTTGTGTGTTGCTGATGTTTTGCACAGAGTGAAAAGGATTAGCTTTCATGAATGCATTGACTCTCATTTCTGATTTTTGTCATCTTAGTTATGATACAGTTTATACGTGAATTCTTTCCTTATCTAATGTCCCTTCTAATTAATCCTGTAATGAAGTCCAACTGTTTAATTTTTCTCATGTTAGCTTTTTATTGCAGCTACAAACTATATGAATATGTTGTTCTGACTTCATTGCAGCAGGATTATACATTAATGCAAACATTAATTTATTTAAAAAAACAAACCGAAAAAATTGGGCAATGTTAACGTGTTGTATATAACCACCTTCATCAGTTTAGTTGTGATTTTGAAGTTCAGACCGACGGAGAAATATCTGGGCAATACGGACATCTAAAACTTCTAGCGGATATTGAATCAGTCTTGTTATCTTGGTGTTAGAAATGTTCTCAAGGCTTTGTTCTCTGATGGCCTTTTTAGATCCATTTGTAACTTAGGTCTCAATGCTAGACTACCTACAGATTGAACTTTTGTGATTTTTCTTTTTCCAATAGCAAACGCATACAGGGACTCCAGTTACGGGGACTGTGAACACCATAGAAATTGAAGCTTTTAATAGACAGCAGGCACTTACACCAGCAGGTATGTTTCTTGAGCAAAAGTTCTTTTTTATTTTTTATTTTATTTCATTTCCCAGACAGTTGACGGAGCCCACTGTGCAGTAACTATTGAAACACAGCTTTGCCTCACCTCGGAAACTGGCAGATTAGTAGGACTATCTATTGTGAATGGTGCTGTGTGAAGAGGGCACACCACTCACAATATATAGGACCGGACCTGGCAAGCATGGAGATGTTGTTAGGTTGCTTGTTCTGGCTGAGAAGATTGGAGCTGACCAACTGGAATTGAAAAGGATCCTGCCCTTGGAGCATGCTCTTCATAAATGCTACACATGTATAGTAGTCGTAGCTTTCTGAGCTGATGTTGGAATCATGTGTAGTAGTTTGCTTTGTGAAACTGAACCCATTCCATTGTACCATGCCATAAATGGAATTTGAATATCACAGATTCGTCTAAGAGACCACGAATTGAAGTGGGCCGTCATGGGATGGTTTTTCAGCATCCGGGTGTGGCTTCCGGAGTTCCTCTTCAACAGCTAATGCCAACGGCACAAGGTACTGTGTCACCACATGCCAATTGCACATTAATTTAACAAGGAGATGTTAGTGATGGGACTAGAAACTTGGGCTTCCAGCCTTCCAAGGTCCTAGCCCCACCACCTACTTCTCCATGTAAATTAATACTTGGTATGCAATGCCTGGTTTGTTTAAGGAGCTGAGTGACGGGCTCCAAAAGTGCATGTGGGCATGGAAATACGTCACAGGTGCTGGTGCAAAATGGTTAATTTGAGAATTCTGGACCTGAGCCAATGGATCGTGAAATGGAAACCTCCTAATTTGCAACATTCAAGACAATTTTTATTCATTATTCGTGCCAAGCTTTAGATTGTGGTAGAGTGAATGTGTTAAGAACTAAATATTATTTAGACTTCATGTAGTTATTTTAGGTTAAATTTCCATTAGCTCACCAGTCTTTTTTTTTTTTTAGTATAGGAAATTCAGAAGACATTTAATGACTTTTTTTTTAGTAGTTGCTGTGCTCCAAATTTTAGTTGCAGTCCTGTGCATGTAATACTTTGTTGTTTATTGTAATAGTGATTTATTTTGTGATTGTGATGTGGTATTTTCAAGTGATGGTGTCTTGTGGCAAAGTAAGTAACAAATGAGTCTATTTGCAGTCGACTTCCTCTTTATATTAGTAAAAAACACTGAACCTTTGAATTTCATCTGAGTTGTTTCCTTTTACTTTGTAGGTGGAATGCCTCCCACGCCTCAAACCGTACAGCTGACTGGACAGAAACAGAGTCAACAACAGTATGACCCATCGAAAGGCCCTCCTGTGCAGAATGCAGCAAGTCTGCATACACCACCGCCACAGCTCCCGGGGAGGCTGCAACCTGTGAATGTCCCCATGACGTCTCTCCCAGCTGCACTGCAGATTTCGCAGCAGCAACCACAGATAGTGGAATCTCCAACTCAGCCCCAGATTCAGGTGAAGATCCAACCCCAAAGCGTACCCCTGACTTCTGCTCCACTTCCAGCACCACTTCAACAGCAGGTGGCACCAGCAATTCACGTACAAGGACAGACACCAAACCAAGTGTCACAGCCACAAGCTACAATACAGCAACAGGTATGTGAATTTCACTGGGAAGCAAATGTCTGTTTCAGTGCCTTGTACGATGTAAGAATATTGTTGTCCTGGAAATACGTGAAAAATGTTAGCGTTTTTGAATTCCTCTGGGCAAATGCACTTAGAAGTAGCCTGCAAACAAAAAATCTTTCCTTACAGAAATGCAGGTACAGTTTTTTTTAAATAAATTAAAATCCTTATTATGTTCTACTGAAATGCACACTAAGACAGCACTGAATGCCAAACTCATCACTAACATGCGTTTCTTGGGCAGACTGTGACTCTGACACGACCATCTGCAGATCCTGCTCAGACTTCTCAGCGTCTTACGGCAAATACACTACCGCCTACCTCATCTGTTGCAGCAACTATCTCAGGCACAACACCGCCTTCTACATACCCAGTACAAACAAACAGGACCTCTCCAGCAACTAACAAGTCCCTGTCTCCTATTGCATCAAAACCCCCAGGCTTAGCAGTAGCAGCAGCTCCTAAAACACAAAGTCCAGCTCAGAATGCAGCAGCATTACCACAGGACAACTCTCAAGACAAGCTCGCTGAGCAAGTAAAGCTGGTAAGTTTTTTTTTTTTCCCCAAAACTTGTGACAGTTAACACACAGATAACAGTTAATGCAGGCAATGTGTTTTAATTTTGAAAACGAGCTATTACCTGTTTGGTTTTTTATTTTTATTTTTGATATGTTTTACTTAATGAATTTGGCTTTTGTGGACATTCAGAGAAATTAAAGAAGACTCATAAGTCTTCATGCAGTCATTGCATTCTCTCTATTATGTTGATTCTATCTACTCAATTCAAGGTGTCTGCAACCTTATTTATTTTTATAACTAACTAGAGATACATTTTGGTTATTTAACATCAGAAAGATGACTTTTTTCCCCCTAACAAGCCCTATTAGTAAGGAAGATATATTTATCTTCTGGGTTTCTCTGTGGCTAAATGCAGCTGCAATTTCAATTTATGAGAAAATGGATTATTTGATTGTAGTTTATATATGTCCTGTAAATTTTTGTGCTTCCAAGTGAAACTTTTTATTCTGTTATTTAACAAACTGTCTTTTGTAACAAAGGTTGAAGTACTCTTTTTGCATAGCTTGAATTTAGCCTATTATTTTTTCCAGTAATGTAAAGTTCAGACTTGAGTTTTGTAATACATTTATCATGCTGTTTCACCGCTTTTTTTTTGCTGTCAATTATTTTGATGAAGTGCGAGCAATTACTATTTTTATATTTGGCTACTATTCTAGGTGCATTCTGCAGCTTCTCTGTAACCATATGTGTTTCTTTTTAAGGAAAATCAAATCCATCAGCGGATAGCAGAACTGAGGAAGGAAGGTTTATGGTCCCTGAGGCGACTGCCCAAACTCCAAGAAGCTCCAAGACCCAAATCTCACTGGGATTATTTGCTGGAAGAAATGCAGTGGATGGCAACTGATTTTGCCCAAGAGAGAAAATGGAAAATGGCAACTGCTAAGAAGGTACTTGAGATGCATACAGTTTTGAATCAGAACAATTAATCTTGATATCATTCAATTCAGTTACAAAGTTTAATTTTTTTTTGGTCCTTTGGATCAAAGTCGTGGAATATAAAGCACAGATTTTTAACTTAAATGAGAAGCCGTGTTGTCAGTTTTGAATATTCTAGCATTTGGCATGGACTTGATAATTTTACTGGTTACAGATGCAAATAATAGTTCAGGGTTTTGTGGTCTTTGTTCCTCTGGAAATCAAACCAGCTTATTTAGGGGACCCAGTAAATATGTTAATTATGTCATATTTAAACATGACAGTTATTGTGCCTGCCTTACATATTGGTTACTTCCTCTCAATGAAGAGTAAATACGGAATTTTGTAAATAAGTTCCTTTGGATGTGGTTGTCTAACTCTCCTCTAAGAAAAAGCTATAGGAGAAACCAGTCTCCATTCTTTGTCTCCACTAGGGACAGCAGTGGAAACATGGTACAGAATGGTTTCCATAGGAAAAGAAAGCAGCACAGTGGGTATAATTAATTTAGTGAGGGAATGAAAACTAGAGTGATGTGAGATGAAATATGTAAAACTTGTTTACTTAGAATAAGCCTGTATTTTCTAGGGATTCTATCAATCTTGCATGTTCTTTCCATACATTTATGACCAGTTTGGGGTTATAAAGAGAGCAACTGAAGGTCATTAGTTTAAATTACCATTTTGTTTTCTGTTGTGTCTTCTGAAATAAAGTGAACTCAGGACTCTCTTCCTTGTAAGCAAAATATTAAAAGAGGTATATCATTTTGTAAAAGCAGATCTGCAATCTGAAAATAATTTAATTATGGATTTGAAGCACTCACTCCATATATGGCTAATGGTAGGTTTTTAAAAATATAAGAAACAACAGGCAGGGTAAACATGAAATGAGCCTTCCCCTGGCAGTATGCTTCAAACTTCTGGAAGTCAGCATTTTAGGGACCTCCTATTGAAGCAGTATTTAGCAGTCACTGACTTACCTGTCATTTGTGTATGCACTCCCTTTTTGAACTCTTTTTTTTACCTTTGGTCTCTGACATTTTGTGGTGTGGTTTCTATGACTTTGTATGCACTACCTGAAAAATAAGTTATCTTTTGTGCATTTGCCGATTATTAGAGTAGATTTTTTTCCTAATTCTTCTATTAAGAGTAGTGAATTAAGAGTTCTCTACCTGATCTTTTAGTTATAGTTCTTGTATTTTCTTTTTTCCTTTTGGTTTCATGTCTGTTGTTTTACTGACATGGTAAGCGTTAGTAATAATGGAGCTAAGTGCTAACATCTATTAATGCTACAATCAATGTGTCTGCTGCCAACTAATGTAAGCTTAAGAAATGTGATGATGTGTATTTTGAGGTAACCTGAGTCAGTATCTCTTGTATCATAGATGGTAAGAACTGTGGCCCGTTATCATGAAGAAAAGAAACTTAATGAAGAGCGAGCTAAAAGGGAGGAACAAAACAAACTAAGGCGAATTGCTGCATCAATTGCTAGAGAAATAGAATACTTCTGGTCTAACATTGAGCAGGTAAAATATAATATTGACTTATTTATACTTGTGTGAGTTGCACTGGTTTTTTTAATCTTCAGTAATTAATTTCTAAAATGGAAGTGTTTTACTAAACTTGATTTATGTTTTAGGTTGTTGAAATAAAACTGCAAATTGAGTTTCAAGAGAAAAGAAAAAAAGCTTTGAATTTAAAGAAAATTTCAAGGAAAGGTAACTGCATTTCATTTCATAAGAAATTCAGTATAAAGGCTGTTACTTGATGGCAACAGAACTGTGCAAAACTGTGCAGTGTTTTTCTGCTAGATTTAGTTAGTATTAGTTCTCTGTTGGATGCTTTTAAAAGTTATTATAAACAAAATTGTTAAGTGACTAATAGAACTGTAGAATGGTTTGGGCTGGGAGAGACCTTAAAGATCATGTAATTCCATCTCCTCTGCTGTGGGCAGGGACACATTCCACTAGATCAGGTTGCTCAAAGCTCCATCCAACCTGGCCTTGAACACTTCCAGGAATGGGTTATTGACAACATTGCTGGGCATCCTGTTCCATTGCTTCACCACTCTCTGAGAAAATAATCTCTTAATCTCTAATCTAAATCTACGCATACTTAGTCTAAAACCATTACTTACATCAAGTGTGATAATTTTCCAGGTAAGGATGCTAAGCCTTCAGAAGAGCTTTTATTGGAAAAAGAAAGTGAAATGGTAAGTCTTCTGAACCTCAGCTAGTCAGCCTGGTCACGCTGTGCTTTTTCATATAGTGTTGCTTGTTCAGGTCGACAGTAGCTGGTAAAGTATTCAGATCACAAGGCAAAGCAGAATGGAATGGATATGATCCAAAGGGAATTTTCGGTTTTAAGTTTTGTTGAAAACATGCACGTTTTAGCGAGAATTACAGGGCTTGATGTGTGCCATGAAATACTTTAATCTTTGTCCTTAATGGTGAAAATGAGAGTTTGGAAACAAATGCTGGGGAGAAGGTAATTGGTTTTGACAAAGAGAGTGTATGTGCATTTCCAGTTTCCTTTTATTGTGTTTTGTTTTTCCATGACCAGAAAAGTGCTAATAGATATTAAATGTCTATTAGTGATTGCTGCTGTCATTGCAAGGCGCTCATTTTCTTTAAAACTGCAAACAAAAAAAATCTTTTGCTTTCTGAGATCTTAAATATTTTAATTATTGAATGCTAGGGTTCTTCATCATCTGGAAGGAAAAGAAAGGCAAGCACATCTTTGACTGATGAGGAAGGTATGTCACTTTTCAAAATTGTTTATCTATAGCATAGTACATAAGTTATGCATTAAAACCTTGAGGCCGCTGTTTTTCATTCTGTTTCTGCATGGACTTGCTGCCTTTCCCCAAAAAATACCAACCCTAATCCACTTCTTAGAGAGATTAGAAAGTCAAATGTGGAAAAGAGCTTCAATGAAAATTTGGAAATAAAACTTTCCCTGGAATCAAACTGCCATCTTTGGTAGATTTAAATTCTTCTTATTCCTTTGTTTTTCAAAACTTACCAATAGTCTTAAACTTCTTTTGAGGCTTTCAGATTGAATAACACATCTGCTTTAGTGACTTTCTTGTGAAGACATCTAAGGCACGTTTCTGACAAAGAAAATTCCCAGTTTAAAGCTACAGAGTAATCTACCTCTGGGGACTACTGTCAACCAACAGTAGACAGTTAAAGACTGCCTTTTGTCTTGAGACAGAAATGCTTCTCTCCCTTTCATATTTTTTTTTTAGTTTCTAGGTATAGCTGCTGTCAGATTTTCTTGATTTCCATATACATGTGCCATTCTTTTTGAATCCTGCTAACTTATAATATTCTATGGTAGTATGCTTCAAGGGTACATAGTTATAAACTTCCAGAATTATTTTGTAACTTGAATGACACAGTTAGCATTTCTTTTGATTTCAGTTGAAGATGAAGAAGAAACAATTGAAGAACAAGAAGCTAAAGAAGGAAATATAAACCATCAAACTGAATTGTCTAATCTAGCCAAAGAAGGTAGGCATATAGCTTGATTCTTCTCTGGTGGGCTCTGAAACAACAGAATGCAGGGGGATTGGACCTGATGATCTTTCAAGGTCCCTTCCGATCCCTACAGTTTTCTGTTTAGGAAGTTCTAGCAGTTAGTTTTTGATGATGGACTTCTGTATGTCATAAAGCAGTCCATGTACTTACCTAGTTATTATGCAAGGTAGCTTGAGAAAATAAGTCTCTGTTGAAGCATGGCTTTTCTTTAAAACCTCAACCAAAAGACTCTCAATCTAAGTTCTAGGTATATATGATAAACACTGAAAAACAGAAGTATATCAGGGTGAAAATAAACATTTTGTCATCAATTGTCCTGATATTTCAGAAGGGTTTTGTGACACACCTAGTGTCTGAAAGGCGTCTTGGGGGGTGTAAGTATTTGAAAGGTATAGGACTTGTAGGGACAATGCTCAGGCTGTCAATTTGCTTTCATTAGCAACTTAACAATAACTGCTATGCAGAGCTTGATGTGTGCAAAGTGTCCCGTAGGGACCACTTCAGTTATCATGGTAAAAACCTTGCTGATTTTTAGAGGCGAGCTTCCCATTAAGCTAGGCCCGCTTGGCAATTAACATGCAGTTTCCTAATCCATTTGTTTGGTCTGTTTGGCAGCTTAGTGGTTGCAGCCAGCTGGCCAGTTGGAGGGATTATAGCTCTTGGCTGGTCAGCCAAGTTCCTAATGAGGGTGTTTCTTGATTGATTGGCCACTGACAACATGTACATTCCTGCCTCAAGAAATCAGACAAGGGGTCATGGAGATACTGCTAAGTAGGGTTGAGGTGCAGTTCCGTTCTGAAACTTGGAAGTCTTCAGTTGTCTTTCAACCACTTTGATTTGATGCCTCGACCTTGCCAACCAGTAGCTTACTGTATGTTTGCGTGGGAGGTTGTAGTATAGTATAAAGCAACCTGGATGAGTAGGCTACATGGTGTAATGCCAAGTATGCTCTGGGTCATTAAATAAATGCTTCCTTCCTCCAACTAGTAATTACTCCTTTAGTTAACTTCTGATTAGAGGACTATCTTTATAAAAGTGAAGAATGTCATGAGATTAAAAATAATGGTGTTGTTTGTTACAAGTTTTGATATTTTTAAACTCACGTGCTTTAATGACCTCAGCTGAATTGCCTCTGGATGATTTACTAAAGATGTATGAAGGTGCCTTTTCTGAAAATTTTCAC
Organism: Heteronetta atricapilla; assembly: GCA_011075105.1. NCBI lineage: Eukaryota > Metazoa > Chordata > Aves > Anseriformes > Anatidae > Heteronetta > Heteronetta atricapilla. Next base: position 12,475,533 of record CM021745.1, on the reverse strand, counting down.
TGGCCCCAGCCTAAACCTGACAGTGAAGAGGATAGCAGTGAGGAAGGTAAATTACTTCTTGTTGCGAAGAAAGTGCTGACTTACAGTGTGAAATAAATTGAATGGCTCTTAGGTTCTGTATTCAAAAACATATTAAGGGAAAACAAATATTGAGTGAATTACATCTGAAATTATTTTTATTTTTTAAGTGATGAGCGATGTTTTCTACAAGAACGAATGGAAAGTACAGTGGCTTACTGAATAAGCTTTTGGAAAGATGGTTGTATTTATTTCTGTTATTGCTGTACATTTTTGGATAAAGGCCTGTGGAGAATTTCTTCCCATTCTTTAATTTCTTAGTTCATGAAAAAGAGAGTAATATTTGCCTGCCTTAAAGTCATGGTATGTGAAATTCTCAGAAACAATAATGAGTGATAAAAGAGCTGCTCTGCACAGCGCACTTCATAGTTATTATTACACGGTTGCCATCTGTTCTCTACTAACGTGATGATGGAATTAAATATTTGAAGATAGTTAATAGGTAATATGACAGGACCTCCGCAGAAGCTGTGGAAAGGTAATGGTCCTGTTCATACACCTAGTGCGAACATCTAGAATGTGCTCATCTTGCCGAGCTTAAGCTACTTGAATTTTAGCTTGACAAAGCTGAAGATCATGTATGTAATTGTTTCTTTTATACCGTTACCTGAATGTTAGCCATCTCAATTCCTTTGTGTAGCTGATTCTTAAGTTTTTGTTTATTTTATATGCCAATGTCATTTTTGTCTCACAGAAATGGATGACCATATGTCTGATAGGGAGAGTCCTCAGAAAGAAGTTGTCCTCATAGACTCTCTCCTCAGCATTGACCAGTACAAAAGTATAGACAGATCAAGCCCTCCAAAGAAGCACATGCGAGACATATCAGAAGTTGCTGCTGCAGCAGAAATGCTGTTACCCAAAGGCAGTTCTAGGATAACAACAACGGTAAACTTCCTTCTTTTCTGCTGCTACTGTGTGTTTACATGAAGAATCCCTTTTATGTGATTTAGCAGATTTTAGCCACAAATAGCAGTTAATATTTTCTGTTTATCAGACTATAGAATGTATTTTTTTTTTTTTTGCATTCTATGTCAATTTAACTGAAAAAAAGTAACAATGAATTCTCATTACAGGTAAAATACAATACTCCATCCCTGTTATATGGGCCTCTCAGAGAATATCAAAAGATTGGGCTAGATTGGTTAGCAAAGTTGTACAGGAAAAATCTCAATGGCATTCTGGCAGATGAAGCTGGGCTTGGCAAAACAGTGCAAATTATTGCCTTTTTTGCACATTTGGCCTGTAATGAAGGTGAGTTAATTTGTCTCAATTTTAGACAGGTACTGGGCCAACATTGTCTTTGTGAATGGTAGACTAAGGTCACATTTTCCTGCTAACTGTATCAGACTTTAGTTAATGTACAGAGCAGGATTATGTCAGAAAAGCTTTCTTAGGTTAAGTGTGACAAAGGAGTGCTTTCATATCAAGTACACTGTTTGACCAATCTGCTCTTACCTTCTAGGTGACAAAATTCTTCTGAAGCCTAGTTTACTAGTTTAATAAAAATGTCTCACAAACTGTAATAAGCTGATAGCTGCAGATGGTTACATTCAAGGAGTAAATATAATCAGTTGGACAAATGTGTCTTGTATGTCATCTCAGGTATTACTAACGGAGTTGTAGTCAGCATGGTTTAAGAATTACAAGTAAGGCAAAAGTTGTGGGACTAATATCTTTTATTCAAAATAATAAATAGATTAGTCATTAAATTACTTCTGTTTGATGTTGTTGGGTCTCACACTTAAAGATGAATTTAGTGTTCTGTACTTTCAAAATCAGGGTTGAAGATAAGTCACGTGAATTACAGGAGCCTCTTTCTATTATTAACTGTAGGTAACTGGGGCCCTCACCTTGTTGTTGTACGGAGCTGTAACATACTGAAATGGGAGCTGGAATTGAAACGCTGGTGCCCAGGGTTGAAAATTCTTCTTTATTTTGGCAGCCAAAGAGAACTTAGAGCAAAGAGACAGGTACTGTGTTCTGTGAATTTTACGCTGTTATATTTTTCATTTTAGATGGCAAGACTTTTCTCTTAACTGGCATTAATCTGTATATTCCTTCTGCTGGGGCCGATCCTCTTTAATATCTTCATTGATGATCTGGACGAGGGCATTGAGTGCACCCTCAGTAAGTTTGCAGACGACACCAAGTTAGGTGCGTGTGTTGATCTGCTCGAGGGTAGGAAGGCTCTGCAGGAGGATCTGGATAGGCTGCACCGATGGGCTGAGGTCAACTGCATGAAGTTCAACAAGGCCAAGTGCCGGGTCCTGCACCTGGGGCGCAATAACCCCAAGCAGAGCTACAGGCTGGGAGAGGAATGATTGGAGCGCTGCCAGGCAGAGAAGGACCTGGGAGTGATGGTGGACAGTCGGCTGAATATGAGCCAGCAGTGTGCTCAGGTGGCCAAGAAGGCCAACAGCATCCTGGCCTGTATAAGAAGCAGTGTGGCCAGCTGGGCTAGGGAGGTGATCGTCCCCCTGTACTGGGCTCTGGTGAGGCCACACCTCAAGTACTGTGTTCAGTTTTGGGCCCCTCACTACAAGAAGGACATGGAGGTGCTTGAGCGAGTCCAGAGAAGGGCGACGAAGCTGGTGAGGGGCCTGGAGAACAAGTCCTACGAGGAGCGGCTGAGGGAGCTGGGCTTGTTCAGCCTGGAGAAAAGGAGGCTCAGGGGTGACCTTATCGCTCTCTACAGGTACCTCAGAGGAGGCTGTAGCGAGGTGGGGGTTGGTCTGTTCTCCCACGTGCCTGGTGACAGGACGAGGGGGAATGGGCTTAAGTTGCGCCAGGGGAGTTTTAGGTTGGATGTTAGGAAGAACTTCTTTACCGAAAGGGTTGTTAGGCACTGGAACAGGCTGCCCAGGGAAGTGGTGGAGTCACCATCCCTGGAGGTCTTTAAAAGACGTTTAGATGTAGAGCTTAGGGATATGGTTTAGTGGGGACTGTTAGTGTTAGGTCAGAGGTTGGACTCGATGATCTTGAGGTCTCTTCCAACCTAGAAATTCTGTGATTCTGTGATATAAAAAACTTGTAACACTACAAGTTGCTTTACCAAGAGCTTCACATCTAACAGTTCTAGATTTTGAAAGGCATCTTTGGAACTTCTTTGGTATTGAGGACTACATGCAATACTTAACCTGCTTTCTGAACTGATTGCCGTTTAAAGACAAGGCTATCTTTCAGAATGCTTGGGTCATAGCATCTTTCTGTTCCTAATGAAGACATAGCTGGTTGTAAGATACCAGAGCATTCTGCCTTAACTTTTCTGTCTTACCCTTTGTTTCCTTTTCTGTAGGAATGGTCAGAACCCAACAGCTTTAATGTGTGTATCACCTCCTACAAGCAACTATTCAAAGGCCACCCAGCATTTATGAAAATGCGATGGAAATATTTAATAGTAGATGAGATGCAACAAATTAAGAACATGACTGAGAAACACTGGGAAGCACTTTTCAGTCTCCGCAGGTATGGCGTGGAGCATTTTTTTTTCATACTGGCAGTGTATTTTTTTTGTCATGTCACCTCAGTTTTCTGTTCAAAAGAGAACTGTAAGAATACTCTGGCCCAAATTCCTATACTATTTACCAGCACTTGCCTATAGAGGTGCCTCTACTTGAAACAGTCAGGATGCAGAGAGAAGCTCAGGATCTTTTGGTTGTTTCCACTGTATTTCCACTGTTATTTCCACAGTAGAACTCCTCTTTGCTGATAATCTGCTTCAAAACAGGTTCCCTTGTATGTTCTGTGCAATGAAGAAGCTAGTTTGGTGGTATATTCAAGCTTAAAAAGACAACTTATCCTAGATTTAATTTTATTAGCACTATTCCTTCTTCTGTGTATCTGAAAAACCTAAAGGTACAGTGTTTGAATATTGGTCTCCATAGTGATGTTAGTTAAACCCTGTATTGATTAAAATTTTTCTTTTATTATTCGCAGCCAACATCGTTTACTTTTGATAGATACTCCTTTGCATAACACATTGATGGAGCTGTGGACCATGGTACACTTCTTGATTCCGGGAATTTCCAGGCCTTATCTAGATTTTCCAGTAAAAGCAGCTAATGAAGAGAACCAGGATTATTGCCATAAACTAGTCATCAGGCTACACAGAGTATGTTGCCATTTCTTAATCATCTGCCATCCTACATTACATGTAGAAGCTGTTGGAGAAAGGAAAAAAAAGTGAAATATGTGGTTTACCTCTAGATTTGTGGCCTTTCTTAGTCTTTGTTCAGTTCAGACAGAAAGTCCACCTGTAAGCAGGGTTTTCTGCTATCAGAAAAATATAGAGGTATCTTTTAAAGATAATGTGACTCAGATTTTGAAGGATAACATGCAGAAAATTATGAACAAACAGTGCTTATACGACTGTGTACGTTCAGTATGATTATATATGGCATATGAGGTTTGTCACATAAAATGTATTGGGTGTGAACGGGTTTAGCTTCCTGTTGTAAAATTGCATCTTTGAAGTGAGAGATTTTTTTTCTTCAATTGTGAAATGTTTCAGATGATTCAGCCATTTATCTTGCGAAGATCAAAGAGAGATGTTGAAAAGCAGCTAACAAAGAAATATGAACACGTGCTAAAGTGTCGTCTTTCTAGTCGACAAAAAGCTATGTATGAAGATGTCATATTACAACCAGGGTAAGGAGTTAAAACAGGAAATAAAAATGCTGTCATTTTTGGTGCTTAAGCAAGGTGATATGCTTGGAATGTTATGGTTGGAGGTGTTTTAATATTTTTCTGAATTTTTCCTGCAGTGGTTAGTGTACAGTGGTTAGAATACAATTAAATTGTAAACTAAAGTGATAGACAAGTGATGCTATGAACCTAGTGGAAAACAAACACTTTTACATCTGAAACCTAAAAATCAAATTGTAATTATTGGTCAGTTTTGCCCCTGTTTTAAGATTTCTCTCTGATGTGTGTTTCTTTATTTCTTAAAGCCCAAAGTGTTTCTGTCTCTCTTCCCTCTTCCACCCTCCATCTTTCTCCTCTTAACTTGTGCTGTGATACCAAGTAGTTATTGAAAAGTGGAAGGATGGAATAGAAACAGAACAAAGAAAGCTGGAGGATAGGGAGATGGTAAGGTTGTATCTGACTTTAAGGTAGCACTGGTCCCTAAGCTTCATGTTCCCAGATTTATATTCACTGCAGTTACTTAAACCACTCTGGAAAGACCTACGTAGAGACTAAGCTTGCATTATAGACTTTTGCATAACATATTGTGCTGCACGTTCTCACCTTGCTGATTTAGGGACATCTTTTTATGGCTTTGAAAAAATATGCTTAAACTGATGTATTTCTGTATCAATTATTTGGTAGAACCCAAGAAGCCCTCAAAAGTGGGCACTTCATCAGTGTCCTGCATGTCCTGATGCAGCTGCAAAGGATCTGTAATCACCCTGATCTGATAAATCCCCGGCTTTCAAGTACCTCTTATGTATCAGAAACACTGGAATATAGAACTGCATCTCTTGTACTGAGTGCCCTAGAAAGGGATATTTGGAAGGTGAGTAGAAAAGTAACCTATTTTTCGGTTTTAGTGCCCTCAAAGAATATTGGTACTTAATATTGTTGTGTTATACATCGTAAGTCTACCTGAAGTTATAGATGGAAGGAATCCACTATTCCATATCCATGCCTACCAAGTGCATACTTGCTGCATCTCTTTTTCATAATAGCAGTTTGAGCTTTTCAAGTGGTTTCCAATCATGTTTTTTTCAAGTAGTTTGCAATTTTTCATGAACAACGTGGTCAAAGAGAAATTGGCTTTTTTTCCTTGTAGCCATAGTCATTTGCAGTTTTCCTACACCAGCAACACTTTGGGTAGCACAGTGCTTATTTATAACATTCTATATTTTTTTTTGTGCTTTCAGTAGCTAAAGGAGAGTAGGACCTATTCTTTATTCGCATGAAAGTAAACACTGATTCAATGAGTAAATTAGTACACTTCTGTCAGTCCATTTAAGTATCACTATTTGTGTTATCATCAAAGGTGTGTTCTCCCTCTTCAAGATAATAATTTCCCTAGAGAGAAGCATGAGTAATGGTGATATTTTTGGCTGATCATATTTCATCCTTCATATTTTTCTACACCTAAATTATACACATACTTTATAGTTTGGCATTTGAGTTCCATAGTCAAGAAACATTCTAAGAATTTTACTTAATTCTCTGGAAAGTATGGTGTATGAAGAATTGTCAAATGATGGCTTGCCTTGATTTTTATAGTGTCAGCTAATGTTTTAAATTCTCTTGTTTCTGATGCTGATGCATAAAACGGGACTGCCAGCGTAAGATATGTTTCCAAAGTCTCTAGACAGTTTTGGCTAATATTAATAGATAACTATTTAAACTTAGAGAATGTATTTCAAATTAAAAAGTAAAATATAGAAAGTGAATTTAGTGTAGAACGTAGAGAGTTCTGTTTGTGCTGTCACATCAAATAATAAGCCTTATTTTACAATACTTCTAGGAATCAGACTTGTCTCTCTTTGATCTCATTGGAATGGAAAACAAAATGACTCATTATGAAGCACAATTGTTGCCAAAACAAAAGGTTACTAGAAAATTAATTGAAGAAATCTACAGCTCCCCTCCACCACCAGCTAGGCCTAACGCAGTGAAGCTCAAACCAAGCAGGTATGTTCAACTGTCTTCCTTTTAGCTAGAATTACAGGAGCAAAATGTAGTTCTGTCTGCATCTCTGGTAATGCGATTTATGCGATTACTTTTTTTTTTTAATTATTATTTCTTATTTACAACTGTAAGTATGGATTCCATTTTAATAGTTTTTCACAGTTATACAATCCTTTTGAAGTTTTTTTTTGATTTCCAGAAGTTTTTACTTGATTGGTGGATGTATTAGTATTTTTCTCTTGGAAAATCTCAAAGTTATGTGGAACTGGTTTTTTGATGAAAAGGAGTTACCTGATGGCCTGCTGGCAGGTTGACATCTCTCTCGAAAGGATAGAAGGATGCCATTCCAGTTTCAAGCTAGACTGTGTAACTTGTTTACTGTAATTCTGTTTTTTTCCTGCATCCAACTGGATGCATGGCAATGAAGATTTTCTTCTTACGTGTACTTAGCAAACTGACTTTATGGTATTTCTATAATTGAAGTTTGCCAGTGATGAGTCTTGCCAGCATCAGCCATCTGTAAGCAAGAGATTAGTATCTGAGGGATCAGTTTATGCTTCTGCTGTTAGAGCTTACTTTTTAAAAGCCAGATTATGATTTTCCTATAGCCTTTGACTTTTCCTGTTCTTTTCAGGTTGTTTCAACCAGTTCAGTATGGTCAGAAACCGGAGGGCAGGACTGTAGTTTTTCCAAGCACTCAGGTACAACGCACGGTGACCACAGCAACAGTAACTCAACAGGGACAAGTACGGGGAAGGTCACCCATAGCTACGGTGTCCTCAAATCAAGGTAAGAGAGTTAGGGCTTTGTTGATTAGGTAGACTTCTAAATACACTGATACCAGTTAGCCTGATAATAGAAATCTTTTTCCCTCTAGCTTAATGGTCTAGAATACTAATGGCTTAAAAATACCAACAAACTAATGGCCAGTAAATTTCCCCACTAGTTTCTACAGTATGATCTGCCAGTGTAATGCAAAACTAAGCTTTGTGTAACCTAACTGATAGTGTATGGAGTTAGTATGTCATAGTTGGTATTTAAACCCTGATCACATGTAATGTTCTGTCAAACATGGGAATTAAGAGTACTTCTGTGTATTTATTTAACCTTTAAACAATGCTTACCAAATAAATAATGTTGTAAAAGTAGGATGGAGTAGTAGGCATGGCTAGAAATCCCAGTCTGTAAGGAAAAGCCGTTCCTGTAGACGTTTTAATATCCTGTTGGAAGGTTTCTTTTTAATGCAGGTTGTTTAAAGCAGTGGAGTTAAAACCTCTAACAGCTTGCACAAACAAACCTTATCGATTGCAGCCGCAGCAGCACAGTTTCAGACAACTCAGGCTTCCACCAGTGCTCCAAGACACCAGCCCGCAGCGACCTTCACCACAGCAACTAGCACAGCCCATCCTGTGAAACAGCGGGGCCAGACCACAGCACAGGCCTCCCAGCTGGGCCAGGCCCAGCCACAGCCCCCCCCGCACACCATCCAACAGAGTGTGCTGCCTCAGAGGCTGGTACTCACCTCCCAGGCCCAGGCACGGTTGCCTAGTAAGTGGCCTCCCCTTTCGAGGTTTCTCCCACCTTTTTACTACAAAGAGGTTAAGTTACTAGGCACCCTAAAATGTGTACAGAATCGTTGTTTTTTTTTCACTCTTCTGATTAGCCTTGCTCAGTACGTTGCTTATGACCAAGGAAAATCAAAAATTGGATAAGAAACAATAGAATTGCTGTGGACATACATTAGCGGTGTCAACTTAATCTCCTATTTCTGCATGTTCCTTCTGCTGGCAAGACTTCCTTCAGACCAAATGTTTTAGCTCTATCCTAATTATTCCTTTCATATTAAACACTAATCCATCTGCTAAAGGCCTCTCACGGAGAGGAGCGTCGCAACGGTTAGGCAGAGAAAAGCAATGAGGCTTTGCTTTAAGGTTGTATGTGCACTGCCTATTAGCATGTATGTAGAGTACTGAGCACTGATGTATTAATTTTTTTCTCTGGGGTAATGCACTGCCTTTACAAAAGCTAAATTTCCATGCCCGTATTTTCTCAAGATTGTAAAACTTAATGCTTAAATGCCTCTAACCTTTCTGCATTTAAATCACAAAAAGCTTGGTCCTTGCCACTTTAAGGCTTTTTGTTTGTCTAAGTGCAGATTGCTTAATGTAAATCATGTTTCATCAGCAAATTTCGTATTATTTTAAATGTATTTATATAGCTACATGTATGAATATTTTTGTCTCTTCCTTCAGCCTTCCTTTATGCTCTTGAAAAGGCAGTGGAAATCACTTTAATGTCTATACTTGTTCTGTTACAAAGTGTCACATGAGTTTTCAGGTAGCTCTTACTGTTTTTGCTAATGAAAGTGATACCTTCTAAAATGTTGATGTTCTTAGCTTTTAAACAATCCACTTTTTTCCAGTTTGTCCAACAAATATAGAAAGCGATACCTGCTTAACTTGTATATGACACTTTTGATGCACTAAGTATAATTCTGCATGGAAGGCGCTTCAGCACCAGTTTACTAACCAAAATGTAGAACTGTGAATATTGAACAACCCACCTCCCACTTTGGTTTTCTTAATGCTTGTTTTCCTCCTTAACAGGTGGTGAGGTAGTAAAAATTGCCCAGCTGGCTTCTATAGCAGGAGCACAAGGCAGAATTGCTCAGCCAGAGACCCCTGTAACACTGCAGTTCCAAGGGAACAAGTTTACTTTATCACATAGCCAACTTCGCCAGCTCACTGCAGGGCAGCCTCTGCAGTTACAAGGTACTGATATCAAAACAGTGAGTTTCCCAGTGTTTAGAATGCTCCGTTTTTGATGTGGACAGCACATCCCTTGTTCCCTTGTATATTAAGGAGATTTCATCCCTCCATCAGTTTGTACTGTTCTGTTCTACCTGTTTTCTGTGTGAGATGGGTAATGAGCTAGGTCTGTTTTGAAAATAAATGTATATTAAGTGCAAGACATGGTTACTTTCATTTCCTATATTCAGAAGAATTTAGAAATCTTGATTCTTGTTGCTAACAAAATAAATAGAGGAAACACTAAGTGAGTTTTTTTTTTTACTTAATTGGATTTTGTCCAAATTCCTTGTAAAATACCTAGATATGTAATGATACTCTATGTGAAACTCCTGTATAACTGTGAAGACTTTGGTCTCTCCTAGCAGAGATTATGGAATTTTAAATCAAATGGGTATAATTACTTTTTGGGGAAAAATTTTAACATAGTTTGAAACAGTAATGATTGGTTTGTAACAGTGGTATCTTTTGCTGCAGAACACTAGAGGTCCTTTTACACTCTATCCTGTCTAATTTTTTAAAATCCATCTGTTGCAGGAAGCGTTCTCCAAATTGTTTCAGCACCAGGACAGCAGTATTTGAGACCTCAGGGTCCAGTTGTCATGCAGACAGTTTCCCAAGCTGGAACTGTTCAGAATGCTCTGAATGCATTAGGAAACCAGCATCAGGCAGGTGTGCCAACTTCCACGGCAGTCGCACAGCAAGGTATGTTTTCTGACCTGAAGAAATGTCTCTATCTAAACAATTGCTAAAATCACATATTCATAAATACTCCAAATTTTTAGATTGTATTTTTTTTTCAGTTGAGTTCAGAAGCAGTTAAACGATGAGGAAAATCTTTCTGACTAGTGATTTATGAGTGATGTGTACCAAAGTTTTAGGTAAAGTTTTAGTACAAACTTGGAAGAGCTTGAAGCCAAATTAAATACATAGAATTTTCTTTACCAGTTATATCTTAGGTCAGGTTTTTTGGGGAAGAAACGAGTTTGAAATACTTCTTTCTTTTTCAAAGAAAGATCAAGGTGATGCTTTTTTATACTGACATAGAATGTCCAGCAGTTCTCTTTGTTTTTGCACATAAATTCTGATGTCTAATTTTCTTTGCTTCTCTATCTACTCAAGCTACTGTTTTTGTTTCCCTCTGTAAATGTTGCTCAGGTATTTGGTGCCTTGCTGTGAATATGATCAATTCCTTGCTTTAAAACACAATCAAGATGTTGATCAAAAAACAATAGAGTGGTCTAGGATGTACTTACAACATAACAGCATGTTGTTAAGTGGTGATAAATGCAGTACTAGGAGTTCATGCCTTGGAAATGGCCATCTGCTGTAATTTTCTCTGGATATAAACCATTCACTTAAAACAGACTGTTTACTGCTCCTCTTTGATGTATTAATGTGCCCTTGAAGTTCATATTTTGACATTCTGAAGACCAAGTACCTCATCATAAAAAGGGAGAGGAATCTTCAGCAGCCTCTCAGTTGTTGGGAGGTAAAGAATTTCTGTCATGGTTTGTAAGCTCTGTGGCGGAAATGCTTCATCTCGAGCTCTGATAACCTTACAGGTGCTCCTAATATGGCCACAGTTCACAACCGAAATTGATATCTCAAGATAAAAGTTTTCTACATAAACTCACGCATCTTTACCATCATGATGGTAAAGAGAGAGCTCTGTTAAAAGCAATAATATTAATAATAATAAAAATGCTGTTTTCACTTATTGAAAGAAAAAAATACTATTTATCTTTGGAGGAATATGTAAAGTGTATTGAAAATATTTCTTTGGATTTCCTGAATTTTGAATAAGATACCAGATAAATAAATAAATTGTTTGGGGTGATCGGAATATGTTGGATATATCTATTGGCATGTTTTTCTGTAATAAAAATGTATAACGACAAAGCTTTCAACTCTGCTTATTCCTCAGAGACTGTTATTCTTAATGTAAGAGCTAGTGCTTGCTTGTGAACTTGAATTCAATTCTTCGTTGGTGTATTGACTCACCATTAAATGCAGTTTCACACTGACTAGGAGAGGGTTGTGCTGCTTTTCTATTACAAATAATCAGTGCTGATAAGCAGTGCTTTCTGCCTGAGATAGAAACCTACAAATCATCTCAAGAAAATAACCACTACATGGTGTCTGTAGTCTGCTACTACACAAAAGGTGTCACTGTAGGTTCAATTAGTTGTGTGTAATGGTCTTATAGTTCAGTTAGGTGCCTGGTAAAACATCTGAAAACAGTTGACTTCACGGAAATGCTACTGTGAGATTTCATCACATATAGTTTCTTTAATTTGTAGATATACCAATCTAATATATTTTTCTGAAAAATCGTGTATAGTTTTATTAAAATAAATTAGAATGATCTTTTCCTGATTTAGAGTATAAGTTTTAAATGCACTATACATGACAGTCTGAATAAACTATGAATGCAACAGGTCTTTGTGCAAAGCAAAGTTAAATTCTGTTCTCCTCTATTTGTGAAAATAGTTGGAATAAGCATATATCAGGTGCCTGATACGTAGTGAAGGAGGTACAAATTTCAAATACCTAATGAATATTTAGACTAAAAGTTTATCTGTAACATTGATATGTGTTGCAGCTAAGAAATGTCTGCTTATTGAGAATAATAAATGCAACTGCAGAAGAATAAATATATAAACACAAAGTTTATCCTCAGTTTGTATTCCAGGTAGAACAGCAGTTACTAATTTGTCATCTGGTGATATGGCAGCAGTGTTAAAACCAGCACCTACACATGGACAATCACAGGTACTTAATTTCTATTTTCTTATGGAAACGCAGCTCTTCAGGGTTGATATTACCCTCTAGTTTACAACACTGACAATTTTTAAAAAGGTACTTAAGCAACCTATAAAACATTGGAAAACATCAAACATTAAATTGCAAAAAACTGCAACTTATCAATATTAATGCATTACTTGAAATGTCTCAAATATAAATTATTATTTTTTTCCAAAACTATGAAATATACTTTAATAGAAGCAAGACACCAATCTAAGGTGGAATTGACTCCTTAATATTTATTGAATTTAAATGTAATCTTCAAATTTTGTCTTGAAACTTACATGTTTTGTGATTGGTCTGAATAGTTGTTAGAAATGAGCATGTTAATGCTTAAAGACACATATTACTCTGGTCCTGATAACTCAATTCTAAAGAAATTAGAATTTCTAAGTAATTGTTACTGACAGCAAATACATTTTTTCTACTTTTCTTGTCAAAGGAAACATATGAAGAAAAGAACCGACTTTTAAAAGAACGTCTGGACAGAATATTTTCTGGCAATGAGCGCCGTTGTTCAAGGGCTCCAATGTATGGCAGAGACTTGTTGGGTATTTGTTCTTTAATCGGTGAACAAAAGCCCTCTCAGCTGTCTTCCTGTGAGGACAATAGTTGGAGGTGGGCTGGCTTTGTGAATTGCTGCCTTTCTTCAAGTGCCTCCAGCGGCCCAAGTGATCCGTTGCAAGAAATGATCCAGACTTTGGTTCGGCAACAAGAATCTCTAAGGGATGTTGTTAACAGGTAATGTGCGACTCAGCCCTTTAGGTGCTTCCCACATTTAGTTATTTCTCAAACAGTCCTTTTCAGTAAAACTGTAAAGTTGCTGTTTCTGTTCATGAGTTTGTTTGGTTTAGATTGATTTATTTAGCAGCAAATTATGTAAATGATAACATACATCTTAACAGAAGCTATCATCAAAACAGATAAAAAAGATGGAGAGAGAGAGAATATTAACACTTTTAAGATTTGTACTGCTTACTAAGTCAGTTCAACATAGTGTAAAATTACACTTTTTACAGGCTGAAAATTATTGCCACATCATTTTGTGCCTAGCTTCTTAACCTGGAATTCACTTTTTAAAATGCTTTTCACAGGGCTCTCTTCGTATTGCCAGCTGCAGTTGCTGCTCCTCCGTGTTTGTATGTAGCAAATCCTCCCCCTTCATATAGCCACAGATTGAAAGTCCTTAAACACAGTCTTAAGCAGAAGGCAGCTCCACACTTGCATCAGTTGCAACGGATTACATCTCCGCACTTGCTGCAGTTCCCTGACCTCCGGCTGGTGCAGTATGACTCAGGTAAAGGTGGACACTGGGTGGTAATACTTCATAATTTTCAGATCAATGGAGTGTCTATATAAAAACCATTATTGGTTTTCTATTTTGAAACTTAGGAAAATTAGAAGCTCTTGCTGTCTTGCTTCAAAAATTGAAATCTGAAGGGCGCCGTGTGCTGATTTTGTCACAGATGATTCTGATGTTGGACATACTGGAATTGTTCCTGAATTTCCATTTCCTCACATTTGTGAGGATCGATGAATATGCTAACTATGAACAACGGCAGGTAAGTGTGTCCATGGGTACCACAGTATGTGCTCCACAGCCTTTTATATGCTAGTAGAAGGAAACTTATATTGTTTCTCACTGATTTTGAAACAGTGACTTATTTTTTTGTCTTTTTTGTTTTATTAGGCTTTAGTGAATTTGGTTTGGCATTTTACTTTGGTGTGTGGTTTATTTACTACTTGCTTTTACTCCGTTTATGTAGGAACTGATGAAAAGTTTCAACAGAGACAAGCGCATTTTCTGTGCCATCCTTTCGTCTCACAGTCGCTCCACTGGAGTCAATCTTGTTGAGGCAGACACTGTTGTGTTCTATGACAATGATCTAAATCCAGTGATGGATGCAAAGGCACAGGAATGGTGCGACAGAATTGGGAGATGTAAAGATATTCACATATACAGGTGATGCTTACAGATCAAAAACTTTTCCTTAACATGCTTTAATGTAAGGTTATTTCAGATAACACTGCCCTAAATGATCTGAAATAAAGTTGAAACAGTGCTGAAACCATCATCTCGCTTCAATATCTACCCCCCCTCCTCCAGTTTATCATACACAGTTATAGTCTTTCTTAACACCACGTGTAATTAATGAATCATATATGCATGTTTTTTCTATGGTTGCATACTTCACATTTTTAAATAGTGGGTCTTTTATACTAATTGTTAAAGGAAAACTTTAAAGTAGAGAAGGCAGTATTTGTTTTGTTCTTGGCCTATACCAGCACCAAAACCAAAATTTTTTAAAAGCTCGTTATTCTACAAGGGAAATTACTGTTTCTGAAACTGTTTTTTTTTTTTCCTCCCTTTTTAGGCTTGTCAGTGGTAATTCTGTAGAAGAGAAGCTTTTGAAAAATGGCACAAAGGACTTGATCAGAGAAGTAGCTGCTCAGGGAAATGACTATTCAATGGCCTTTTTAACACAGGTAAGTTAATATTAAAACATGCACCAATGTTTAGTAACTTCAAAAATCTGTGCTGGAATTTTAAATAACAGCATAAAAGAAAAGTGTTTGGGCTGGAAGTGATATGTAAGCATATTAGGTTTCAGGATTGCTGGAACTTAGCTGTCAGTATTTGAGAGAATGTGGCATTATCTGCTCTTGTTCTGTTGCTTGTATTGTCATCACCGTTGTGACTTTATCTTCTGGTTTCTTGCACTTTGCTACAAACTTGTGCAGTTTGTAAGGTTAAAGTTTTCAATGACTTTGAAAACATGAAATACAAAGTTTGCGTATTCAGTTACGTAGGCTGGTCTCAAGGTGCAGAAGACAGTTACAGCACTGATGAAGCTAGTCTGTCCTCTTCTGGCACTCCTGATACTGTGATGTAGGTTGTTAAAGTGTGCATTTCTGGCTTTCCTATAAATTGCTCAATAATACTTTATTTAACTGTGTAGTCACAGGAGAAAATTACAGAAGAGAAAGTGGACAATTTTCCAGAAATAAAAGATAAAGATTGTCTTTTTTTCTTTAGTCAGTGCATAGTTTATAAGGTTACTTAAACCTAAGTTAATTTAAAATAATATGAAAAACCAAAATAGTTCTGAAAGCTGAATATACTTCTCTTTTTTTCTTCCAACTACTAAGCAAACGATTCAGGAGTTGTTTGAGGTTCATTCTCCTATGGAGGATTCTGGATTTAGAGTGAAAGCAGAAGAGTTTGTAGTACTTTCTCAGGAGCCTTCTCCAGCAGAAACCATTTCACCCAAAGTTGCACGACCATTCATAGAGGTAATTATTAACCCAGACGTTAAAAATACAGCTGTACGACATTAGTGTTACACTGCCTTCTCTTATTTTTGGGGAGGAGGTAATTTCTTCCAATCTGTTTTCTGTTAGGTTTATATCATTTTGATATTTTCCTCTTAACAGTACTTCCAAAGGGATGCAGTGAAGTTTTAATCTTTCTGGGGACTGTTTCTCTTGCCCAAGGAGAGATTTATTGCAGAAATTTGTGTTGGTCTTCATTGAACTTCTTATGGAAGCTTCTTTCCATGTTTTTGAAGTCCTCATTATTTTTAAAAAATGTCTTTCTTAAAGGCCCTCAACAGTATTGAGCACGAAGATGAAGAGTTAAATGATCACATACAAGAAATAAGATCTGAGTCACACATTGAACCTTTAATCTCAGAGCTCTGCGAGACAAAATACAATGAAGAGCCCTCACCACTGCAGGAATTAGTCGCTGTTGTGGATCAGGTACCATGACCTTCCATGAATATTTAGTTAAAAAGTCATATTTAGTTTTAGTTCATATATTTTAATTCCTTTACAGTCTTGCTTTAAAGCAACTTTGATTTCAATTAGTTTGATACTTTGTCAAATGGATGGGAAACCTACTGATTTTAAGCTGTTGTTAAAATATCAGAAAGGGAGATTAGTTTTCAGGAAACCTTTGATACACTCTCCTTCAGTTACATTTCTTTTGTTATCCTCAATACTAACTTTCTTTTTCCTTGATACATTCTCACAGTTGACTCCAATTGAGAAGTATGCTTTGAATTATTTAGAGCTCTTCCATGTTTCAGTTGATGAGACTGAGCCTCGGTTGAATGAGGTAAAATAGCAAATATTTCTATTCCATGTTGTTCATCGTAATGCATACAAGCAGGGTTAATACTTTCAGTGTGAAGTGGAAGTTGCTCCAGTGACATGGAGTAAGTATGTTGTAAGCACCTCTGTTGTCTTCTCTTGCTGTACATTATGAACGCCAAGAATGCCTTACAGAGATTTTCCTATCTTGTCATTCTTTAGGTTTAAGCAGGTGTCAGTTTTTCATTTCTTCTTTGTAAAATGGGAATTACATTATTCAGCACAGTTCAGCAAATATTTGTTGTACTCCATTGATTGCAGGGAAAAATATCATTAGCTTCAGTGAGCCTGCTTATTTGGGTAAAGGAGCTTGTTCTGGTTGTCTTGGATGTTTAACTCAGAGTTTGCTTTATTTCAAGGGTTTAAACACCTGCAATACCTGCAAAATCTCCTTTAACTGACCATAAAAGTATATAAAGTATCTTTAAGATTTCTTTGCCTGTAAATATCAAAGATTAAGGAATTTGTCTGTAAAAACACAAATCAGTAACTTCTAATCTAGTGTCTGTTACTGCATAAAGTTTATAAGGAGTCTAACTTTTACCTAGGTGGAATTGAAAACTGTAAAGAAAGCATGGGAAGTCCAGCATATGAAGGAGTTAAAGGAAAAAGAGCAAAAAATGCTTTGGGAGGATGAAGAAGAACTTCTCACCTACACTCGAGAGGATGCCTACAACAAAGTAATTCCTGATTGCTGTATTTCTTAAGTGTATTAGCAATTATTCTGAAAATACATTTTCCTTCAGGGTTCAGTCAGATCATCTGAATTACATTCTCTTTTTGCTCTGTAGGAGTATGTCTATGAGGGTCCAGACGGACAAACTGAAATTATGCCAGTAAGTACACGTAATAGCAGGCAGCTATTAAGCTATAAGCTTTTTATCTTTTGAAACATAAAGACCTTTGATTAGTTAATAGTGCAGTAACTACATTTTTTTTCTGTGCAGCTTTGGACTCCCCCCACTCCACCTCAGGATGACAATGATATCTATATTGATTCAGTTATGTGCCTGATGTATGATACCACCCCTATTCCAGAATCAAAGTTGCCTCCAGTGTATGTCAGGAAGGAACGTAAACGACACAAAACAGATCCTTCTGGTAAATGCTTGTTCAAAACTCTTGGGATTTTTATTGCTGAGAGTTAAAAACATTGGGATTTTTGATAATTCCTACATGTCTGGTCTAGTAAAGATCAAACGTGCAGGTTTGAGGATACGAAATGTCTTGTCTCACTGTGGTCCTGTACCACCGAAAACTCAGTCTGTCTTAGACAGCGTGTCTTTTGATTTAGACATATGGTATTTTTACCTCTGAATTTCTAGAAAATAGGTATTCTGCTGTGTGAGTTAGGCTGTTCTCACTTAAAACATAGTATGGCCAGAACCTTTATAGTTTCTGACATCGTGCTTTTAAGAGGTAGGATGGAATACTCTGTGCATGTTTAGGAGCATTTTGCAGCTCTACATAGCACACGAATCAAACAATGGTAGTAACTATTTACTGAGAAAATTTTTTTGGTCTTAGCTGCAGGTAGGAAGAAAAAGCAACGTCATGGAGAGACGGTTATTCCTCCTCGTTCACTATTTGATCGAGCAACTCCAGGAATGTTGAAAATGCGACGAGAAGGCAAGGACCAGAAGAAAAATATCTTGTTGAAACAACAAACACAGTTTGCAAAGCCTTTGCCAACGCTTGTCAAACCTGCTGCTGAAGCTGGACAGGATAATCCTGAGTGGTTGATCAGTGAAGACTGGGCACTTCTGCAGGTCAGGCAATACCTGCACTTTCTGCTGGATATTATGTATTGTATTTTAGCTTCTAATTTCATAAATGGCTCTTTCAGCACTTTCTCTCTTCAAGTTTATTTCTAATTCCTTACAGTTAGTTTGGCATTTTGCTGATCTAACTCAGAGCAGGTTGCATATCACTTGGATTTCCTTAAGGATAAATGAAGTTCTGTTCTTGCTGTAGAGATTGCTTACTATTGTGGCACAGATTAGTCTGACGGGACATTGGATAATGCAGCTAAAGTTCTTCTCACCTTTGAGAAGACAGCAGCACTTGAATGGCAGCTCTACCTATGCAGACATCAATCTGCATAAAAGCATTTTATGCTTATTTATTATCTGTTGAACATAGGTGAACCCATGGACTGAATTCTAGCTCTCTGCCCCATTGTAATAATGGTGTGTGGGTACATGCAAATAAAGATTGGTTTGGAAGATTGGAATGATTTGTTACCTGAAGCTTTTGTACACTTATCTGTTGTAGGCAGTGAAGCAGCTGCTGGAGCTTCCTTTAAATCTTGCTGTTGTATCGCCAGCACACACTCCCAATTGGGACCTTGTTAGTGATGTTGTTAACTCATGCAGCAGAGTCTATCGTTCACCAAAACAATGCCGAAACAGATATGAAAATGTCATTATTCCAAGGGAAGAAGGAAAGGTGAGTTTATGTAGAGTGATGCATCTTTTTTACTTTAAGTTTGTAGAGTTTTTTTTCCTTATCTCCGTAAACACTTTTTTTTTTAGTTAAATGTTTCAACAGTGTAAATAAATAAGTTTTAAAAGATTAAAAAATTATGCTCATCAGGATTTCCACTTATTTTATATGATTTCTTTGAAAAGAAAAAGCACCTGAACAAAATCTTCCACAAAAGATCATCTAACTTTCCTTCTTATTTTACAGCTAATGTACGAAGCTAATCCTAAAAAGAAGACAAAAAGTATTTATAAGGTGTGCATTGGTATTCTTTCAAAATCAAATCTAGACACTGTGGTATTTAGCAGCAATGGAGGTGGGCAGATAATTCATATGAGATCCATGTTGAGTGTTACTTGAGTTCTGAAACATCAATTAAAATTCCAAATTTATTTTTTCCTTTCTTTGTTGATACAGTGGATTGACACCAGACTTCAGCTTTTGGATTTGATAGATAATTTTTAAATCATGCAAGAAGTTTGTTTTCACTTAAACTGTAGTAGATATTTTTCCATCTAACAACCACCATGTAACTTATCCTGATTATTAAGATGGTACTTAAGATCTGTAAGGACGTACTTCATAGTAGGGTCTAGGTAGATTACAAATACATAGTGAATTTAATGTTTGAAGCACCTCTTTGTAAATGAGGATGATAATGCGCTGCAGAAACAAAAATAAATTCCACGATTATAAACAACTTCTTCCAAATCCTACTGCAATTCAGTGACAGAACTGGGTAGAGAATCTAGAACTTCTGACTGTAGTCTCATTCTCTGACTAATAAGCAGGTTTGTCCCTGACTGGCAGTTTCCACTTAGGAGGAGTCAAGCATTAGAATGGCATGGTGTGTTGGATGTTAACATAGCTTTGGTGAGAGAGCAGTGCAGTGATGGTTTTATTATATTATGCGTGCGCTATGCATAACTATACACTAATGGGCTCTTGGTTTGGGTACTGAATTAAACTTGCAAGATCTAAACTAAAGCAAAGATTCTTTTTCAAATTAGAGTTTGCCATTTTATATGTCCCTAAGTGCTGATGCCAGTGTGACCGTGAGAACTGCTCCTTATTTTGCTTTTTCTTTATATATTTCCCTTAGAGTTTTGTGTAACAGTAAGTTATCAATGACATGAGGCAGAAACCAATCTGTGGTAGGATATGTTGGAGATCGTTTTTAAATAATCTACAAGCGCACCATGTGTTTATACATAGACAAAATGCAATTTGGGGTGTGTTCACAATTAAAAGTTGGTTTATTTTCATTTTTTAGACTAAAAACAGTCGCCCACTTCGTACCAATCAGATCTATGCTCAAGATGAGGGTGCCACCCACACACAGCTTTATACTAATCATTTTGAGATGATGAAAATGATTGCAGGGAAAAGAAGTCCACCTATCAAACCTCTGTAAGTTTAACTGGGATCATCCAATCTCCCCATCACCACAGACTTCCTGGAGATTTTGTTCTGAAATGCTCTCCCAGCGGAGAGTTATTTCACAGTCTGTTTCAACCTGCTGATTTGCTTCTTTGTTCTTGACCTCTTTCCTTGTGTTCTGGCCCTGTGTTACTGGAACATCTTCATATTTCATGTGTTTGGGTTAGTTTTTACTCACTGCATGAAGTTGTTTTTGCATATGAGATTAGGAGCTTGGTTGTTTTTTAAATCTACTTTATAAACCAGACTTTCTGGTTGCCTGAATTGCAAATGTTTTGATGTCTGTGCTGATTAGTAGCACTTTGTTTTTTATGTGGATTGATGCAATATTTTTTTTTTTTGTATTCATTTATTATTTACTCTGAATCTCTCTTAAAATGTCTGTCTTTATTTAGGCTCCAGTACTAATGGGTATATCATGAAAACTTCACCACAACTGCAATGTCATCTACTAAAATATGTGAAATTAAATGCTGGTTTTAAATTTCTTCTATCTCCAGTAATACAATTTTGCTCCATTTCAGACTTGGCATGAATCCTTTCCAGAAGAATCCAAAGCATGCATCTGTTCTTGCGGAAAGGTGGGCACTTTATATCTTGAAGGAGTTACAGATTGTGTAAAAAAATATTTTTTGAACTATTTTTAAATTTATTTTCAGTTATTTATTTTTTAATTATTGTGTACTTTGTCTTATAATTGTTTCTAGTGGAATTAACTATGATAAGCCACTTCCTCCAATTCAAGTTGCATCCCTCCGAGCAGAGCGTATTGCAAAAGAGAAAAAGG
Organism: Heteronetta atricapilla; assembly: GCA_011075105.1. Classification (NCBI taxonomy): domain Eukaryota; kingdom Metazoa; phylum Chordata; class Aves; order Anseriformes; family Anatidae; genus Heteronetta; species Heteronetta atricapilla. The sequence goes on along the minus strand of CM021745.1, from coordinate 12,454,326 downwards.
TACAGTCTCTGTCTTGGTTATATGTAGACTGCAGTAATTAAACTAGACGGCAGAGGAAGTATGAGAAGGGCTACTCCTGGGAGAAGTTTGCTGGCACAGCCGTTTTTCTGGGTAGCTGTAACTTTTTAATATACGCAAGGCCCAAAGTGGGACCTTTCCTTGGGCCTGTATGTGATATTGAGAATTGTTTACAAGCATTGTTTTGGAACATGTGAAAAACAAACAAAAACAAACTTGTACAAATCTTATAAAAAAAATGTAAAAATCTCTTTATTCTTGACCATTCGGTAGCCTCCTTTTTTGAATTATTCAGGAGATATTCACTCTTGCTCATTGATGGTAAATTACTTGGTAAATTGCACTACCAGCTGTATAACCATGATTATAGCTTGTAGTTTGAAACTAGTTAAATCACTTAACTTGTAGTTAGAGAGCTACAATGGAGTCAGATCTGTATGATGCACACATGCTTAGAATTAAATTTGGGGGCTTTTTCATTTTAAATACATCCTGATTGATCCATGCACTGTTTTGAGGACTATGAAGCTCACACTTTGATTTCCTAGGCTTTGGCTGAACAGCAGAGGGCACAGCAACAGACAGGTCCGCAACCTCAGCAGCAGCAAGCTGGCCAGCAGCAAGCTCAGCAACCAGCTGTACAGCAAGCACAAGCCCAACCTCAGCCGCAGGCTCAGGCACAGGTAGTTCAGCAGCCACAGGCAGTAGTACAGACTGCAGTAACTACTGTGGCCAACACAGCAGTATTGGTAAGAAAGGGAGAGCTTGGTGTCTCTGATGTAGTAACTTCAGTTCCTTTGTGTGTACTATATTTGTGGTTTTTACTTGGATTAGAAAGCAAGAATTTTAGGTCAGGATAGGGAAATAAAAGCTATTTCTTTCCTTTTTTTTTTTTCTCTTTTTTTCCTGAGTATGCCTGGTATCTTCTTCTCCATCTTTTTCTATTCTCTTATTAAAACTCTGTTCATAGCATTATTGCACTAGGTGTTGCAATTCTGAAGTTAAAACATAAGCTTTGCAATTATTTTTTGTCATTTTGAGTTTAGACTTTAATCAAAGTTTAAGTAAATGAATTTACATAGCGTGTATCCAAAGAACTTGGAGAATAAAGAGACTGTAGCTGTATCAGCTACTCTGATAAAGTAACTTGAAAAACAAGGCTTTGAGTAAATGAACCTCAGCTGGGAAAGTGCAATGTTGCATTCTACAGGACCTACAATAGCTGTATTACTGCAAGTCTGTGCAAAGCTTTCATGGCTTCTTTAACTCTAGAGTCTATTAGTAATTCTGATGACAAGTTTGAGGCTTTTGTTATTAGAGTCAGTTCAGTTTGCATACTAATGTGTGCAGGTAGTCGTGATCTGGTTGTTCAAAGGCCAGAGTACTGCAACTTTTACAGACAGAGACTAAGTGCTCTGACCCACAAGTATTGCTGTGTATCTACTGCTCAGTGATGCTCATGTGAGAGAGGTTACGTGAGGTGTGCCAGAGTAACACATCGCTCCCTTCTTCTAACAAGGATGTGAAGTGGCCAGAAATTTGGCTGGTCTCCAATTGCTCATTAGCATGGCAGAATCCTAATGTACGCAGAAATTGTTGTTGATATTCAAAATGAAAGCGATTGTAGAACTATCTGTTAATTTTATTGTATTTTTCTTGAATTGTCATTTCTGGAATACATCACTTTGTTAAACAACGTAATAATATAAGAGCTATTCAATTTTCTTTTATTGTTTTCTGAACTGTTACCTCAATTGTCTTCTAAATAGGCAGGCACAATCAAAACAGCAGTTACGGGGACAAGTATACAGACTGGTAAGAAGACTTTATAATTGGGCATTGGAGATGATAGGACATTCAGATTTTCTCTTTTTTTTTTTTCTTACAATCTCACATTTAATCCTGGTTTGCTTTCAGCTACAGTGAGTGGAAATGTCATAGTGAATACCGTTGCTGGAGTCCCTGCCGCTACCTTTCAGCCCATCAATAAACGTCTGGCTTCACCAGTTATACCCGGAACATTGACTGTGAGTAGATGGCAGCACCAGTTGTATCTATGGATTGATTTTGTTTTCACATTGTGTCAGCGTATCTGCTTCCAGCGCGAGCTTTCTATGTTATCAGAAACTCTGCTCCTTGCTAACTTCGTGTGCGTCTTGTGATATCAAAATACCAGAATACACTGGGATGGCTTGTCAGAACAAAATACCTAAGAAATAATGCTGTTAAGATTAATTCATAATTGAGTGCTGTCTTAGGAGATTATGTCAATATCATTGCCAGCATGTAATAATTTTATGCTCTGTTAATGATGATCTTTATTATTATTTTAAGGTTGCAAGATCTTAAAAAGATTAAGCAAAAAAAGAAAGGTAGTAAACTGCAATGTAGTTAAGGGTTTGGTGATTAGCATGTTTGAAAAAGATTTAACCAGATGCCAATTGTGAGATATATTCAAACAGATGTGTTAGAAAGATTTGGACCTTCTTTGCTTTATTTTTGATGTTTGTTTCTAAAACTGTATAGTCTCTTTCCAGATCGTTCCGTAGCTTTATGTGAGGTATGAGAACTGAGGAATAATGACTGTGTTCCTCTTCAGACTTCGGGAGGCACTGCAACTGCACAAGTGGTACATACCCAGCAGCGGACGGCGGCAGCACCTGCTGCATCCACGGAACTGGTGACCATTGCATCTACACAGGGGGTTCGTGCAGTGACATCAGTGACAGCATCAGCAGTGGTAACTACAAACTTAACACCTGTGCAGACCCAGACAAGATCTTTGGTGACTCAGGTTACACCAGGTAATAATCGTGTGTTGAGGGATTTTTTCATAGGATACACAAAGGACCTCAGAATTCCTGTAGTTTGTTTGACCTCTGTAGTTCCACAGTATTGAAAGTCTGGATTTGTAGACAGACCAGTTAAATGATGCTGTGGTTTTTAACTTGCTTACTGTTGGTGCTTAGATGATATATTTTTTTGCCAGTGAGTATTTATGGGTAGAGCGTTACAGCAGAGAATGGCTTGGCCGCTGGCATTACAATTAAAAAGGTTTATTAACAATCTAGAAGTAAAATATTAAAATCGAGTGTTGCAACTAAAACCCATTATGAAGAAAGGAGTGTATATTGTATTATTTATGCTGTTTTTTCATCATTTTCATGTGAATGTGTTGTTATTTGTGGTTAGTCCACAAACTGTATGTAATGTAGCTCTTCAGGTGAAACCAAAGAATTAAATTTGGTGTTAGTTAATTCATACACTGACAGTTTTAGAATGTGAAATTTTCAGTGAAATATCCATTCACTGATTTATTTTTTAATTTTTATTTATTTTTTATTCACAGCTACACCAACAGTTCAGCTCTCCGGTAAAACCATCACCCCTGCTCACTTCCAGCTTCTGAGACAGCAGCAGCAGCAGGCTGCTCAAGTGCAGGTCCCTCAGATTCAGGCTCAGGCACAAGCCCAGTCTCCAGCTCAAATAAAAACTGTTGGCAAATTGTCACAGGTGAGGAAAGGTCCTTGAAGAAACGTGGCACGTTGCTCTTATTGTTACTGTAAGCATCATTAGCAGTGTCTGTTACACCCTGTTTTCTTGAACTAAAATGAAACATGGGTCTTTGTTAAAGCTGATCTCACTAAAATTTCAAGGAGGCAGGGAGTCTGATAGCCATTTCAAATAGCAGCACTGTCGCCGTAGGTCAGGATATAAAGTACTTACTTCTAGCTCTCTGACAACCCATAGTGTAAAGGAGTTGCATTCTGAGTTCTTGGATCTTAACTGAAGTCTGGCATAGAATCTGTCTCCTTTAAAGCTGCAACTTCATCTCCATTATTTTTCCTGTAGTCACATGAAGAATTTGAAATGATGGAAGTGTTTTATTTTTGCAGGAACAACTGATCAAGTTGCAGAAACAGAAACTGCAGCTTCCTCAGCAGCAGACAGCACAGCAGACACAGCAAGGAGCGCAACAGCAAACAGCACAAGTACAAGTGCAACAGCAACAGCAAACTCAACAACTCACTGCTGTTACAGCACCTCGTCCTGGTGCAGTTCTCACAGGCACTACTGTGACAAATCTGCAAGTTGCCCGTCTTGTAAGTTTTTCTTTGACTTCATGAAAACAGTCTTGGACAGCTTGTTCTCTTTGCTAGTTTAAATTAACCAAATGCTGGTTATTCAGGCACATAAGTGCCTTTTGCATTACTTAGGCAGTACAAAAGATAGAACTCTAACACAAATAGCTTTAAAGACCAACTGACACCATCTGTGACGTGTGTTTCATGTAAAGGAGACATTATATTTGCATTAAAGGAAACATTTGCAACTATCGCTTCATAATAACCTGTTATATACAGCACATCATATATATATATATATATATATTTGTGCCAGTACAATAATCTTCATTCCTTACTGCTTAGACTCGTGTTCCTGCTTCCCAGCTTCAAGCACAAGGACAGATCCAGGCCCAAACTCCACAAGCAGCACAGGTTGCTTTGGCAAAACCTCCAGTGGTATCCGTTCCAGCTGCTGTTGTGTCATCTGCAGGAGTCACTACACTCCCTGTTACTGTTGCAGGCATTAGTGTTGCTATTGGGCAGCCACAGAAAGCAGCAGGTATGTCAACTGACTTGCTAAAACATAACAACTTTAAATTTCACTGTTTTTAAAGGTAGGGTGTTTGTTTCAAGTCGTGTCTTCTGTGGGGGACACTTTTTGAAAACCAAAGCCATAGAGATTAAACTCCATTGTGTTTCAAAAATGTGGTAAGAGAATTGCACTTAACCCATTTAATCTGGAGGTTAGCATGATTCTTAACTCAGAAATCTGTAGGTATGAGTAGGTGAACAGAACAGTTTTAAAAATAACGCCATAGTAACTGCCATCTTTTTAAATGTGAAGTGGAAACAGGAAAAGTTGTCTTTCATAACTGTCTTCTGTAGTGCAGACAGAATTTTTCCTGTAGAAAGTACAATTCTAAGAACACATACTTAGCTTACTTATGCCCTTAGATAAAATAATGTTTTTACTGTCAAAATCATATGTCATATTCCCATTAAAATCAGTGGGTTGTTAGTGCTCAAAGCTATGCAGATGTATCAGTCTATAAAAGCACAATCTGTTTGCCAGCTGTGATTACTGGGACAAAGCAATAAAATGAAGAATCTTACAGTTCTAATTGTTTTTGTAATTTTCAGGAGGCCAGACAGTAGTTGCACAGCCACTGCATGTCCAGCAGCTTCTAAAACTCAAGCATCATCAAGCAGCACAGCAACAGAAAGCCATCCAGCCTCAGGTTGCACAGGGCCAAGCTACTGTGCAACAAAAGGTACTTATAGTTTGCCCTTCCACGGAGTTAGGTGATGCTTCTGTGGCTGTAAAGCTTCGGCTGTGAATTGTGGTGACACTCCTAGCTCATTTTGCTATTTTGAAACATGAGAGGATTTATTTAAATGATAAAATGTAATTAAGCTTGTTAGCTACATTCCTGATCTTTAAAATACATAGATATTTTGTAGTTACTGATGCTTTTTTTTTTTTTCTTCAGATAAATGCTCAACAGGTTACAGTCCAAACCCAACAGCAGACATCACAGCAACAAAAAGTAACTTACACTACACAGCCTGCCATTAAAACACAGTTCTTAACAACACCAATTTCCCAAACCCAGAAGCCAGGCGGAACCCAGCAAGTGCAGGCCCAGATTCAGGTACAGGTAACACAGTTTTACACCTTTAAACGCTATTGTCATTGGATAACCCTGAAGCTGACAGGTGATGTAGCATTTTAACACCCATTAGTTGCGTGTTTGTTTAAATTATTTTTATAATGAAATACATTGGTGGTGAATATGTGGCCTTTAGCAGGTCAAAGGAACCATCTGAGACAGAAGTTTGCCTTTCCTCTTTGAAAGAAATAAAGTGTATTACTCCTTTTTATTAGGCAAGGGATATGTACTGTATTACTAAGGAAAAATCAGATGTGGTTCTTCCCATTTTCTGGTGCTGTCTTCTGGCCTAATCTCTAGCAGCCAGGAGTGGTTAACTACTTCTCTGGATAACTAGATCAGTCTAACCAAGGAAAAGGCATGGCATTAGGAAATGGAACCCTTACTCTTTCAAAAGTATGTCTAAGATAGGTAGCCCATTAGAATGTCTGTGCGTCCTTCAGTGTTATATATAGCTGGGAGGAAACAAGTATGTTAAAGTTAAAACAGAAAATATTACTACTCCTCTTCCTCTCCTAGCCAATACACTGTTCTAGAAAGTTTATTTTTACAAATGTGCATTATCACTGAGAAGGCCAAGATACCAACTTGCAGTGAACAGGACTCAGGAAAGGTTTTCACTTGGTAGCAGTTTGGATGGATACGGTGTGTTGCTGCTATTAGCAATTTCTTATTTTGACTAAATCTTTCTTTATTTTGTATCAATAAAGGTTGCAAAACTTCCTCAAGTGGTCCAGCAACAGGCTACTGTTGCCAACATTCAACAGATGGTTTCGGTTTCTCAACAGGTGGGTTTTGCACTCATCAAATAAAGCGCTAGAAACACAAGCGTTTATTTGGAGATAAGTATTTTTCCCCTTGAGTGGTATAGATAGAATTCCTGAAGGATGTAGCAATTTCCTTCCTATAAAAATGAATCACATGAAAACCATCAGGTTGCTGTATATTCTTTGGCATAAAACTTCGATAGATGGAGCAATGTGTTGTTCAGCGCTGTAGATGAGCTGAAAAACAGATTTTAAGAAAGCATTTCCTAGAGCAGAAAGTGTTTTTTAAATACTGTTTTCTTGTGATGTTTAATCAAGATAGCAAATAATTGAACTAATGAGCACCATCCAAATTTGTTGTACAAAAATTGGGGCTAATAGGTAGTTACTGTTTGTTCCAGTTCATAAAGCCATGCAAAGTGCTTAATAAAAGTCAGAATGGTACGGTGTCTGTTCTAAACGTGGAATGATAGCAGGCGGCACTAGGGGGACAGACGGTTTGGTCTCCCTTCCCTCAGCTACCAGGCAGTTTGTTTAACGCTGTTGAGAACAATCTCTTTCAGACCATTAGCAACAACTTACACTGTTGATTGGCAAGAGTGATTTAACTTTGGATGGTGGATGAGGTTATTGCCCTCAATGCGCAGAAATCTGAGCCAATCAGCTCTTAATCTGTCACAGTTTATAGTGCAGTGTTTTAGTGTGGAATAAAATCTGTGACCATTTATCTTAAAATGATGATAAAGTGGTGTAAGCTGGCTGGTAACCACCTCAGATGTGAATACTGCAAGGGCAAGGTAGACAGTAGGGAGTAGAAACCTCATCAGTCAACACGAGTTATTCCCTGTAGTCACTAAGAGCTCTTAGATAATTTTTCAAGGGACATTAAGGACTGGCTTTTCAGAAGGCATTGATGTCGGCATATCTCTGGCACTGTTGACGTCCATGGTAAAAACAAACAGCTCCCCTCACACACACAGTAACAGTAGGATTAGGCCTTGTGAAGTATTTTTTTTTAAACTGCGGTCTTTATATTAAGCATCTGATGTTCGGGATGTGGCCACCTGCCTTGCTAGTGCTTCCCAGCGCGCCAGTCAAGAGTTAACTGTCCCCTGGAGAAGCCCTTGCAGGATCATTGGGCTTCTGCCTCTTGAAAAAGGCATCTGAAGTTGTTCAGTTTTCATTACATTTTCTGAGTAAGGAGACGTTGAGCTTCTTTCCCCCTTCCTCTGGGTAGGGCTGTGAAAATTAGATTTCTGGATGAAGTTCAAACTATTCTACCTTAAATTGGTGATAGAGGCTCCCTTCACTTCTGTGGCACTAGAATTTCCTATTTTCCAGGTTTTTTTTTGTTTTTAACCCTCCAAATATTTTCATGTTTAATCTGCACTGAGGAGATCTGAGTTAAAGGCATCCTGGCTCTTAGTTTGGATTGATAAGATTCTATAAAATGTGGCAGAACATTGTTTCATACTGAAGCCACAGACGCTAAATTCCCAGTATCCCTCCCAGTCTTTCTACTTTGTCCAAGATGCTTGTCAGTCAAGAGAGCAAACACCTCCTTCTGTAGAGCAGAAATTTAATGACCACTGCTTACTACCAAAGTACTATTTTGTAATTGCCTTGTTATCCTAATGTCTAGGTTCAAGCTCAGCCCCAAACCGTGACACTTTCACAGACAACAGCAGGTCAACAGCAGGTTCAGGTGATTCCTGCAACAACTGCTACAGCTCAAGTCGTCCAGCAGAAACTGATACAACAGCAAGTTGTGACAACAGCATCTCCCCAAATTCAGGCTCCAGGTGTACAGAACCCAGCCCAGACACCAGCAACATCTGAAGCTCAGAATCAGCAAGCAAAAGTACAAATGAGGACGCCGACTGTCAGATTAAAGGCACCCACCAAACCAAGTTGAACTAACGATTAAAATGCAATAACAGGGAAATGCAGCATTTCTTGTTAGCTACCCCAAGTGACAAACTACTTCAAACACAAATGAAGACAAACCACCTCTATTTTTTTTAACAGAAGGATTTTGCTGGTGAACATTTGAATGTGGAAACTCTCAAGTAACTTCAGCATATTAGCAACTGTTTAGTGTTCAGAACCTGTACAAAGTGCATTCTGCCAGTGTTCTCTGTGCTCATTCAAACCAGATAAAGCAACTATTAGTTAGAATTAAGTTCTGCCCAGGTTCACAAAAGTAAAATGGTAAAATGCCACAAATGGCAGGAAAACCCATCCATGTTGCATACCATAAACGGCCCGTGGGACTATGCAGTTCTTTGCTATAGTTTGGATGTGCACTCAATATGCACAGTGAAGCCAGTCAAAGAATCAGGTGTGGCTAAGGTAGCAAAGTATTTTCCACCTGTCTGAAAGCTGCATGTTGTTCTCTCTTGAGGTAAATACCTCTGGAAGATCTAACTTATATTTGAAGTGCTCCCTGAAAAGTTTAGCCACTAAATGTGAAAACCTGTAAGTATATGTAATTAAAAAAGGAAAAAAGTTTCATTCTCCATTTTTGTATGTCTTTTAAAATGTTTGTTAGTAGTTTTGTGTACAGTTTACTGAAGCACCCAACCTGTGCCCTCATTCTCATTATTTCACTTTAAGATAATGGATATTTTAGGCATGAACTGAGTAAATACTGTGTTGATAGTAGATGTGTATTAAAGTGTAACACCCCCCCCCCCCGTGTTTGTTTTGTAAAAGAATTGTTTAGTGGATACAACTAAACAAATGGTCCATAGCTGTTTCTCATAGGACTTCGGTCTGGGAAACTCTCCAACAGATAACATTTAATCTCTTAGTTTCATTCTGCTCTTGCAACATGTTTAAATGTTCAGTACTTTCTACTCAGCTTTCAGCTTGGGGAGGGTGGGGGACTGGGGGAAGGGGAGAATGGTGAAATTCTAAGACTAATTCTTCAATTGTGTAAAGAATAAGATCTAACTTTTGTACTATTCTTTTACTAAAGCTAATGATGAATGTATCTTCAGGTGGGTATTTTGGATGTGAATAGAGCGTGGCCTCTTCCTCCAAATCAGTTTGCCTTATTGTTATGAAAAAGAAGCAAAAAGCTGCATAGAACTGTGGGCGTTTTCTTTACTTTTCTTGCATAAAAAGAAAAAGAAACTCTGCAAAAAACACTGCATGAGAAATCAGAAAGCTCTCAGTGGCTTGAATAGACTTATTTTACTTTTGGCTATAATACTGCACAACATGTAAGATACAGACTAAGTTACAACATTCCTTTTCTGAAATGGTTTTAAAATTATTTTTTCATGGCATGATCTTTTTAGTCTTTTAAGAGGGGAGCCTGTTTCAAGGCAAGGAAAGTCTATCTTTTGTTCTTAACCTCTATATGTACACACCTATTGGCACCTAGCAATCCAAATGACTTAAACAAGAAAGAATACCCGGTCAGCTCCTCTGGTAACCCGTTCTGTTAAGATCACAAATGTAAACGGTGGGTCAGGCAGAGTTACTGATTTTTATTTTTTATTTTATACCACATTTCTCCTATATCCAACTTTTCTTGGACCCTCAGGTCTGCAAATCTGGGGGATATTTTTCTCTTTTTCTTTTCTCTCCTTTCTCAGCATGTACACGAAGTATTGCTCTGACCCTGCCAAAGCACTGTTTTGTGCCGTTGCCTAAACTTTGTTACTTGCTGGAAAGCCAGCAATGTTGGTAATGGAATAGTTTAACATGCGAAGTAAATGCAATGGTAGCAGCTAACTGACACTGTGCACAGTACATTGCTCATCCAAAAGTACTGCACAGTTAGCCCCGTTTTTACTTTTAAATGTTTAGCTCTTATTAGGTGAATGGAAGTCGGGGGGGGGAGGGGACACTTCAGCAGTGAGTGGAAGAGCTGTTGACTGCATCATTGTGCTGGTCTGATTTGGTGTCTAAAGAGTCAATTATTTCTTGTTTAGGTCAGTTAATGAAGATAAAAATCGCATTTTTTTCCCCTTTCTGTGTGTCTTTCTCCCAGGCGTGTGTTAGGAAGTCAACCTGTACATAACTTCTGAACATAAGCGTTTGTACTTGATCCAGTAGGGTTGTAAGGAGTAGTGATGTATCCTACCTGAAGGTGTAATAAAGTGTACATTTTTATAACCCGCCCGTGTCCTCGCTTCACTGAGACCAGGGGGGAGCAGCGGCGGCGGGGGGCGGTACCCCTGCGGGCGGAGCGGCGGGGCCCGGCTCCTCCTCCTCCTCCTCCTCCTCCTCCTCCTCCTCTCCTTCCTCTTCCTCCCGGCCCTTCCGCCGGCGTGGTGCCGCAGCATGGCGCAGCCCGGGCTCGCCGGCTGCCTGGAGGCGGTGCTGGGCAGCCGCGGCAACGCCAACCGCGTCTTCGAGCTGCTGGAGCGGCTGGCGGTGCGGGGCTGCGGGGGGCTGCGCGGGGCTGCGCGGGGGGCGGCCCGGCGCCACGGCTCCTCACAGCCCCGCTCTTCCCCAGGCGGCGGCGGCGGAGGAGGAGGAGGAGGAGGAGAAGGTCCTCGGCTCCCTCAGGGCCTGCGGCCGGCTCTTCGGGGCGCTGCTGGAGCGGGGGGAGCTCTTCGTGGGTCGCCTGCCCGCCGAGGAGGCCGCGCTGGCCGGTGAGTGGGGGCCGGGGGAGGCGGCGGGGCGCGGGCCGAGGCGCTGAGCCCCCAGCCCGGCGCCGTTCCCTCCGCAGGTGGCGGCAGCGCCGAGGAGAAGTACAAGGTGTGGATGCGGCACCGCTACAACGACTGCGTGGGCTGGCTGGGCGAGCTGATGGGCCACGGCTCCTTCCAGGTCAAGGTCAGTGAGCCTGGTTCTGAGGTACCGCTTTGTCTGGGGGTCTCTCGCGGTGCAGAAGCAGTAAATGCTTTAAGACATTGCTGGTGCTCCAACTTACCTTTGCATGCTGATCTGCCAGCAACTTTCTCAGTGAAGAACGTCCGACTTCATTCTTCCCACTTTCATACAGACCTAAAGCAGCCTCCTCTGTGTCTGCCCACCGCTGTCCTTGCTGAAATGTTTTTTTTTTCTTTTATTTTTTTTGAAGGAATTGTCGCTCTGCACTCTGATGAAGTTTGTTGAGTTGGAGGCAGAGTATCCTTTGGTCAAAGTGGAGTGGAAGGGGAGTTTCACTTTTCCTCGTGAACTTGTAAAGGTCAGTTGGAGAACTAAAAAGTTGCTGCTGTCAGGTACCTGATGGCATGCACAACCTGTTGCATTTGAGTCCTCTAGAAGAAAAGTTTCAGACTAGGAGATACGATAGGGACGGGAGACAGAGTGTTATAGAGGTGGCACCAAGTCTAGAGCCTCTAGGTGAGGTGACCCCTGCAGGTGTGGGGCTGGAACAAGCTGAATACTTGAGTGCTTCTGAGGTATCGGCAATCTTTCTTCTTTATTCCTTGGTCTTGCTTGCGAGCAGTTGTGAGAGATGAGAGGGGAGGTACTGCCACTGCGCCCCTTAGAAGTGACATCTCCGATGTGAGGGACTTGTCTCACAGGTCAGGAGGCATTGTAAGGAGTAGTGCTCTGGGGTAAGCAGACACAGCGCTGCTAGCTGCCCTTCGGAAAGACAAGGGTTGCCCCCAGCTATTGCAGCTGTCTGCTCCAGTACTGTAAGAAACCGACTTGTTGCTTTTCTTTATAAAACTCTTGCTAGGTGGTTGTTGATGGCTTACTTCCCTTAAACGAGGATGCATCGCTCCTGATCTCTCGCTTCCAAGAGTACATGGAGTATGACGACATTCGGTACTTTGTCATGAAGGCTGTCACCGAGAGTATTGGGCAAGTCATGCAGAAGACAAAAGAGGTAGCGGCCCCAGCCTTACTCTTGGGGTGGGTCTGGATGAACCCTTGCTCTGAAGCCTGTACCTTGTGTGCGAAGCAGGGAGGGAATACTGGTATATGGGAAGTCTTTGGAAGCAGGAGTAAGTGTGCCCATTTGAAGGCACTGATTTTTTTTGTGCTCTCAATGTATGCCAATGATGCATGACAGTTTCCAGTCTAAAATTGGAGGTCATTCAAGACAGATATATTGTTCTTGCAAAACCTCATGGTCTGGGTTTTAGCTTCTGTTTTACCCAAATCTCTGCAGCTTGAGTGGCAAATAGCATTCAGTTTTATTCTTTCTTTGGTGCTGGAGAAGTGTCTTTTTTCTTTAGTCCAATCCACCTGTTTTGTTAAACCAGCATTAGTTCAGACATAAGTCATGTCTGAAGGTTACTCCAATGAGTAATCTTCTAGGACAGGGTATGTAGTTCATGCATCAGCGTTTTTCCTTTCCATTTTCTCTCCTAAATATATTCCGTGCTTGGGAAATAGGACACTGTGGAAGGCCAGTATGACTTACCATCTTCTGTGGACCTTACTTCATGTTTGATTCTCTGCTTTTTTTCTTAGAGGCCTCTGCCATTTTACCAACAGAACGTATTTTCCCTCATTTCACCCATTAATATGCCAAACAAAGAGCGTGACTTGGTCAAATTTATGGTGAAACAAGGTTAGTAACCTCCACGTGACGATCTGCATATGAAAAGGAAAATCACGTTTAAGATTTTTGTTGTGTAAAGACTTTGCTAGAGTTTGCTAATGAAAAATGTCTGCTTATGTGATCACAGAGATTCTAAACAGTGTTACAAAATCCATGTTCCCTGGTTTACGGTGGGGTCTGTCACCAGCTTTTTATCAATACAAGGAATTCATAGCAAGCTTTTAGATACCCTGGTTTGGGGAATATTACCTTTTCCTCTTGTTCCTAGTCTTGTCTTAATGAGTGGAAAAGGAGCCTTCCTCGTGTAGGGGAAAGGCCTGCTTCTGGAGCTGATAGCGACGTTTTTGAGTTGGGGTAGGAACATTTTTAACTGAGTTCTGATGTGCCCCAGCCCATTTGGTAGTGGAAAGTCAGAAACTCAAACGTATGGCTTTAATAACTCATAGGAACATTCATGATCTTCACTCTGCTGAATTCAGAGGAATTACATTTTATGAAGGTTTTTTCTTAGTGTTTTTGTATTAGACTGCAGGAGGAGGAGAAAACTGTCATCTAATTCTAGTACGTCCAATGATGCTTAGGGAACGGTTTGACAAATAGAAGGCAAATTTACTTATAAATAAGTTGGGTCCTCTATCTAAGTGGACTAATATTCATTCAGTCTTAGGTGAGTATTTGTAATAACTAAGGTGAGAACCTTCAAAGGACTAAGGAAAACAAGAATCATCTTATTTTTTTTAAACATCCATTTCAAGTTCCATGTCTCTTTTTGCCTTTCTTCTTAGATAACCGAGAGGAATGGAAATTGTCAAAGCTGCAGGTAACTTCATTTGGTACTTCAGAGTTGAACTTCCATCTAATGAAAGCAGAGCTTCATCTACACCAGGGTGTTTAGCTCACTGTTTGCAATTCTGTTTTCAGGCACACAAGCAGGCGTTTGAAAGAATGTGGCTCAGTTTCCTGAAGCACAAAGTGAGTTACTTCTGTCGCTGATCTGTATTGTTTTCCAGTCGCTAATCCTTAGCGGCTCCTGGTATGACCTCACTATGCTTTCAGTGTTAGGTGAGAGCAGTCCAGCCACCATCTCGTCTGGATTGCTCTCCTGCCAAAGAAACGTGACCCCGTGTACGGTCCCTTTCATCTTACTCTCAGCCTTTTTCTCCTCTTTAAACAAGCCTGCCCGTAAGGAGTGACCTGCAGCATAACAACTTGTGTTTACAAGCTGGAGGTTCCCCAGCCTTTTTGCTAGTGACTTCCCCCCACGCACACTTTTTTCTCTGAGCTGTGATGACAGTTTAGTTGTGAGGACCCACTTCTCTGAATGAACCTAATTGTCAGATGTCACTTGTAAACTCTCCCATTTGGGAACTGTTGCCACAAGCCGTTCTGTTCTGTCCTGGCACCTTCACATTTGCTTGTGTGTTGCCTTTTTGAGCTGGGTGTTGCTGTTGCCCTTGGAGTTGTCCTTGCAAAGGTTGTTTGACTGTATGGTTTTGTCCTTCACAGCTACCCACTGGCCTTTACAAAAAAGTTCTTGTCATTTTGCATGATTCCATCCTTCCTTATATGAATGAACCCACTCTCATGATAGACTTCTTGACGGTGGCCTATGGCATAGGTGAGTGAAAACAGTCTTTTTACCCTTTGTGGGGCTCTGCAGCGCGGTATATACAGACTTGAAAGGGCTGCTGGACACACCACCACAGCCTGGATGAAGTAGATGTGCTTTGGCTGGAACAAAGCTAAGAAACTAGGGTGAAATGTATCGTCCTCCCAAAGTGAGATGTTGCCTGCATTTGTCTGTGTTGTTGCTCTTTGTGTGTTAGCAAAATTATATTTAAGGACCTGAAAAGTGTTGAGTACTGGAGCAATTTCTTTTAAACGCAGAGTTCGGTCAGCACTGCTGATACCTGGACTGTATCCAGACACAGGACGTGCAGTTTCCTACAGAAATGGTTTTCTGAGGAGAGCTTTGCCTTCCTGGTGTGGCTTTCTCAGGGGATTAGAGCAGCATCTTTGCCTCTGTTCTTGTAATCTGCAGCTTAATTTTTGCTAGTAATTTGTGAGCCTTTGGAAGGTTTTAGGTGAGCTTGTCTCACCTGACAGCCATCACGCTGGCTGTAATTTTGGGTACTCTTAGTTATGCCTTCCTTCTGGGAAGGTTTTGTAGTAGCACCAAGTTGCAGATGCTGAAGTGATTGATTGATTTATTGTGTTGATACCTGCCTGCTTTTTTACAGGTGGAGCAATTAGTCTTCTGGCCTTAAATGGGTTATTTATTCTGATTCATCAGCATAATCTGTAAGTAAAAAGAGCATATTGTGTAAAGGGCCATGGGTTTTGTATTTTTATCTTATGCAGAAGAGACTAAAAAGAATTCTCCACATCTCAGGCTTTAAAATTTCCCCACAAGAAAGCCAAACCCTGCACGAGAGGCTCAGCTGTTTGGATGCTGAGCTGTTTTGATAGTCTGACTTTTTTTTTTTTCAGCTGAGCCTAAATATCCTCTTCTCCAGACTGTGGTTGCTCAGCACTTGAAAATCGATTTCCACTGATCTAATTACACAGTGAAACTGTAGTTTTTGGTGTGCCTTTCACTGGATCCTGTACCACTTGCAGTCAGTGGATATAGCTTCACATCTCCGGGATGGCTAGGCGCTGCAACAGCCAGAAATACACCTTACAGCCTGATTTCAGGTGGTGGTTCTGGAGACAAACCAAAGAAGGCTAAACATGCCTCCACAGCACAGCAGTGGCCTGGAGCAATTTATCACGAAAGCACAGAAAAACCATTTAGACTCCGTGTAGTCCCATTGTATGTCACTGATCAGCAAAGGATGTTGACTTTTTTCTTTTTGCCTTTTTAACAGAGAATACCCTGACTTTTACAAAAAGCTGTACAGTCTTTTAGACCCTTCTATATATCACGTGAAGTACCGAGCCCGCTTTTTCCACTTGCTTGATCTGTTTTTGTCTTCATCGTAAGTAACAACTTTATTATATATGTCCACATGTTTTACTCCTGCTTTTCTGTTGGCTAGCGTTTGTTCTTGAGCAGTCCCCCGTGTCTGGATTTAATGTATTCAGTGTGCCCGCTGAATTAAATTCTTTTTCTTATTGAGAAAACTGAATCCAAGAGTGTTGTGTAATTTTTCAGGCACTGTTTTTGAAGATTTGCCACACATCCATCTAGTTCCAGAAAATAAAAAGTAAAAATGCAGTTATTATCTGAGCTTGATCTGCGAATCATTATGGATGTATTTTGATCTGTATTCCAGCTTGGCTGAAAGTGATGATTTTTCTCTCCGTCTTTATGAATATGGAAAAGTAACATTTGCAGGCTTTTTATAGACATGGTATCATAAAGCTGTTGATAAATTGATGACCTTTTGCAGACATATAACATTGAAATATAAAGTGTTTGACAGTCTGTCTTGATGCTGTCAATTCATTGTGCACAGGAGAGAAACTAGATAAGCAGCTGGTCATGTAGTTGCCATCGTGTGTTATAAAATAAAACCAAGAAAAATGCTTTACAGTTCAGCACTAGGCAGTAATATCAACCCCACTGGTATTCATACTGTACTTTGGAGAGAGTAACAAGATGTGACAGATGTTGTACCTTGGGGTGACTTTGTTGAGCCTTGCAGATGTAGTGAGCCCGAGGGCTGAAGGCTGAGTGGCTGAAAATTGTCATCTTTTATCCCAGCTCTTCTGACCTGAGGAAAGTGCCTCGATGGGCTGATTGCTGTTAGAAATTTGCATTTTTACCATAAAAGACAACTATCCTGCACATTTACGTTACAGCAGCTTTATGTTCCCATTAACAGCTGCACTGCTTGCTTTAGTCCTGGAAGTATTATGTAAATTTAACACCATGGCACGTGTATTAATTAAACCCACAAAGCTGCCTAGGAAGAATATAATTAAGGTTGCCTGGCCAAGCGCTCAGAAGTTTGTAAAATGACTGAATAAAGATTGCAGCGTGAATGACTGTGGACAAGAGCTGTGCTTGGATACAGCAAGTGTTTGGAGTGGTGCCATGCATCTGGATTGAATCACAAAATGATTTGAGATTAGTCATGCGCCGAATGGAAATGCCCCCAGGTTTGTTCCAGACAGCACTCAAGACCCTGTATTCCTGCTTCTTCTCACTCCATAGTCCAAAAAGCTGAAGAACCCCACTGATCCTTAGCTTGACGTGCTGTTAGGGTTGATGAGTCTGCTGGCTTGCTTGCTGGGACTTGTCCATGCTGGTTTCTTCTATTTCCTTTCCAACAGCCACCTGCCGGCGTACCTGGTAGCAGCCTTTATAAAGCGCCTCTCCCGGCTGGCCCTCACTGCTCCTCCCGAGGCTCTGCTCATGGTCATTCCCTTCATCTGCAATCTCTTTCGGAGGCACCCCGCGTGCAAAGTGCTAGTGCACAGACCTAATGGGCCGGCAGGTAAGGGGCAAGGTGCGCAGGGGAGTTTTTGGGCTCTGAGCTTGTCGTGTTCGTTTCAGAGCTATAATAAAGAAATGAGAAACAAGACCGAATGCAGAAACCAGAGGCCTCTTCCGTTTCAGTCTGTAGGGTTTTTTGTGTAGGCAGTCCTACTGGGGCCTCAGCAATCTCCTGAGTTTTTCTTCCTCTGTCTGTGGTTTAATTGTTGAATGACAGCAGTGGCAGATCAAGGTTGCCTGAGATGCCCTTGCTTCAGACCGTTCCAGTTCTTTGTGCCCTTAGAAGTAATACGATTCTGTAGCACTGCAAACGGCGATACTTAGGTCATACTGTGGTATGTCAGCACGTTCCTGGATCCTAAATGTGCTGGGAAGGTGCAGCACTGCTCTGGGTCTCTGTGTTCCCTTTGGCATTATGGGCATCACACAGGAGGTGTTTAGCTCTGTTTCTTTCCTTAGATTTGTCAGAAGATCCGTATATTATGGAACAGGAGGAACCACTGGAGAGCAGGGCTTTGGAGAGCTCCCTCTGGGAGCTTCAGGTATGTCAGCTAATGGGGAACCTCTGTGTATGGTGAGGGCTTCTTCCACCCTTGGTGCTTTTTCGTGACACCTTGGCAGTCAGCAGTAACACTTATAAGAACCTGCTGACACACATCTTGTAAATGAGATGACTTCTGGCTACTCTTTTACTCTGCATCCTTTTCTATCCTTGCATAAGAGGCGAAGGATTTCACACACATGAGAACTAGTATGTGCTAATTAATGGGTGACTTGTGAGTGCACATCTGACCATGCAGCTGAAAAGCGTGCGGTTAACAGCTGAAACAAGACTTAATAGCTGCAAATGTATAAGGCTTTTTATTTGCTTTGGAGGGGAGAGAAGAACTTCCTGAGCATTGATGGAAATTAATTGGGTACACCTAGGTCATCCTGTAGAAATGGCTTTAAAAATGCTAGAGAAGATTATAATGTTCACCTTTCACCTGGATCATTTGTAGGATGGTGTATGAAGGCTGAAATAGGTTAAATTACTGCTGCTGACTCTAAACCTTAATGGCAGGATTATTGCTTTCCATTTAAACGTTACAGGGGTTTTGCGTGAGGGTCTGAAGCAGCAAGAAGAATTTTGCTTGGGAGCAGGAAGCCCAGATGCAGCATTAGCGTTATGGGAGGTGGCAAAATTGGGGTATGTGTTATAGGCATGGTCTGTGGAGGAATCCATCTCTCTGGAGCTGGACATGAACCGGCGGAAAGGGGCCTTTACTGTGTTTGAAGCATGGCTAAAATGGCTAATAGTTTACTAACACAGTACAGTAAACTTGCCTCTTTTGTCTGTGTTTGATGTTTGCTGACTACCAAAGGGCTAGATACCTGTGTGGGAAGCCAGATGGATTTGTGTTACCCTGTCCTCATTAAACCATCTCCTATTTGTCTTGCTTTTGCAGTCTCTACAAAACCATTATCACCCAGGTGTGGCCCAGGCAGCTGCTATCCTGAACCAGTCGCTGTCTGAAATAGAGGATGACATATCAGGGCTGTTGGAGCTCTCAGCTTCTGAGGTAGTGTTGCTGGGCCTTTGTGAGTGATTGTAATAAGAGGAAGGGAGACTGCTTCCTGAATGCAGTAGCCATGCCCTGTTCATCAGCCTTCATGGGGAGGCAGCTAGGCTGGCTTTTGGTTACCCAGAGCCTGAGAAAAAGGGAAAATGTCTGTTAAATGGTGGAGCATGAGGTAGCAATGGTGGCAGGACTCGCTTTTAAATAAAAGGTTTGTTGCTGTACCTTCTAAGATGTTAGAGCGAGCACTGGTATTGGCAAGGGTGAAGAGCTTGTACTGAATTTTTGCTAATATCTTCTCTTTCTTTAGCTTTTTGATAAAGAAATAAAGAAATCAGCTGCTACTGTGCCCCTGGAGTTCAAGCAAGTACGAGGATTGTTTGGGAAGAAAAATGATATTTTTGCCGAGCACTTCAGTTTGGATTGACGTGATCTCTTATCGTATTTATCTTCATCAACTGACTGATCTTAGGGACATGCATAAAGCTCACCTGCTGGGCTGGACAATTCTGCCTTTGAAATATCTCCAAGTGGTGAAAGCTGGACTGCCTGAGAAAGGTGCTGCCTTCTTCAGTGACCTTTGCCAGTACCCATGGATGGACTTCCCTTTGTTTCTCATTTCTCAAGCTTACATGCTGCTGCCTGGTATCTGGGAGTGAATTTTCCCTTGGAGCAGTTTTCTGGACTTGTTCAGAAAGTTTATTGTTGGAATTGAATCCCTTTTTAACAAAGTTGCTGGTGCTGGCTAAGATCAGTGACTGCATTGACAGACCACCTTGCTACCATTCGGGGGAGTGAGGGAAAGCAGGGTTTCCAAATACTGGTTTTATTTTTCAGATGTGTTAGTTTTATACAAGACCAGACACCTTGTTTGTAGCAGTTAACCTCAGTACAACACCTGATCATAGTCTAATTATAATTTTTTATATATTTTTTAAAATTCACTTTTTCAGAGAAATGTTTAGCTTTCATGTGCTAACCCATGTTTGAGGCATTGAAAGCTTAGGTTTGTCAAAAACAGCTTAGAGATGATGCTCTGTAATTCCATGTATGTCGTGTTGCTAATGGGCCTTCATGTATGTCCATCTCATGCTGTAAAGTTGCTTAATTCAAAATGCTCATGAGCTTTGGAAATAAACATAATCTTGGTGACTACTGCAGCTAGGAAGGCTAACTGATGTGCAGTGCAAAGTATGTCTAATCCTTGATTTTTGCTTCAGAAAGGTAAGCGGCTTAATGCAGTTTTGCTTGTAACCTGCAAGCGTTGCAGGAGCTGTGGCCAGTGTGTGTGCAGGTGCTAATTAAGTTTTAGCTAGCCCACTGGTACTAGGTGGCTTTGTTAATTTGGATTTCTCATACAGTTCCAGAAGTCATGCAGAAATTCCTTCTGATAGCGTTTTCCAAGGTGTTAAGTACTCTGCCTTGATTTGAGATAAATTCCTTGTTAATGCAGATGTACTCACTCAGGACTCTTTCTAATTATTTTCACCAACTTAGTGTTGTCTCATTAGACTTCAGCTCTGCTTACAATGTTTTGAAATCTTATTTTGTGGAGAAAAAAATACAGTTCAGAAAGTAGAGACTTAGAAAGTTAATTTCTGTCAGACAAATTGTTTAAATCAAGAAAAACTGCAGCTACCTTAGAGCCACTGTGTGTTGTTTTGTTCATGCTATCCAAATGATGGACGTGTCCTCAGAATGCAGAGCTCTACCCCTTTTCTCTGGTACTTTTGAATTTAGGTGAGGTGCTTTGAGGATCTTTTTAAAATAAATCTGTTTGTTCTCTTGTGAAGAAGCAAGACTGCCTCCTCCCTGGCCAGCCTGCATTTCCTCTTTCTTTCATTTCTGCTGTCTGTGGTAGGAAGGCAGAGTGGCTGAAATGATAACTTAGAGCTCGAGATGCCTCAGCTCATGTTCACCTAAGCCTCATGTTACAGCTCTAAAACATGTCTCATTATATCATGTGTAAGTTGTGTTTATTAAATAACGTGTTCTGATGCTACAGTAACGTGTACCTCGTGACTGCCTTTAAAAGATGCGTATCACCATTCAAATGAAATCACGTACTGTGGAAATACACTTACATTGAACACCTTTCTCTCTGTCTTTTTGTTTTACTCGGGTTGGCTCAGGTATGTATCTGAAATTGCTGATGGGCAGTGTCATTCGTATCTTTCACAGTATTGACACTCTGGGAGTCTTAAGATTCTTTTAATACACAAATATTAAACCATGTGGGCATGGGGTGGTCAAGGTCTTGTGGTGCTGAAAACGGGGAAGTTTCCTTGGCTTCCCATACCTGGAAGGAGGTCGTGGCAGTGTGGCATACTGAGGGCTGCGGAACCTGTGTGTGTCTGTTAACTGGCGTGTTCTGGGACAAGCAAGGGTATCCGACACACCAGGCTGACTGATTTGCTGGGGACTAGTGGAGAGCAGCAGCTTCTGGCTTGTGATTAGGGCCTGCTGCTGCCTTGTGGGCAAAGCCTGGCAGAGCCTTGTGTCTTTGGGACCAAATGCTCATAGACTGATACGTTTTCAATACACTTGGAGCAGGGCTGCTTACTGGAAACAGGAGGTTTTGCTCATTCCCAGGAGGACAGGGAAGGCACCTGCATCTTTAACGTTTCGCCAGCTGTGGATCCTATGTACTGTACTGCAATGAGCAGACACTTGGAGTACGATGTGATTTGTTTTTCCCTCATGCATTCCCAGTGCTGTGCATGTTGGCTGTCAAAGCTTCCACTGATGTCAAGATGGAGGGTTAGGCTAACATGATGTGTTTTCAGATCTATCAGCATACCTCAGTGCTGAATTAGAAATACCATTAGCGCTTTTATTTAAAGTTTGTGAAACTAGCCTGGTGTGCCTTCAATCACAGAATCACATAATTTCTAGGTTGGAAGAGACCTCAAGATCATCGAGTCCAACCTCTGACCTAACCCTAACAGTCCCCACTAAACCATATCCCTAAGCTCTACATCTAAACGTCTTTTAAAGACCTCCAGGGATGGTGACTCCACCACCTCCCTGGGCAGCCTGTTCCAGTGCCTAACAACCCTTTCGGTAAAGAAGTTCTTCCTAACGTCCAACCTAAAACTCCCCTGGTGCAACTTAAGCCCATTCCCCCTCGTCCTGTCACCAGGCACGTGGGAGAACAGACCAACCCCCACCTCGCTACAGCCTCTCTTGAGGTACCTGTAGAGAGCGATAAGGTCACCCCTGAGCCTCCTTTTCTCCAGGCTGAACAAGCCCAGCTCCCTCAGCCGCTCCTCATAGGACTTGTTCTCCAGGCCCCTCACCAGCTTCGTCGCCCTTCTCTGGACTCGCTCAAGCACCTCGATGTCCTTGTTGTAGTGAGGGGCCCAAAACTGAACACAGTACTCGAGGTGCGGCCTCACCAGAGCCGAGCACAGGGGGACGATCACCTCCCTAGCCCTGCTGGTCATACTGTTTCTTATACAAGCCAGGATGCCGTTGGCCTTCTTGGCCACCTGAGCACACTGCTGGCTCATAATCAGTCGACTGTCCACCAATACTCCCAGGTCCTTCTCTACCTGGCAGCTCTCCAACCACTCATCTCCCAGCCTGTAGCTCTGCTTGGGGTTATTGCGCCCCAGGTGCAGGACCCGGCACTTGGCCTTGTTGAACTTCATGCAGTTGACCTCAGCCCATCGGTGCAGCCTATCCAGATCCTCCTGCAGAGCCTTCCTACCCTCGAGCAGATCAACACACGCACCTAACTTGGTGTTGTCTGCAAACTTACTGAGGGTGCACTCAATGCCCTCATCCAGATCATCAATGAAGATATTGAAGAGGACCGGCCCCAGCAGCGAGCCCTGGGGAACGCCACTAGTGACCGGCCTCCAACTGGATTTGACTCCATTCACCACGACTCTTTGGGCCCGGCTATCCAGCCAGTTTCTAACCCAACGAAGCGTGCGCCTGTCCAAGCCAAGAGCAGCCAGTTTCTTGAGGAGAATGCTGTGGGGAATATTTTGTGGTGATGCCTAGCAGTCCCAGGCATAGCCCCGCTGTGCTCGGTGCCATGCAGGCAGGAACCACAGTCCTTGCTCATGGGAGTTTCTAGCTTAAAGCCTGGGTGCTCTTTAGAGGAGCCTTGAAGGTCTTCCCAAGACTTCACCCCCAATCTCTGATGCTGTGCTTGCCTAAGCAGCATCCTTAAACCTGCTTGTAGGTGGAGATAGCTTTAAGCCCCTGCCTGCCCTTGGAAAAACATTCCACCTGGTCTTTCATCAAGGTTTTATCTTTAAACTTTCACCCTCTTCCCTTCAATAGAAGGCATCAAGAAAAAAATCAGCAGTTATAAATATTAAGTTTCATCTGCACTGAGTGAACAACCCTTATCAGGCTGCACACCCGCTGCTGCTACTGCTCTACAGGTCTCCGCAGACTGCAGATTATAGATGCCTTAATCATGGTGTGTATTAACTAGAAGGCCAGATTGAAGTACCAGGCAGAGCGCGCATAAGTCACTCCTGTTATTATTTGATTTTTATCAGACGTGGGGAGGGCAGTTGTGGTTTGTTTTGTTTTTGTTGCTGTTGGGTTATTTCAGTGAGCATAAAATGGAGTTTTATGAAAATTCTGACATAGTCTCCCCCCTCCCCATCCCTGTTACTGCCTCATTCCCCCACCAGAGGATAGCAATAAGGTCTCTGGCTTGCAATGGACTTCCCTTGGTTTATTTTCCTGAGCTTTCATTCATTTAAAAGCCGTTCAAAGTCATCCCAGCCTGAAGGTAAAAGATAGAGCTGCTCATCAAGAGCATGATGAGATTTATCTTGTGAGTTAAAGGTCCGTGTGACCATGGTGTTTGCGTTAATCAGCTTAGATTTTTACTTTTAAGATATTCATTGGGGGGATAGAGGGAAGCATACATCTACATCTGTAAATAGATGGAAAAGTGCAAAGGCCAGCTGGAGGCCTGGGGCAGGCTTGCCCAAGTGCAAAGATGCATGTCTGCTTGGGGGCAGTAGGTGTTAGTGCCTGTCCTCCTCCGGTGCTATGGGATATAAAAACACTTGGTTACAGGCTGACCCTCTAAGAAATTAGGTCTGTCTGTAAAATAGCACTTCAAGCTATACATTCAGGCATCTCCAATGGGTGTTAGGAACTGTCTAAGAGGAATCCCCTGCCTGTACTCTTACCCGCCTGGGAGTCCACCTCTGCTCCTCAGAGCTGCGTGTGGCCTGGAGGGTTAGCAGCTGCCTCCCTCCTCTCATCCTAATAAATCCTGTTTTAGCTCTGTAGGGGTAGACCCACAGGCTCCCAAGTGCTCAGAAAAACAAACAAACAACCAACAACAACAACAAAAGCACACCAACAAACACCCAGTAAGAAATGCTTGGCCTTACTGACGAGCTGCTATTAGCATTAAGGTGCTTTCCTAGCACTGGGTTAGTGAAAGCTGCAGTACATAACCACATTTTCCACTGCCTAGTTTTGAAAAACAAATGAGCTCTTGTATAATTTACAGCTCTGCTCAGACAAAGAGGGACTATAGGATATCAGTTCGACTGACACCAACCTTTTCCAGCACTATCATAATCAATATTCATTAACTGAAGTCTATTGGACTTGGAGATTTACTGCTATTAATAAGCCAAGAGTCTATCTGAGTGTAGTTTATGAAGGAAATTTTAGGTCTATTAAGAAAAGGAATTGCTTTTCTGCAGTTTCTTAGCCCTGTCAAGGCCATGCTTGCATCGCTAAAAGGAGAGAGAACTGCAGCTCTTCATTAGAGTCAAAAGAGAGGAACAGAGGTAAACTTCAGAGCTGGTGAAAAGCAGCTGGCTTAGTGGATGGCCAGCCTCAGAGGTTACTGTCTTGCTTTCCTGCAATTTTCCAAGCCACCATCCTGCATCCACATGAGAGGAGCAAAATTTGAGCTGTTTGGGAGCATCAGCTGCTCAGCAGTGAACCTGGTGGCTCTGGCCCCTTTGCTTGGGTATCTGGAGCGTCATCGGTCAGGCGTCAGCACAACACAGGGGCCCAGGGAGCTCACTCGGTGTTTTATAGCTGGAGGATATCTGCCAGAGATGAGCACTGGTTCTTTACAGGCTGTAGTGCCAACCTGCCTGAGAAATAAACCCTGACAATCAGGATGCTCTTGTTGATGGTGCACGCACAGAGGATGCAAGTGTCAACTCCATCCTAACAGAGTTAAACCCTGCTGGCTCCTTGGCCTGCTGGTATTCGCATTTTGTTGATAAACGAACAGAGAAAACCTTATCAAAATGAACAGACTCAGTCCTGCTAATGTAGCTTCACTTGCACTGAAGATAATTGATGCTTTAATGATGCTACACATTATCCAGATTGTGGCTGGAGAGCTTATGTGAGGAGAAACATCAATCACAGCTAGTTGTATTTAGCTTTTATCAAATATTTAGGTGGGTGGCAAGGTGCAGTCTTGTGCTGCTCTTGGGGAAAGAGTGTTGGGCTCCAAGATAGCAAGAGAATGAATCATCACCTGCCTTTTGCCTAAATCAATTTCCTGCAGATTGGGAGAGTGAGGATTTACGTTTTAGTTATCACAGCAGGAGACAGGAGATACCACATGCTGCGGTATTGGAAGCAGAGGCTCGATGACAAAGAACTGCAGTGCCCAAGTGGAAGGCCTTCGGTCCCATCTGCTGGAGGTGGTGAAGATACAGGTCTCTGCCTGTTATCGCAGGCACCTCCCCAAGCAGGCATGAAGACAGCAAATGACCCTCCCGTGCCAGCCCTGGGGACTGCGGGCAGGCAGCAGGGATGTCCGCAGCGACTGCTGCTGGTTCCACTGCCTGTGCCATGGGGCTCTGCATGGAGTCTTGCAGAACGGCTCCAATTAGCTGTGTTTGGCTGGATCCATGGGCCAGCATGTGGTGATTTTTGTTTGATATGCACCTGCAGGGCGCACTCGACAATCTAATGTGCTCCATGGGATTCCTCCAAGCCTCGGTGAAGCCAACAGGAGCTGGAGCAGCTCTGCAGCCAAACTCTGCTTGTCCCAGGGCCTGGCTTCCTGTGTTCCCTGTGTCGTGTGTGAAGTGATAATGTGCACCTTCGAGAAACACAGTCCTCTCCTGTGAAGCTTTTCCTTGTTAACGTGATTCCTGAAGCATACTGCCTGGCTAAAATGTTTCCTCTTGACCACATCTGACTGAAGGCTTAGTTTCTCAAAGATATTTAGTAAATGAACTGCTGTTATCTTTGAGGAGCTGACTATAAATATTGATGAGGCCTTTCATCCTCTTTCAGCTTACCCACAGATTTATGGCCTGATTTTACAAAAAACTCTTTACTTCATCCTCATGGAATAAATTTAGTACTTTCATACAGCGCAGATCATTTTCCACAGCAAAAAAATCCTCCCCATCCTCTGTGTAGGTAGCTGCAGGCCCAGGTCTTTCCAGGGTGCTGCTGTCACTGGAAACATGCCTGGGGGCTGTGGTTCTGGTAGCCTGTTACTGGTGTCACCAGAACAAGAGGTGTTGGGAAGGAGGGTGAGCTGATCCTCAGCGGTCAGTTTGGCTGTTGTGCAGTCTGCCAAGCTGGGAGCCATCCTGCGTGGCTCTGCATGCAGCACCACCACCCCAGAGAGCAGTCAGAGGGGTCTCTCCTGCCTGCCCTCCCCTGTGCTCATCCTTTGTTTCACAGGGACTGCTGCCCTTGCTGTTCTGTACAGCAGGCAATTGCTATTCAGTAGTTTTATCTGCTGCTGGTCTCTTATCTCCTTGTTACAAGACTGTGGAAAAATGTCTGCTTTAAAAAGTCAGCAGCATGTGCTATCATGGAGAAAAACAGATTAAAAATCTCCTGTTTGAAACTAAAAGACAGGGATCAGACAGAAAAGTGGTGGAATGTCCTTGCAATATCAGCTTAATGTCCCGTCATAGTGGTGCAGGGACTGGTGAGGTAATTTGGTCTGAGACACCACCTGATGTCTGAAGGGGCCACAGGGAACTGGCTATCTGGAAATCTGTTGCTGTAGGATGCCCCTGCCAGGTTATTGTTCCTAGAGCCACACCAACCCTGGCGTGGGTGAGGAGGGATGGGAGAGCAGTCGTAGGAAGGAACATGGGATGCTGCTGGCTGGCAAGCTCTGCTCATCCACATTGCAGACTGCTTTCCTGACTGGGACAGGCTTTGGCCTTTCAAAGGGTGGCAGCAATAAAGACAAGAGCCTTGCTGATGAGTCCCCAAAGTAGTCCTTCATGCAGTGACAGCCAAGGGGAAGAGGAGGGAGTAAAAGGAGACCCTGGAACAGGCAGGGAGCAGTGCCAAGGAGAAAACAAGAGCTGGGTGGGACAGGGCCTGCTCCGGCCCAGAGCTGCATGGGGCTTGGCCTTGGCCTGCTCCGCCAGGCCGCAGGCCCTACGTGGCTACCGTGGAGGAATCAACGCCTCCCTTCAGTGTCAGGGGCGAAATACAGGGAGTGGGAGCTTCTGTTGCAGTAGGTTTGTTCTGCCTGAGCGAGTACTTCCCCTCAGCGAAAGGTGCGGAGGAGTTTGTAAAGTCAGGGTAGTGCCTGGTGTTCAGCCATAGGCTCTGAGAAGATGGTCTCAGAGCCCTTTCTGGCTTTCAAACCAGTGAAGGGTGAGAGATCTCACCTGGATAAATAATGAGGAAAGGGAACATACAATTAAACACTCATCCCAGACACCCAGTAGGAACTACCTCTTTATCACTCATACACTGCATCATAAAGGCTCTCTTGATGGTTTTCTACCAGGTACAGCAAAACAGAGCAGATAGAAGGGTTCTGTGCCTCTTTTAGGTGTTTCTAACATTATTCATCACTGTTGTATCTAAATACGATCTCACTTTATTTTATCACTGCTTGGAGTCCCATTATTGAAGTGAGATTAAAATAACTACGTAATAAAATTCCAGATTAAGCTGAAACTATGGTAAAGTTTTCTGAGGTGTAGAAAGGTAATAGCTGAGCTACTTGGTATATTGCTGAATGACTGTGATAAAATGTGTTGATCCGCATTATAGTTTTATGTCTGTTTTTGTATAATAACTGTAACTACAGTTCAGCTGCTGTTTGGCACTTACAAAGATCTCTTGAATTTGTAACATGTTGCATGTCCTTTGTTTGGCTTTCAAAATCCCTAAATAGTTAAAATTAAAAAAGAAAGAAAGAAAGAAAGAAAGAAAGAAAGAAAGAAAGAAAGAAA
>CM021745.1:12317594-12426122 GCA_011075105.1 Heteronetta atricapilla | reverse complement strand
AAAGAAAGAAAGAAAGAAAGAAAGAAAGAAAGAAAGAAAGAAAGAAAGAAAGAAAGAAAAAGAAAAAAAAAAGGCTTTGGCTTTCCCTGAAAACAGGGTCAGTTCCATGGGACCATTAAGAAAATGGGAAGGACAGGTTGCTTCTCCTCTGCCAGGAGCTCTTTCTTGAGGAAAAGCCACATTCAGCGTGGTGTCTCCGCTGATCCTGGATAAGGTTGCAGTTATACGGTTGAGGGTTCTGGAGGGTCACTGGTGCCCCTGAACTTGGTACATGGCTGTGGCTGCTGGTCCTGACCCCTGAGCCTGCTGGCCTCCCCTCTGCCACACGCAGCTTTGTGGTGCATGTTTTGCAGCTTGTCCCTGTGTGGCAAGTGATGGTCCTGTTAACTGCCTGGCCACTGGTTCCCATCTTCTGGCAATGAGGATGTGACCCTTGGCATTTTGTTGAGGCGTTGCTGTGGCTCTGGCGGCACTAGGGAGCTGTGGATTGTCTCAGCCCTGTTTGCTAATTGTCAGAGAAACCTGCTGCATATCTGATGGCAAGCGCTGCTGTGGGAGGGAGGAAGCTGGGGAGCTGCCTTTGAAGTGAAGCACCGTGAAACTAGTCGGCTGCAGGCACCTCATTTTGTGGCATGCATATTGTGCTTTTCAAGTCACTTCCTACGTTTCTGGTTCACAAAGAAGAGTAGAGTCAGGCCAGGGAAGGGGACACAGCACTGGCAGTGTGCCAGGGAGCTGCCCGGTGCTCAGCCCAGCCCAGCTGTTTCGCCTTAGGCTCAGCAGCTTGCAAGGAGCTGCAGAGGTGACAGCTGCGGCAACAGCCAGGACTGTGGTTGCTCCTCAGGCACAGCAGCTGGGGCTGGTGCAGGAAGAGAAATGTCTCCTTGTCGTAACACACTGAGCTCATGGTATGGCAGTCTTGTAATTCTGGGGACGAGAGAGCTCACAGAACAAGGCACCACTATTCTTGCCTTACAGAACCGATGGTACTTTTGTATTCATTTGATTCACTATTTATTCTTTCAGTTCACATCAGTGATCCAGTGCTTGGTTCTGCTTAGCGTATTGATTTGTCCAGAATCCCATCTGCCACTTTGCTGCAAGATATTGTAAAACTGTTGTGAAGCCTCAAAACATTTCCGAAGTGGTATCAGAGCCTCGTGCTGTACTTGCTGATGAGGATCTCAGGGAGCACCTTTGAAAGGCCAGGGGGAGAGAAGACCACCACAGCAGGCTTTTAGAGGGAAAATTAGAAATGATTTAGGGATTGAAGCAATGGAAGATGTGAAAAGTTGCTTTTGTGTGCTTGCCTCTGAGTGCTAACACTGAGCAGGTCGGATCAGGCTTAGCTATGAGCTCTTAACCTGTGGTAAGATGGTACACATTTTTTAAGACAAAAAGATGCAATACGAGTCAGCTGTGTGTATGCAAGAGGCCTTTGATGCTGTCCTGTGCCCTGGCCATGTTGTTCAGAGGCTGTACAGGCAGGGGATAATGGGAACAGCCCTGATGTATATCTCTTGAGACCCAACATAGAAAATGGAGGTTGCCAAAAAGAGAAGAGACTTCTACAGCCTCTGAACAGGGATTGACAGGATGGAAGATCAGAGGGAGACAGCAGCGCTGGCGCTCAGAGGAGTTTTTCTCCACCCACGCAGGAATGGGAATGTGCCATAAGAAAAGGGTCTGCCAGCACTTCAGAAACAGAGCTTTAAATTCCTTGACCAGTGTTTTTATTTGAATTAACCATGCAAAGTTTCTTTGCTCTGCTCTGAGCTGCTGCATGGTGCTGACCCTGATTTCCTGGGCTGGACACATTGTGCGTTTGGACTGCCAAAAAGCCCATTCATCTGTGACTGATGGACAGACAGAGCTGTCTGTCCTCCATCTCGTGGGACAAGGCACAGCAGCCAAATGCTTCCCTCAGCTCCTGTCAGAGCTCTCCAAGCATCACTATATGCTCTGGGACCAGCACTGAGCTCCAGCCCTTCCAAATGGCTGTTTCCAGAAGGAGATTTAGAGTTTTGAACATGCAAGAAATGGCCTCTGTAGGCTTGGATTACTTACAGAGTACAAATGATGCCTGAATGTTAATGCACATTTCAATATGAATGTTATGGAGAGGATGATAAGTTTACTAAGTGCAGCAATGCTGCACCAAAGAAGAATTCAGCCTGGGGTGTTTTCTGGCAAATGCGCTATCACCAGTCTCTGCTTATTCCCCTGAAACACTCAAGTTTCTGTTGACGCGTGAGCTGTGGGAGCCCCAGAAGAGAGGCAGGGAACAGGGAATAACAAAGGTATGTCTGTACATTGGAAAGGTAAATTGATCCCTCAGAAAAAAAATCAGCCCGAGGGTTAGCAAGCCATCAGTAAATACAACAGCAGACTGGAGCTGAAGAGCATCCCAGGAAGATGAGAAGATCAAGCATGGAAGGCTGCTGTCAGGGAAACCAGCAGGACTGAAGTCTCCAATGGTCTGGGACTAATTCAGCCTCTGCCTGTAACAGGCGAGAGCTGTAGTGGATACACTGGCTGGGAAGGGAATGTTGATTTGCCTGGTAGACTGTGCATTTTAATTGCTCATTTTCTTGCCTTTTTTTTTTTTTTTTTTTTTTTTCCATGTGATTTGTTTGTGAATTATGTTTCCTGCATTTGTAATTAGAATGTATAGCAGATGGTGGAGGCTTTGTCTGAACGGATGTAGCCATTAAAATAACTCATGCTACCCACTGAGAGTTCACTAGGAAAGGGTGTGTTCTGCTGTGAAAATATCCTGGGAGATGCTCTACCAGAGACCCACTTTTTCAATAGTCAGATTTTTATGTTGTGGAAATCAGCATAGCTCCACTGAACTCAGCATCCAGGCTGTTGTACACCACCTGGAAATCTGTTCTTTGTGGCAAAACCATTTTGTCCATGTTTAGTCGACAGCTCCTCACAGCCCCTGCGAGATGCCCACCTCTGTTTTCCCCCATATCCTGCTCTGAGAAGGCCCTGTTACAAAGCTCAGCTTTGAGAGCGAAACCTTGCAAAGCTGCAAGAGTTCAGTGAAGGGTGAAATCACTTTGCCTCTCTCTGCATCAACCAGACATTTCCATTCATTGGCTTCCACCTTGGTGAGTGATGTGCAGTAAAAATGTTGCACTAGAGCCTCAAAACAATGGTGAATCCTGATTATATTTTTGAAGAAGAGAGGAAAATCCCCAGCAATTTGCTTAAGTATATGTTAGACTTTCAGGCTTGTGTTCTTTTGCAGGGAACACTGCTGTTCCTGCTGGTTGCAACCAGGTGGGCTGGCCATGGGGCCCATGCTCCTCTTTCCTGCAGCACTGGGGTCACTCACTTGAACACCCCAGGTGAAGCTTGTGAACAATCACCTTTTCATTCTTTAATACAGGGACACTGAGCTCTTCCATTTGTAAACTCTGTCTAAAAAGAATTAAAGAAATATATTTGCAAACATACACGTATATCATTTAAGACAACAAATAACTAGGAAAGATGAGACAGCAGTAATTCACTGCTGTGAATAATTCAGATGTTTTTGAATGCCTCAACTTTTCCTCTTATGGTTTATGATGTTATCTTGCTCCTGTCTAAACTACTAGCTTAAAATACATTCTATGGGGTTATTTTCTCCATAAAACACTGACAATAATAATTTCCCCTGTAAAACCTTCAGTTCCTTCTTGCACTGTAATTTTGGATCTGCCAAGCCATCCGCATGTTTGATGGCTAGCAAATTGCAGGCTTGCAGGTGTCTGCTGTCCTTGCTTACCATGAGTGGTTGTCTTGCTCTGCCCTGATGCCTGACTCACTAAGGTGGCAGAGGTGGGCTCAAATCAGCAGCGGGGATGAGAGGACAGTGAGAGGCAGATTTAATGGATTGTTTCCTCTTGATGTTGAGACTCAACTTGTTCTGTGTCTTAAGCACATTTGTGGTGACCTTGAAAACGGCCTTACCAAAGCAGAGGAGCTTGCATGCATGCAGTCTGATCCCAGTCATCTCTTTGCATGTCTGTTCAGCTGATTCTAGCTGCAGGCTCATTCCCCCCAGACTGGTGCTCCCAGCTCCTGCTCCCTGATATTGTGGGGCACACAGTGCCTTTGCATGGCTGTGTAGGCAGAGATGTGCTACCCCATCTGCGGTTGTGCTGCAGCTACCTCTCACACTGCATCACAAACACATTGTTTAATGCAAGAGTATTTTTCTGGGCGCTGTCTCCTTCTACTAATACTGTGCTTGAGCACCTGATAATAGCTTGGCTGGCTGTCAGCAGCAGCTCCTCCATGTGGGTGAGACGGTTTCCTTCAGAACACAGCTTCAGAGCTTCAGAGGGGAAAGAGAAGACCAGACCTCACTATGGGACCCCACGTGCCATGCAAGCCACACATGTGTTCATTGCAGCAGAGAGACCACCCTCAACACCTCATGTGTCTTGTTGGGGTGACAGCTTAATTTCTGGTTGCAGCCCTTCCTCTCTGCTCCAGCATTGCCCCTCAGTCACCTCCCAAGTCGTGTAGTTTGTGCTTACCAAAAGGAGAGATTTCTTGAAGAAATAACTGTTGTCTGTTGTAACATGTTTTTTCTTTTCCTTCCCTTACTTCTGGAAAGAATTCCCAGATTAACTCTGTACTGGCTAGTTCTGAATCAAATGCTTTGTTCTCAGATCACATCTCTTGCCAACTCATTTTTAGCAAGGAGAAAAAAATAAAAAAGGAGGCTATTGCCAAGCTGCAAGCACATCCTTGCTGTACTTGACTCTGTATTTCTGTATAACACTATTTATTTTTCCTGTAGGTTGTTTCAGATCATTTAAGAGAAGGGCAAGGATAAATATATTTTTAGCTTTTTGGTTCTGTAAATCCTAGCTTAATTTATATTTTGAACTTCCAGCCTACTTTGTGGAACATCTTCGGCTGATCATACTGCCTGTCCTTATCTTGCAAAGGGGTCTGTGAAGTGCACTACCTGTCAGGGAAGGTCAGGCACAAGCAGGATTTATGTGGCCCTCTGTGTTTCAGAAGAAAAAGTATGCAAGCCAGTTGCTTGCATTTAGTGGTTGTCCAAAAGCTGATTTTAGATTAAACCAGAGCAAGCAGTAGTTCATCTGCTGGGAGCAGTTCAGTTGTTTTCTCTGTATCTGAACCTGCAGCCTGCATGTTTTCCTGTGTGTAACAGCACCTTGCTAAAATGTCTTGATCTGCTGAGATAGCCAATGCCTTTTCCAGCTGTTCCTAATTATCATTATGCCAACCTTTGTCTGTGTCCTTCTTCCTGGGGCCTGGCTCCTGCTTCTCAGCTGCTCATCTCCTGTGGGGCCTGGGCAGCACTGGAGAGCCAGGCACTGCTACCCAGACTCGTGGACATTTGTGCTTGTGAGGGACTTTGTGCCATAGGGTGTCCAAATTGACCAGGCACCCCTCACAGGAGCCACTCAGTGCTTGTGCCTACTGTAATGGGCTGTGTGGAGTGTGATTTGGGGATCTGTGTGTTACAGCTGCTGCTTTGTCCCTGTTTCACTTGAGTTCTGCCCAGAGCATGGCATTGTGAGGCATTCTGCCTCATTATGTCCCCAAAATCCAGACTGGAGAAGAGACAGTGCCCGCTGCACCGCCTGGGCTGACCTCTACACTTGGTGACCCCTCACTGCCTGCTCCTTGCTGGGGCCTGCTCTGCCCCTCACTAGTTGCAACCTTCTCATATTCACTGCTTTTTTTTCTCTCTCCCTTCCTCTTTGTTTTCACAGCAAAAGATGGTAATAACAGCAAACAGCCATTTAGATCACACACTTCGAAGTTTATTAGGCCATGTTCAACCACAGTGTCTTTGCGGCCTTCGCCAGGCCTCTGCCAGGCATGTGGGGCAGCTGGTGCCAGTTGCCTCCTCCCACTGGCAGTGAATGACAGATGCCTTAATCTACTTGATCAATTCAATCTAAAGTTTAACTACATTTCCTAAACTCTCTGTCTCATTTTATTAGAACACTTTCACTCTTAATGGGGTTTAGCAGTGGCTATCATTGCAGTCATGCACCCAGCCCACGCCATGGGCCCAGCACGTTCCTCCTCACACACCAAGGCATGATGTTAGCTGAGGAGACTTGTGGCCAGTAGGACTGTTTTTTGGAATGCCAATAGCGTTTGCATTTCATTTTTCTGCTGTGCACGTTTATACTTGTCACTGTTCAACAAGCATATAAGCTATGAAAAAAATGTGAGCAAAGAGAAATACAAGATCGTATTGCAATTAGCCCATTATACATATAATGATGTAGCTGGAGAAGTTCCCAGCGCAGTGCCTTTTTCAAAACCTAGTTATAGCAGCTGCATCCAAACCTGCACCATTCATGCTGCTGCCATAACACACAGCTGCAGGGTGATGTCAGGGCCTGGCACTGATCAGAGAGAAGGTGCTGTGTTATGGAGGAGATGAGGGACAGCGAGGTGGGGAGCCCAGCACAAACACGTGCTCCTTGGTCGCACAGAGGCAGTGAAGGTTTATTGCACAGCAAATATTTTTTTAAAAAATGCATTGTCATGACAACTGAGTAAAAGAATTCCATTTCCTCCCCTTGTTACAGCTGTTGTTAGGTGAGAATTGAATCATGGCATTCAATTTTCTGTTTAATTTTTGTTGGTGGTATGGATGTGCGCAATTTCATGCCCTACTATTCTCAGCATCTTGTTTTATCTTTTCAGCTTCATTTGAAAAAAAATATATAAATAAAAAAAAAAAAAAATTTTTTGGGAAGTCTGTTCTCCTTTTTTTTTTTGTTTTGTTTTGTTTTGTTTTGTTTTGCTCTTCCCCCACTGGATTTGGTGGCATTGTCGTGACAGCAAAGTGAGCAGCCAGAGAAGTTAGGTACTTTATTTTGAGAACTGTAGATGAGCTTTTAGTGCAGTAACTTGCATCACCATCTGAAAAACAGTGGTGCATCTGATTTGCTTGGGTTTTACACAGCAACCTGGGGCAACTTTGTCTATTTGTCTGTGTGGGGTTGAACTGCACAGCGAACCTGGGAGAACAGTATGTGTGTGTGTGTGTGCACATGCACTTGTGTCCATGTGTGTGTTACTCTGCAGCTGCTAGCAGCCCCAGCACTTGTCCATCTCTCAGGCAGAGCAAAATGCCTGGGAAGGGTTAATTTATTATTATTTTTTTTTTTTTTTTATATATATGTAGCTTGCTCCGTACAGTGACCACATCAACAGACAAAAGCCCATCTAATGAGCTTTTTCTCAGTACTGACGTAATGTTGCAGGTACAAGCCAGGGATGCTGGTTTAGAGCAGTGGGTGGCTCCATTGTTGGGTGTGTGATGCCCCAGATGCCTCCCCTCCGTGCCAGTGCACACCAGAGCACAGCAGTGGGGGAGTGCTGGAAGCTCCCAGCCTACCGCACGGCAAAGCCCTTGGCAGCACTGACACACAGCCATCGGTTGATAACAAATAAAATAGTACTGATGTCAAAACAGTAAGGAATATGGCAAGAGAGGGTTAATGGCCAGGGAAAAGCTGCATTTACTCAGCCCATAAATCCACAGCCAAGGAAGCAGCCTGGGGTAGATAACTGCAGCATGGCTGGAGTGGGCCCATGGTATTTCTTCCCTGGGCTAGCCTGGGCTTCTTTGCCATTATCTTGGTAGCTACAGCAACCGACTGCCATCCTATTATCTTTGGAACAGCAGGACCTGCATATTAACGTGGCATATTTATTGTTATTGGAGCTGTACATTTAATTAGCTGCCTTTGTACAGGGGTCACATCCTTGACCTATTTGCAGTCTCTCAATAAACAAGCCGGGTGCAGCAGCTCCACAGGGACCTGCCTTCTGCAGGGTCAGAGCTGCAGGGCTTTTTCAAGCTAGGAAATATTGCTGGCAGCCGGTGAGAGCACCCTGCAGACAGCTGTGGAGCAGTCTGCTAAATGTAGTACTCAGGAGCATAAGAACAGTTTGAAAAATATCAGATTAAAGTTTTTCCAACCAAAACCAGAGCCACTGTTTAATAACCCCTGATTACCCTATCTCTCCATTAATGTAGCTAGCCTCATTTAATGTCTGTTCATGGTTGACCTCCAGATTGCCACAGCAATGTGTTCCCACATGTTGGTCCACCCACTTGGGCTTAGCAGTGGGAGTTGTCTTTGCCCAAGAGGCACCAGCTCACTCTGATGAGCAGGCACCCAAACATTGCCACCGCCTCCTGGCTGTATGACACTGCAAGGTCTAATCCGTGTATTCTTATGGTGTCTCCACTGCTTCATGCTATGTAACATGGATGAATGAATTAAGCTTCAGTGTGAACCATAATCCCGATGTCCTATACATCAGGAACAATACATTTCAATTTGCATGCACAATTTAAAGATATTCCTCAACTTAATTAAAATGAATTGTTTTTCCTTAAGATGAGCTATCTATCTGCTGGTGGAAGAGGGAAAGGAGCCTTGTGTGGTACCAGCCTTAGGGTTTCTGATAAAGGATTTTCCCTGCTGTGTGGCAGCTGAGGCTTATTTATGGAAAACAATGACGTTTTGAATCAAACCTTTAAATCTCAATAGCATGTCTAAAATGTCTAATGGAATATCCTCCAGCTCCTTGCAGATGAAGGCAACACTCGTCTGTGACAAAGCAGCCTTTCCTGCTCCCCTGCATTGGAGAATTTTGAATCTGAAGGTCAGGCAGGTGATGGAAGCTATGTGGGTTTGTGCCTGTGCTCGGTGGGGTGCTGAGACACATGGCAGAGAAACTGGGCAGCAATTTAATCTTCTTTTTTGGTGGTAGAGGGGGATAGCGGTGACTGGTCAGAAATTAGATAAGCAGCAGGCAGGGCTTGCTGGTTCACTACGCTTTCATTTAGCCCAGCATCCTCAGTACCTGCACCTGGCATCTCAAGTGCAGAGGAAGACCAGAAGACTGGGAGGGAGAAAGTGTGCAAGCACCTAGGGAAAGCTCCACTGGCATCAGTGGTATTTTTAGGGGTTGAATGGCTGAGAGAAAAAAAACAAAACAAAACAAAACAAAACCAAACCAAAAAAAAAAAAAAAGAAACAAAACACCAACCAAACAACAACAACAACAAAAAATCTGTTTCCATAGAATCATTTGATGATCATGATATGAAGGCCACATGGCAGGTCTGGAAATCCTGGCACAAAGTGCAACTCCTTTCCAAGATCCTGACGATCAGATGCTGGGGCTCCCCATCCAAGCAGGGAACTGTCAGCGTCCCATCACACCTTGAGAGCCAGCATGTGGCTAATTGCTGCCCCAGCAGCAGCCAGCACTGGCTTGAGTGATGGATGCTTCAGGGCTGGTTTGGTCTACAACTGTCGCAAGCCTTTTTGAGTGATGCGCATGGGCACATCCGAGGGTGAGGCTTGCTGGATTTACTCCTTCCACGGCAGAGGTTTGCTGTAGAGGCACGGCCAAAGCGTTGGCAATCCCTGTGGGGGGAACTGGCTCTGGCTTCACCTGGGCTGTGCAGAGCTCTCCCCACTGCTCCAGGCTCACGTGGACGGATGCACCAAGGTGCGTGCTTCAGGCAGGAGGCAGCGGCTAAACTGTTCACCAGACTTATTAAAGCTCTCAAGAATTTGTTAGCACTGAGCCCAATTTCTCCAAGCTGTAGAGGGATCAGGAGCTTTGTATGTCTGCTCAGCACCTTATTTTGCAAGGCCTTAGAAAGGTAAGGAAAAATGAGACAGAAAAGGGGTTTCATAGCCTGGGAAGATGATTGGATTACTTAAAGGGTATAGCATAAGCAGTAGACGCACAGAAGAGTTGTGACAGGCACAGAAATAGCAGCCTGTGAAAGCGGGTTTGTTGCCTGCACTGCCTGAGCTCCTGCCCTGGGAGCACACCCGAGCCAGCAGCCTGGAGCTGGCAGCCTGCAGACACCATGGCACCTTAACTTTGGAGACACATAGGATCCAACATCAATAATGGATTAAGGGTGACTCCCAAGAAAGAGGTGACAGAAGCATGGCACATTAGATCTTCCTGGCAGGGACTGCAGGTTGTGATTCTTTCATTCTGCTGTATCTTGTGTGAATAATCTCTAGCACTCTTCTCAGGCTGCAGCTCACCGTTGGTAACATCCGTCCGGGAGCACCCCTGTTAATGCTGCTCCTGTGTGTGAGATGCATCAGTGCTACCAGCCTGTTACAATGGTCTGCTTTTTTTCTTCCTTTTTTTTTTTTTTTCTTTTAACTTATCTTTCTTCTTTGTTTTAAAAATAAAAATTAACTCGCTGTTCATCTTTTATTTCCTTTTCATGCTCTGAGCAGTGAGTAATTAGAAATGCATCACACTGGAGAAATTACAATATAATATTTCTACAGTTAAATCTGCATAAGTATAATATCTTTGAAAAATAACAAGCTGCTCTAAAGGAGATTAATTATCCCATTGGGACAGTCCTTATTCTGAAATAAAAGCTCACAGTTTTCTTTGCTCAATTTCATTTTGAGCATTTCTTTCATTTTCTGTACTGGTCACATACTCCAGCCCTCTCTGTGGCTGGAACATAAATAATAATATGTTTAAACCAGTGCAAAGTCTGTTTTGGAGCCTTTTACAGATATCATGAGAATATTAAGCAACTTTAAAATTAAGTCAAAGTGCATTTTGCAAATCTCCTTTGTTGGCTATATATCATTACTGTTCGTCAAGCCAGTTCAGCTTGTCATGTCTCATTTTCCTTGGCTATTTTTTTTTTTCTTTGTGAGTTTCTGCTGCTTCTTCTGAGGAACATGACTCCATTTATCATAATAAGCATTTATTATCTGGGAAAGCATCATATCCTCTAC
Source organism: Heteronetta atricapilla (assembly GCA_011075105.1). Lineage (NCBI taxonomy): Eukaryota > Metazoa > Chordata > Aves > Anseriformes > Anatidae > Heteronetta > Heteronetta atricapilla. The sequence continues at coordinate 12,415,305 of CM021745.1, read as the reverse complement.
CCATGCTAAAGTCATCATATCAAAGACAAGATTTCTATTTTAGGAGGAGGGTGGCACTGCTGTACATGGTGTGTGCCTGTAGTTGACATCTGCACACAACCCTGGAGAGTGAGGCTCTGGACTTGACAGCAACAAGCTTTGAATGCAGCAATGCATGACATATATTGCTTAAATCACAAGCTGACCTATACAGCTGTATGAAAGGAAAGAAAAAGCAGTAAGTGTGTCACCTCACTACTGTCAATAGACTGCATGTGCTTCAGAGTCAGTTCGTACCATGTGTAAACAAGCAAGACTCTCTCTGCTTGCTGCTGTTTCTCTAAGGAAATGCCTGTAGGCGATATTCACAACAATTTCAGGCTTCGAGACAAGTCAGAGCGCAGCTGGGTGTCCAGCACCACAGCACTCTGCACGTGAGCACAGCAGGCTGCAAGGCTGCAGGGCTGGCCTAGGAGCCAGGAACACTGGGATGCCGGGGGGACCATGAGCTGGATGTGGTGGCCCCATGAGCTGGATGTGGTGGCCCCATGAGCTGGACATGGTGGCTGACCAAGGAGGGGGCTTCAGGGCCAAGCCAAACCTTGCAGGACGCAGACTGACTCACATCAACTGCTTGACTTCTGTGCCTTTCTCAGTAACCAGTCAAAAGTCAGCCGCAGGCTGAGTAAATGCCATGATAACTCACCTAAATGGCTCCAGATTTAATGGTGTTAAAAAGCTGCAGTATAATATTTGTGCCAGACCCAGGCTGCACCTAGCCCACGAGGCTGCATCTCTGCTTCAGCAGGAGCAAGTCCTGGGCAGCACCCAGTGCTATTCTGCATCCCCGGCAGAACCACATCACCATATGTTAAAGCAGGACAAGGTCCTCCATGCCATCTGCTGTCTATCAGCCTGCTTTTTATTTATTTCTTTTTTTGTCATTATTCACAATTAGCATGAGGTGGCCTGCTGGGGTTGTGTCAGGGGCGCGCAGACTGAGCAGGTCAGTGCCCTTGTGCTCAGCAGCCAGGGAGGCTTCAGCCCTCCAGCAGCTTTTCCTGGCAGGTAGCAGCTCTCTGGGTGACCCTGTGAGTTGTGCGCATCACTTATACTGCTTTTGCTTTAATGTACTGGTGCTTGGCTTCCAGTATTTTGAGAAAGACACTCATTTTACAGATCACAAACTTTGGGTAGGATATTAATATTTTTGTATCTTCTACAATGTACTAGAGAAATAAAAAAGGCTTTGTCACCATGCAGGTGAGTTTCCGCCTATGCACATGTGAGCGCTCAGAGAACCCCCCCCCCTCCCCAGCAACCAAAATCTATCATCAATTTTCACCTGTGTTCGTAGGAGCTTTTGCAGTCAAGGTGAATTACAAGGATTCTTGCTGAATCCTCGACAGATACAAATACTTGGTTATCCTTGGCTTTTCTGCTGAACCTAATCAAAGATATTGTTTATTAAAATCCTATTGTCTCTGCAGTGAGGAACAAGGACAAGCTTCTCTGTAGTGATTTAATACTTCCGACACTTCGGTGTAGAGATTTATTATGGCCAGCTGAAAGTGCAAACATGCAATGCCCAAGTCATTACTTTTAATTTGCCACTTCTTTAAAAAATGTATACACAAGGCTAAAACCCAGGTCCTTCTTTACAGTTCAGTGTAATCTTGTCAGCCAGGGGAAGAAAACAAAGCATAAACCTGCGCCCTTCCCTTCCAAGGAAGGACATTAAGATTTAGTCCCTCATGCATTTAAAGGCAGACTACCATAGCCCTGCGACAGAGGTTTGCAGACTGGAAACTGATCTAAAGAAATGGAGTTAAATTATCCAGTTACACCCATGATCCTGTCTGAGAGGATCCACCAGTGAGAAACACAGGGCTGCTTCGTGCAGTGGGGCTCAAACCTCCAGGCTGGGTACATCAAGGCAGCTCTGCATCCCCTGCGCCCTGGCTGGGTTACATCAAGAGCCCTCTATGCAGGGACATGCACATTGACCTAATTAAACAACTGATGTACTTTTTTTTTTTTTTCTTCCAAGTAGCTTTCAATGAGCTTTTCCTTCTGAAACAATTTTATTAAGGTGTCAGGGACTGTATCATAATAAATAAAGCACAAAGATAAATGAGAGAGCACAATTAACAAATGCAGTGAGTCAGCCCCTTGAGCTTTTGAACTGCTTATCAAATCATATGTAATCTTTATTCATAGTGTTAAAACTCTTACATTACAACAGTTGTAAGTCAATTAGGAAAATGGCTTTAACAGTTAAAGAAGATAAAGGCAACATGTGCTTTTCCAGGCAATATGTTCTCAAGTGAACAGAGCTGTGTAGTAGCTTGTCTGCCAAGAACCGAGGTCCGAGTCACAAACGTGACCTGAAAGCAAATCTGCTGCCTTCGCACCCCTGTGATACGGGACCCCGAGTCCCATAGACCAATGGAAGAATACAGCATCTTTACCATGAGGTACCTGGCTTTCTATGAAAGCCCATTAGCACTGGGGTGACATTGCCTTCCTGCCCTGCTCAGGGGGAGCCTAGGGAAGAGCATTTGGAGGCCAGCAGTACCATTTCTGCCCTTTGCTTCTCCCACGTCTCTCAGTGGTGCCCACCTTGGTCAGTGACACAAAAAACAGAGAGCCTGATGGCCAGGGTCTGCCCAGGCATGCAGTAACTCTGCATTTATTTCTCTGTGGATTTTCACTGTAATGATAGTAGAGACATGTAAAAATGATTCCACATTTGTAAGTGTAACAAGGCGCTATGGTGCGATTTGGCAAAAACACTTTTCACACTACTTGGTTTAGTGAATTTGTCTGCCATTTTCCTATGGTCTCCAATGGAGAAGCCAGTGAGGATCTGACGTCTCACAGAGAAACCCCTTCACCATGTGAGCAGCCCAGCTATCGAGCTCCCAGCTCAGCACGAGGTGTCCACCATACCCAAAGGTGTTGGGACGCAAATAAACAAGCCAAGACAGTGTCCCTGCTCACTCCACAGCTCCATGCCTGCTCCCATTCCACTGGAAGATGAACGAAGGAAGGCCCAGACCTGATCCGATCACTTCAATCATTGTGCCACAGGAGTCACTGGCAGATTAGCAGAAGTCTGACTTTCAAGCAAGAGAAATTCTTTGGCAATCACCAGAAGCCTGTGATTGCTTTGGAAATCACTGAGGCAGATAACTGGTATTACAGTGCTGTGCAGAGAGCTCATGCTTCTTAAACCACGGTTTAATTGGCTATTTCTGATGCAGCAATAGAAATGGCTTATGTTGTGAGCCAGCCTTAGCATCCGCTCTGTTTTTAGGCTTGTTATTGAGCTCTCTTTTTTCTGTACATCAAATGAAGCAAGGAGAGGAATATCATTTATAATCTGTACCATCAGAGCATGGCAGGATCCTAGGCTGTACCTCCACTGTACTCAGTGCCATGCAGCCATGTGCCCATGGCCACTTTTTCTCCAGCCTATTAAATCACAACAGTCAGACACTCAAACCAAGAACTTCCTATCCTTGATTTGATCTTAGTAGTCCTACTTATAACAGCTTTTTACTATGCAAAAGGAATTTTCTCTCTCGTTGGCATTTTTCTGTCTCTAAAGTGTGCTTCTGACTGCTTTATCTCTCTGCTGGCAAACACACATAAGCCACAATGTTGAAAAAAAGAAAAGGCCGACCAATAATCAAGCATGTCTCAGCAGGTGCAAAGGCAGTGCAGAATTCACTTAAAACCACACTCAAGCCCACCCTGGCAGGAGTGCAGCAGCTCTGCAGGCCCAGGCCATGCTGTGGGAAGGGGGACGTTATAACCATGTCTTCTGATGTTGTATTCAGAGTGCCCTCTTTTTGCCATCATTTAATTTGCACATAACTCTTACAGTGAGATATTTCTATTCCAGATTTCATATATAAGGTTATTCGATTTAACACAATCCCAAATTTATTTTCACTAGCGAGCCACATAGGCCTGGCTTCTTTATTCATGCCCAGCTACGAACACCTCCCCACACATACTCCAGGCCTTCTGCATAACTAGTAAAGCTGACAAGGCAGTAACCCCAAGGCCCATGTTTTTTCTGCCTTCCTGCTGGTTCTTTTCCACAAAACAAACCATAGGCTTCTCTCAGGACATTTAGTTTGGCCCAGGCTTTCTGCTCCTAGAAGGCCCCATCTTGTTTTACATTGAGGTTCACAAAAAAGGAAGGTTTAGATTATTTTGGTGGCCTCTGACAGCCATGCTTGTGCACTGCGCTATTAAAGAGAACAGGTCTGTATCACACAGAACAGGAGGGGCTGCAAAAGCCATCTGTTAGGTGGTCCATACTGTGCTTCACATCATGTAGAAGGTGAATCTGAAACCCAGCACTAAGGGCTGGGGGCTGTGATTAGGTCTCAAGGCAAGGAAATATGGGAATACAGTAACTTCCTGCGTCCTCATCATGTGGAAGAGCTGAGGAACTTCTCTGTAGACAGCAAAATAGCAATGAGACAAGGGGGAAACAGCTTAGAAAGACCTTCACAAGGGAATAGTTTGTGGGAGCATGATCCTGCTAGGTGTTGTGGTGTTAAACATGGCTGCCAGATGGGCTCCCTGAGGGATTTGATTAAGAAATACCAGGCCAAGAGTGGAGGATTATTGCTAATCTCAGCCTAGGAGCAACATTGGGCTTCAAGGACCCTCAGTATCTCTGCCAAACTGCATTGCTGCAACCGTGTGGCAAGGAGCCCGAGGCTATGAGGAGCACCAGCTGCCGCAGAAAACTGTTGGGCGAAGGCATGGCCTGCTTTAAGGGCCTGTGTCTCCTGCCATCCTTCTCAAGGCCAAGCAGCTGCCAGCTAGACGACCTGGAATTGTAAATGGCCTTTCAGGCAAAAGAAAAAAAGTTGTTTGCTTCAGTTATGTCTAATCTTTTTGCCTGGAAAAGTTGCTTTGAAAGCAGCTTGTGCTTGTGATCTCTGGACACTTTTCTCCTGTATTTCTGCTGTGACCTTTTCACCATCCTTCCAGGAGCAACCTGGAAAAAAAAAAAAGTAAAACCCAAAGCCAAACCAAAAAGTTGTAAACAGTTATTTTCTTTCTTCTACCTTCAGAAAGGTTTTTTTTTTTTTTTTCCATTTTTTTTTTTTTTCAAATCTCACTGCAAAATCAGAACAAAATGGTCAAAGCCATGGACAGCAAACAGCTTTGGACAGGGCACAGGGGAAGCACAGTCATAGAATCATAGAATCATAGAATATCCTGAGTTGGAAGGGACCCATAAGGGTCATCAAGTCCAACTCCTGGCACCGCACAGGTCTACCCAAAAGTTCAGACCAGGTGACTAAGTGCACAGTCCAATCGCTTCTGAAATTCAGACAGGCTCGGTGCAGTGACTGCTTCCCTGGGGAGCCTGTTCCAGTGTGCGACCACCCTCTCGGTGAAGAACCTCGTCCTGATGTCCAGCCTAAACCTCCCCTGCCTCAGCTTAACACCTTTCCCATGGGTCCTGTCCCTGGTGATTACAGAGAATAGGTCACCTCCCTCTCCACTCCACCTCGTGAGGAAGCTGTAGACCACGATGCGGTTTTCCCTCAGCCTCCTCTTCTCCAGGCTGAACAGGCCCAGTGACCTCAGCCTCTCCTCATATGTCTTCCCCTCCAGGCCCTTCACCATCTTCGTCGCCCTCCTCTGGACGCTCTCCAACAGTTTAATGTCCTTTCTGTGCTGCGGTGCCCAGAACTGCACACAGTACTCAAGGTGAGGCTGCACCAGCGCAGAGTAGAGCGGGACAATCACCTCCCGTGACCGACTAGCGATGCCGTGCTTGATGCACCCCAGGGTACGGTTGGCCCTCCTGGCTGCCAGGGCACACTGCTGGCTCATATTCAACTTGCTGTCAACTACAACCCCCAGATCCCTCTCTGTGGGGCTGCTCTCTAGCATCTCGTCTCCCAGTCTGTACATATAGCCAGGGTTGCCCTGTCCCAGGTGCAGGACCCGGCACTTGCTTTTGTTAAATTTCATGTGGCTGGTGATCGCCCAGCTCTCCAGTCTGTCCAGATCTCTCTGCAAGGCCTTTCCACCCTCAGCCAAGTCTACAACTCCTCCAAGGTTGGTGTCGTTGGCAAATTTGCTCAAAACACCTTCTACTCCTACAAACTAGTGTTGTCACAAAACCCACTGAGACACAAAATACAGTGAAATCACCACCTCATTACAAGAGACCTTCTGTTTGGTATTTAACGTGCTTTTAGCTTTACAAGGAACTTTTTCAGCTAAGCTATGTGCAATCAAGTTTAAAATACCACCACAGCAGCAGCATGGTGAGCGATACCAAAGTGACTGATCAAGCTGCTAAAACCACACACATTCTGCTGCTGCTTAACTACAAAATTCAGCTAGAGGGAGGTTGTTTTATTTTTCCTTTCCTTTTCCCAGATTTTAAGCACGTTGATTGCAAAGACAGTGTAGGGAACATACACTTCTAGAAACCTGACCCCTGCTTTATGTTTTCTGAACATCCACAGCCTGTCGCTGCCCCAGTCTGTCATGTGCCCAAAGCTCTGGTGATGACACAGTCACTGGTATAGCTAATTTGGCTCCTAAATGTTTTCTTTGTGCATTGAAACAACATTTTGGAGCAGTTTCTTAAATGTCATTCCTTGCATTATACAGAGCAGGCAATAACCAATAAAATTATTCACCTTGAAGAAACCATCTGCTGTCATTAAGGACATCATCAGGTCTTTTTTGTTGCTTTGAATGGTCCTCTGGGATGCTGTAAGTGTCATTAAAACACTATGTTCTTCATTGTCTGTGTGCCAGACTCATTTTGCTTTAGAAACAAAAATGATGATCGGTAAAATAAGCACAAATTTTGTTCTCTAATAGTTTCTGTATTTCATTTATTTTGTAAATGTCTTTTAAAATGCTTGGTATTTGGAATTATTATTCAGAAGCTGTGTTAGAACTATTTATCCTGTGGTTGTGTGATGCTCCTAGCATGCTGCCCTGACCCATTTGCAGGCTCTGCAGAGCCTCGATGCTCACTCTCTGCCAGCTCATTGCCTCCCCACGCATGCAATTTCTCAGCGCCAAGGGAGCTGACCCATGCAACGTGCTCCACAGAACAGCCTGTGATGCTGAACTGCAGCAAGGCATGGTTAAAGTTAACCCCAGGACCATCTGTCTCCATCTTTTCTCCTCTACTCAATCATGGACGGAGCGGACATTGCCATTTGCAATGAAAGTTCAACTCCCTTCCTCCTCCCTGCTCCTCCCATGCCTGCAATATATATTCTCCCTTCTTTTCTTGGGTCTGTTCCTTTATAACAATCACGTGCCTGACAATGACAGCATGTCCCTGTGCACTGGGAGATCCATCATGCCCTAAAGAGGACTTGTCTCTTGTTCCCTGGGAGAGTAGTGCAGATGGAGTGCTGAGAGCCTTAAGCAAAGGCAGGCAGAGCTGGTCCCACTCCCCTCTGCTACAGCTCGGTGATTGCTGGCCTCTTCTGCCTGCCCACCCCTCACTCTTCTCTGCCTTTATGGTTTTTGTTACTGAGTTTAAAAGAAAAAGACCAGCAATTCCCCCTAAAACTCCATCCTTGCTTCATAGAAATAACTCGAGGCTCCAAACAGAAATGATAGAAAATAGCTCAAGAATACCCATCTCAAAACTGGCTCTTGCTGTACAGGTCAACAGTTTGGGGTTGATGAAAGTAACGCTCATCAACACTAAAGACTTGGCTGCAGCAGAAAGCTCACCTGGCACAGGGCTTGGCATGTGCAAGCTCAGAAGGTGCAGGTACTGCTGGCCTGGGGGAAAGATCTGAATAAAGATCAGTCTGAAAAAAGGTCAGGTAAAACGCTGTTTTATCAAGAGAACAAAGGTTGAGAGCTGCATTCGGAATGGGCTGGGAAAAGTAATAGGTTTTAAAAATAAAGCTCTCTTGTTTTAAATGGTACATTGTCTGGGACATGTTAGTTCCTTCCTAATGAAAGCCTGGAAGAGCAGATCATTGGGCAATAGTCTGTGCCTTGAGGGTTCAAACTTAGTTTCAAGGTTGTTAGGTTTATTTCTGGAAGCTAAATTTACTATAAAAAACTTCCCTAAACCCAGCTAATACAATGAAAATGCAATCAAATATTAAGAACGAGCAATCATGTTAGAGCCAACCCACCATTATTAATCTAGTTAAAACCAAAGGTAAGGTCTGTCAGCCTTAAAAAAAATACAAAATAATAATAAAAAAAGCTCTACTGTCTTTAATTGTTCTTTTCACCAAATGATATGTTACAGAAATATAAAAAATTTCAAGCCAAACCAAAGCTCCTCTTAACATGAAATGCAATAAAAACACAATCAGAGCAGCTCAGGGTTCTAGTGGCATCATTGGTGCTGTTGCAGTTTCTGATGTCACAGCACCCTTTGATGGGATTATTTCTGCATGTCTCACGACTCATTCATTATTGTACCCATATTGCAGACTTCACGTTACAGTCAACAACAAAAAATACCCTTGGCAACTCCCATTACATTCTGCAGTTAAATTGCGTTCTTGCAAAGTGCTTATATTTACTATGAGTGATAATCATACATATGCATGAGACCTTAAGTGAGGGAGAATGTACTTAGGAGTTAGCACAGCGGGAGTTTTGCCTAGAAGAGATGTCAAAATCAGTTCACTTTTGTTATATATGAGTAATTTAATTTCCTTTACAGTGTTATTAGGGCAAGAATGAAGTAACATTCTTTGGCATAATTGAAGCAAATCCCAGCAAGACGAGAGGATAACAAAACCTTCCCATCTTGTCATGTCAAATTCTTACCTACTATACAGCACACACAGACACATTCTTTGTGTTGAATTAAATTATCCAGTTGAGTTTATTAACTTGTTATGTCCCATGACCTTCAGTATATTTACTGTTGGATCTTTAAACTTCCTTCTTTCTTTAATTTACTCCCTCCCAATTGACCTCATTTTTGTGTCAGACCAGAAATACTGCTGGCATTCAATCCTTTTTTGGGTCTCATTTTTCATCAGAAGGTTCTCTCGTTAAATCCTGAAATCCATTCTCCACTTCTGACACTCTTTAACAGATTATAAAACAGACAGCCAAGGAGTCCCTCCACAGAAAGAGCCGTGGGAGGCTGGCTCTCTCCTTTTCCCCACAGTGCCAGTGGTAGCAGAAGGTGACGCTCAAAGGCACCAGAGGCTGCAGCCATGCCAGCCCCGTGGGACAAACCAAGCAGCCAGGGAGCCCGGAGTGACTGAGCCCAGCCCCTTGTGAGCTGTGGGAGAAACCTGCTGCTGCTGCTTCTCAGGGTGGGCTATGAAAGTCAAATGTAAACGACTTAAATTTGTACTGTCCTCTGAAGGAGAAACTGGAACTTTTTTGATGTAACATCCAAATCAGAGGAAAGCCAGTTATTTGGAGTTTAGCCAGGCTATAGTGGCTAAGTCATGCAAAATTTTCTTGTTGTTTCTGACACTGCAGTATTTGTAATGAAACTCAGAGCAAGGCTTTTGTTGAGTCAGTAGCTTGTGTCTTGTAATAGAGTCTGTTTTGCGGCTTTGTAATGAAAGCACTGCCAGATGGCCGTCAGGCAGAGTTTCTCAGTAAGCAAGCCCTTGTAAACCTTGCAGGGTCCGAGTTCACTTGGATGTGCCTCATCATTTACAGCTCTGAACTTTCTGTCTTTGGCTCCAGTGGGAACTGGAGTTGACCAAGGACCATCTCCTATTTGAACCCAAGAAAGGCAAATTTTATGTATGAAGAGTGATTCATTTTGGGCATGAGGGACAGATGAGTACTCATGATTATCCCTCCTGTGTGCTTTATATGCAAATCCCTTGGCAGCAGAGAGTGTAGGTTAGCATACCAGGTAGCTGCATGCTACCCAGTGTGCTGTATTTAAACATGGGAAGAAAGGAGGGAAAAACACAGGGGAACACAGCATTGAGGGAAATTATTAATTTGAGGAAAATTCATCTCCTTATGCCTTTCTTTAGTGCCAAACAAACCACTGGAGAAGATACTTCACTCAGGGTCTTTAACACCTTGTGACATTCCATGACTAACAGGAGATGACTCGGAAGTATTTAAGCTCTCAACTTTTTTGTGTCTATATATTGGGAAGTGGAGAAGCTGCAGAGGTAGGGAATATTTCTTTCTTGCTCAGTGAATATAGCTGTTCTCCACCTTCCTCTGGGTCCTTCAAAGGGACAGATATACAGTCTCATACATACAGCCTGATGCAAGAATTGGCTTTGATATGTATTTGATACTTACCAAACTCTAAGAAAACACTGCTTGGAATGCTCCAGCACAACAAAGGCACATTTAAATGCTTAGACTCTCACTACCCTTACTTGAGACTCAGCTGTGCTCTTCTGTTGCTGCCATCCCTCTTAGCTCATCTGCAAAACAGGAACAAACACTATGCACCTGTCTAAAGCACCTGAGAGCATCATAGGAAAGATACTGTGCATGTGGATATATCATTGGGTCTATTTATATGAAGAAAACTAAAATGACAACACATAAGCAATTTGCAACAACTCATTTTTATTTTTTATTTTTTTACTGCTCAGCCTGGGGAGGTCATTATGCACAGCTACTCCAGAGAGAGAAAGCTTCAATGCTCTGAGTAGAGCATGCCCGAAGGAAGAATCCTCCAAACACCAGGCTCAGGGAAGCCTCAGCTTACAAATCAGCTTATCTTGGCCATGCACAAGTTAGCCTTTTAAACATGGTATTTAAACAGACTTCAACTTGTGAATTCCTGAATCTTTGAGATAAGAACAAGCCATTGCAGGGGGAACCTCAGCTTCCTAGAACTGCCTAACTGGAATAGAATGAAGCAAAAAGAAGGGGATATTTCACAGGTATACCATGTGGACCCACAGATTTCTTATGGATGCTGTATGTCTCTGCTATCTTATTCTTCCATTTTTGAGTTTTTAATTGTTCTCTTGAAATGTTACTCCTACGTATCTGAATTGTCTGACTGCTTAATTGAGAAAAGCGGTAAATAGTCATTTCTAGAGGAAAGTAGTACATAAAGTTCAGAATAAAAAATCGATTATCAGCAATTGAAGTAAATTTTGTTGAAATTTCCTAAGGTGGTAAATCAAAGTCCTCCATTCCCAAAGATGGGCCAGGCATGGAAATTAGTCCTGCACCTGGGATGAGGCAACCCTGGCCGTCCATACAGACTGAGTGGCGAGACGCTGGAGTGCAGTCCCACAGAGAGGGATCTGGGGCTTGTGGGTGACAGCAAGTTGAATATGAGCCAGCAGTGTGCCCTGGCAGCCAGGAGGGCCAACCGTACCCAGGGGTGCATCAAGCACGGCATCGCTAGTCGGTCACGGGAAGCGATTGTCTCGCTCTACTCTGTGCTGGTGCAGCTTCACCTCGAGTACTGTGTGCACTTCTGGGCACCACAGTATAAAAAGGACATGAAACTGTTGGAGAGCGTCCAGAGGAGGGCGACGAAGATAGGACCCATGGGAACGGTGGTAAGCTGAGGCAGGGGAGGTTTAGGCTGGACATCGGGAAGAGGTTCTTCACTGAGAGGGTGGTCGCACACTGGAACAGGCTCCCCAGGGCACCGAGCCTGTCTGAATTTCAGAAGCGATTGGACTGTGCACTTAGTCACCTGGTCTGAACTTTTGGGTAGACCTGTGCGGTGCCAGGAGTTGGACTTGATGATCCTTATGGGTCTCTTCCAACCCTGAATATTGTATGATTCTATGATTCTTTAGCCTTTCTGTAGAGAGCCTGCTGGCCTGTCTCTGCCAAGCACAGCGATGGATATCACCATTTACCTACAGGATACTGAACCAAGCCAGGGAGCTCATTCTACAGCTACCAAAGGACACCCACGAGATGCTTGGAGCCGCTACACCTGGATCCATCAAGAACATCTCAGTTTGAAATATACTACTTGGCAAGTTAAAATAAATAAATACAGAGACATCCTACCCCTCTGCTGCACCCTTGATCAATGCCAGCACTGCTGTGTCCTTACTGTGCTCCTCACACTAAAGCTCAATCACAGCTCCATCAAAACGAAGGGCATATATTTACAGCACAGCCAGGTCTTTTTGGATTTAGCTGAGATGGAAAACACTGCACCGTGCTTTTATTACTTGCATATAAGTTGATGCAGAGATTCTGGGATTTTTAAGGCCCCAAGAAAATATAATCACCTAATCTTGTCTTCTGAATCACACAAGAACACCCACAGGTAATGGCCAGTGTTATCTGATGCTGGAGGAATGCAGCAAAGACAATTGGTGATTTTACCCTGTGGTAGATCACAGTTGGTGAAGCAGAAATGGGAACTCTTGAACTCTTTCTCTGCCAAATATGGGACAGAAAAATGGCCTGCTGGCTGGTCTAGGTGAAGCTGCATTAAACTAGGCTGCAGATGAAATTATTGTTAAATTCATTGCAAAGGCTGCTATGACAACAGATGAATGCTGCAGGTAATTTAATTACATTTCTGTCAGCCCCTCTGCCTTTCAGGAGACAATGCAGAAGCCAACAGAATTTTCTTTTAATCTTGCAGGTGGCATGGTAAATGTCAAATTCTCCTCCAGCGGGCCTAACAAGAGCATTTCTTTTGAGTCGTGAAACATTATTTAAGTATCTTGAAGGATTGCTTGTTTCCTTCCAGCGTCCCCAAGTCAGCGTGTGTTCACCTCACGGTTTCAGGAGCTGCACCACACGGGGACGCTTTCAGTATCTCTTCTTGCTTGCGGGCTGTACAACACTCCTGTGGGCTGAACCCTGGCAGAAGCATCCTAGTTTGCACACTGAAGACATAAACGCTTTCACTGAAAACAAACAAATGAAGCCCAGCTCAGCTCAAAGCCAACACAATCCCATTTCTCCTGAGCTCCCTGTGGCCTCCCCAGGAGCTGAGCACTGCCACGATCCCTCAGAGCGGAGGCACCTTCACGTCCCATTACCTCCGTGCCAGATGACACCTGGATGCAGAAGTGGGTGGGTGCCAGCCTCCTTCTTCACAGCACAGGTGACGGTATGGGATAAATGGGAGTTTTTACTACGCTTTGGCATTTTTAATTAATTATGTTAACTCTTGGAGGCATTCCTCCAGCAGCAGCAGGAGGGGAAGGACAATTAACACCCTGTGCCGAGCCTTGAGCCATACTCCAGCAAAGCACTCTCCTGCCCTTCCCACCCCAAGGCATCACGAGGAAGTTACAAATTTGTGAAAATCATTGTTGTTCGTCTAACAGAAGAGAGTGCTGAGGGAGCTGCAGTACCGGGTGTCTGTCTCACTCCTACACTTGTCTTCCACATCTCAGGTGTGGTTTGGAAATCAACACCACTTGACCATATTAACTGGGAAAAGCGTTGAGGGCAAGAGGCAAGAAAAGGTTCTTTTTCCCTTCGATCATGAACTGTGCAGCTGGGAGAGGAAAACAGCAGTGTTAAGAACAAAGTACTGACTGACAGAACAGCGAGAAGTTAATAGGAATTGACTCCCACTTGCTGTAAGTAGGTCACGCAGTGCAGGAGCATGTTGCACATTCTTCTCTGAGGCACAGGGACAGACAATGCATACCACAATGAGCAAATATTTAAATGTTATGTACATGTCATTCCCCACTACTGAGGTGCTGTTTTCATGAGTAGAATCGCTGATGTTTGCAGCTGGATGAAACCCAGCTCTGCTGGACTGCACTGACTCCAGTGGGCACGGTGGGAGCACAGCATGGCTGGAGCAGTGATCTGCACCTCACCAAGCCTGGACACAAGATCATTCAAATAATGCTATAATTTACATTAATTAAAGCAGGAGCATTGCAATTATCTATTGTTTATCTGAAGAAACTGCCTGAGGAGTAATCTTTTTCTACCAGGGTATAAATTCAGTTGCCATGTAATGAAGTCATAGTTACAGTTAATACATAAAGATTCAGCTAATACATGAAGGTGATAAGAAGGACCCAGGCAGCTCACTGGCATTGAGGAAATTAGCCGCACCAAATTAGATATCAATGAACGCATTTACTACCATGTCAGTTATTATTCTGAGTATAAATTGAAAATTAATTGTTTTTACAGAGTTCTAACATAAACTCATATTAGGAATTAAAAAAAAAATCCTGTTAATTTCTAATGCCAGGTCTACTGTGCATTTTATGACATGGAAGAAGATAGAGCATCACTGCCCTCTCCCCAGTACCTCCTTCAACTGAGAGGGCAAGGAGGCATAACAGCAAAGATACAGGTTCAGGTCAGCAGTGAAGATAGTTGACGAAACACTGAAGTGAGGTCCTGCGAGACCTGGATGCTTTTTTGATCTCCTGAACAGCTTTGTGCCTTGATTTCTCCTCTGGCATACGGAGATAATGAAAATTCCATTGTGAGGGGCTTTCAAATGGCTCCGATTAAAAGCTCTACAAAATGACAAGTTATTACTCATACTCATCCATCAGGCTTGCTGGAGTCCTGTGCAGCTAGCAGGGGGACATCAGCCTAGCTGCAAAAGAAACATCTCTGAATATTCTGCTGGGAAAAAAAAAAAAAAAGCAAATTCTGCTCACTAGCTCAAGATTAAAATGCAGAAAATAGTTAAATGTGTGAGCACCTAGAATATTCAGTGAGCATGGGAGACTCTGATAGTTCATAAATTCAGATTCATGCTGGATTCTTCTCAAAGGAATAACAAAATAGATGGTGATCTGATGAACAGACAAATAAAGGTGGAATGTAATTTATGAATCCAATAAAGAAGACACATCTGAACTAATATCTGACAGAATTCATAAGGTGAGAAGAAAAGCATGAAGAACAAAGAGTTATTGCACCTTCTGCACATACCATCCCCAGAGTTCCAGGAAGGAATAAAAATTGGGATGGTGTAGTCTTCTGTTTGGGAGGCAAAGGAATGATGCCATTTTATATGAGGGAGAATTAGCTAAGAATAAATTCACGTGTACACATAGAAAAATACATATACCTGGAAAGAGAAGGTACATGATAAAGCAGTCAGCATAACATAAGTTTTGTATGGAGGCATTGCAAGTTATTCAGGTCTTTCCAAGTGAATTCCAATAAAAACTTGCACGTCCATCACACCGTCCCTCTACTCTGAGTACTTGAGAAGTAAATTGCGGTTCATTAGCACTATTTTTCATACCTTCCCACCAATACTGCCAAGTTCCCTTGGCAACATAAGTCGAAACGCACAGACCTAGCAAAAGAAAAAATATAATTAATGCATTTTAGAACCACTAAAATTGACCTAAAATAGCTTTATTTTGAAGTTTTAACATCATGGGACTTTCAGAAGCTGCAGCCAGTTGGAACCTCTCCTCCCAGAGCTTTTTCCCTTCTTCAGAATTACTAAAGACCCTTACAATAGTGGACATGGCAAGGCAGGGCTGGAAAATCGTTTCAAAAAGGCTACATGGGCCTTTAAGTTAACAGGTCATCCCGTCATATTTCAGGGATGCACCCAGAGGTGTTTACCTCGGTCTGCCCAGAGGCTTGGCATGTTACCTTCATCCCAGCACCCTTAATCAAGGAAGAATTTTCTGGAACCTCTAGTAGTGACCCTTGTTGCCCAGTGTCTTCTCTCCCTCCTGAGGCAAGGAGAGGACTCTCCTAAAGGCTTTACTTCAGTATTGGTAAATTATTTTCCATGTCTGTTTCAGTCCTTTACAATTACAGACAAGCATCCATAAAAATAAATTCTCCACATACATTCTTCCCCAAACACAGTGTACTCCATTGCCACATGAATCCTCTTAGCATGCTTCAAAGATCAGGACCTCTTTTTAGACAAATTTCTCAAAAATGCAAAAGTTACCTTTTAAAGTCCTACTGCTAGCTGCCTTCCCGTGAGCCGTGTGGAGGAAGGCGCAGCCTCTCCCTCTGCCATTTTTCCTATAACTTCTTACACGATTATTCAGAGTGCTTTTATTTATCCTCAGAGCAAGGTGTCTGACATTCTCCAACTGCCAATTTCTTTAAGGATTTGTCTTTTTCTCCGATAAGGTGGAGACATTTTGCTGTGTGCATCCAGCCTCGCTGTTTGGACTGTTTAATGAAAACATCAATAAGGCACAGACTGGAGAAAGAGAGGGAAGTACACAGTCATTAAGATCTGTTATCAGCATTTTGCACAATACCACAAGCTTCTGTACACGTGCAATTAATACAGCAATGAATAGCACAATGAGCTGGAGAAACCTCATTGAAACTGGAAGTGTAAACACTGCCCTACACTTAAAGTAATTGTCAGAAGCAGTTCAGCAGCTTCATGGAAAGAAAAAGCTGAAGCTCTTGCTGCAGACACAAATGTGTCCTCAGCCATGATAGAGAAACATTCAACCATCTTAAAAAATATCATGGTCATGAGAACTACGGCTGGCCCAATCATCCATCCAGGTCTGCACGCTACCAGCACACCTAGCTGTAAATACTAGGATTAAAGACAGGCAAGCGTGGCACTTACTCTTGCTGATAGAGCTGGTGTGCAGGATATAGAATGTAGATCAGCTTCACACTGGTTGCACGAAGGAGGACAGACAATACCAGATCTGCTGGCACAATATTAGTTCGTCAAGAATTCCTGAGCACACTTGAGCGGTGGGTTGAGTTTATAGAAGGGTAATGCTTCTCTTTGCATTTTTGACAGGCATTTCAAACCCTAGTGCTGGATTTACAGTAAGGTAAGACCACAGCTGGGGATAAGTGCTGGTAGAAACATGGGAACGTGCTGTATGGCCAGAGATAGAGCCTGACTCCTCAGGACCCCAGCTGTGACCACACAGGACTGGATTCCTTGCACCTGCTTTAAACCTTTACCCTCAGATACAATTCTTCACCTACCCACTTAAAACTTTTCACAAAGTTGTGTTTCCCCAAGAAAAGCACAGCTTGCACAAATTCTCCTACTATTTGCTTGTACATGGCAGTTATTGGCAACTTTGCTAATAACTCATTGCTCATGCAAATTAATTCAGCTTAGAGAAACAAGAGAAACAAGTCTTGATGATTATAAAACGCTGCAATCACAGTATTGCTTCTGGCCAGCTGAGAGTAAATTCATCAAGCATTTGATATTTAAAGCTGCTGTGGTGATGAATGCAT
Organism: Heteronetta atricapilla; assembly: GCA_011075105.1. NCBI lineage: Eukaryota > Metazoa > Chordata > Aves > Anseriformes > Anatidae > Heteronetta > Heteronetta atricapilla. Next base: position 12,398,190 of record CM021745.1, on the reverse strand, counting down.
GCCTTCATTTCTGACTGTACACCAAGACAGAGAGAAGACAGAATACAGAAAAATGACTGCATGATGGGAATCCCAACAGAAACCACCAGAGACAAAGGCAGAGATATGAAATCTCTTTCACATTCAGCTGAACCTATCTGATAGGCAGCAACTCATCCTCTCTTATTTAACAAGGACCTATTAAACAAAAGCACCAGCAAATACCAGTTTTACTCATCCAGAAGCGCTGCATGGCATTCCTTTTGACTGCATCTGGTAAGTCTTATTATCCAAGGTCAAGGGCAGCTGTACAGTAGTAGGCCCTCTTCTGCCCCGAAGCACACATGCAGCCAATGGCTACGTTAAGGAGGTTCGCTCCATGTGTGAGGAGCATACAGAGGGCAGGATAAATCCCTCTGAGGTTTTGATAACAACCTTGCTGCTGCCGTGTATCTTTGTTCTGTGTGTGACATTACAATAAGAACAAGAGGAAATTAATTGAACAGTAAACACCCATGATCATACTGCACTAATTGCATTCATCGTTTCCCATGGAGTCAAAGTTACAGGCAATGCTGTACAACGTAGAGGAAATCACTGATTCTGTTGCTGTGTTCCATTATCATGGCATTAATCACGATGAACTCAGTAACTTAGTAACAAATGTAGTGAGAGTAGTGCAAGTTGGTGAGAGGCAAGTTACACAGGGCTCACATCTCTTCCAGAGCATCTGAACTTCTCTGCTGAAAGTGGGGGCATTTCAAGCACCCCAAGGACATGTTCAGAGCCATTTGGTTGTGCCTACTTCAAAGGTGTTGTATGGACTAAGGCACTAGTCTGAGCTGCTTTTTTTAAGAAAATGTGAAATTAACAGAATTTTCCTTACAGCCTCTTTTCTACATCATAAAGAGAGAATATAAGGAACAAGAGAAAAATCCAAACAGAAACTTGCCATTCATCCCAAAGAGAGAAAACAGGACACTGGGCGGATCAGAGAGGCTTTTTCTCCCAATTGCTCTTTACAACTCACTTTGTCCTCGCTGCAGTCACAGGATATCTTACCGCATGCCCCTGAGAGCAGCAGCACTGACCTGTGGCTGTTTTGCTCTGGGAGAGTCTTTCTCAATGGATGAGACAGCAGACGTGTCCTTCTGCAAAGTGTGGCTGTAAAGCACCCCGTAACAGATCCCCCACGCAATGCTTTATAAATAGCATCTGCACCATCTGTGGGCAGAGAGAAAATATTAGCCTGGCATATCAAAAAGATCTAGTCCCAGACGGAGTGAAAAGGAAGATGTAGGGACAAGAGGAAGCAGAAAATCCTTGGACTTAAACCTCTTGGCAATGTGTATTTGGCAGACCTCAATTGTCATTTATCCTAGGAAAACATCTTTGAAAAAGGAGCCAAATTCCTATCTACTGCTCTGTAAGGAAATTATAAAGCAGCTATCTATTTTTTCATTAAAATTAAATAATTGAATCTGTCCAGATTCATGTACTTTTTCCCCATGAGATATCCAGGAGAATTAAGTTTCAATTGACTTTCCAGACCTTGGTTATCATAGGAAGCTTTTCAAAAATTGGGACATTTGGCAATTTGAAATTCAAATAGGTTTCAGTCAATATGTTTACTATTGCCAGACAGGAGTCTTTGTCCCCTGGGTGTTTAATGCTTCAATAAGTAATTGGTCTTTTCATCTTTTATATGCACAGAGTGAAGAGTTTATGTCTCATACAGTGAATTGTCAATACAAAGGATCTTTGTGCAAGTCTTAAATAACCCAGCTCCATTAAATCCTGTTAGAAATCTCCCCTCCCTCCACACGCCCACAACTAGCCTTTGAAGATTTTTTTCCCCTCCCCTGATTTTCAATGGCATCTTTAAATGGTAGCTCTGCTTGACTCACCAAGCCTAGATACAGACAAAAACACAGAGGTGAATGCAAGGAACAAAAATAATCCACCAACAAACTAAAAAAAATCCATGAATTTCAAGGAAAACTCTTATTCTGCATTTATATGCATTTATATATATTGCAAGTATGAAATTCAAAGTATTCAATGCTCCTGCTCCCAGAATTTCGGACTGTTAAAGACAAAAATGCAACAACATCAGTATTGAAAGAGTATTTCTCATATGAAGCCATCACCCGAAGCTGTATATACATGGACAATGTTGTCTGTAAAGCTGAGCAGAAAACAGATTCTCTGTTTTACATAAAACTGCCATTTTTTAAATCTTTTTCTCTACTCTAGGATTTTTAAAGAAATATATTTGCCACAAGGTTTTTATTTATTTATTTATTTATTTATTTATTTTAGGCTAAGCTTCTGGTGAAGTTAGATCTAAAATGGTTTGGAAAGTCTGATTTCTTGAGGACTCCAAAATGAAGGGCTACACCATGGCTGTTATTAGCCAATGAAGCTCCTAAACCACTGAGATTTTTCCCAGAAGGAGTGAATCAGAATCTCCTTACGCAGCCTTCAGCTGCTTACCTCACATCCTCTTCCTCACCTTGCTGCAATCACGCTGACCCCTGCTTGGCTCACAAGTTAAACATCAGCTTGGCCCAGATTTGCCTGCAGAATTTTTCCTGTGAATGTTCCCCAGCCCAGCCCATTCCAGTCAAAATAAGCCAGGCCAGCAAAAATCCACTATTTACCCTGCTCTAACTCACCTCAACCATTTTTACTGGTGCATGAGGAAATATCGAGCCTTTTCACAATGGATCTACACTGTTACTCTAATCCCACTATCACCAGGGGTGACAACACAGCACAAACAACCTGGAGTATTGGATGAGCATCCTTAGCTCAGCGTTGCATTCCTCCAGCATTATTCAGCACTCACCCCATGACCTGCAGTGTGGGGCATGCTGGAACGCTGGCTAGCTGCTAGCGACTGGTTGCAGAAATTAGCAAATCTCCTGTAAGTGTTCATTAGACTTGCATTGCGACCTTTTATATTTACTAGGTGTTTTCTGTGTGACACACAGCATTTTGTCAGTATCTGAAGGTGAATTGGTACGCTAGACATTAATGCTGTGGTCTATAGACAGGGGAGAAAGCAGTATATAATCAAGGACAAACACAAGTAAACAGAATTTACCCACTCACAATAGTGCAATATAGAGCTTTCTCTTTCCACGTATGTCAGAGCTGAGATTACACACTTTTTATTTCTCGCTGTACAAATAGGGATGAAGAAAGGCTTCACAGATTCAGATCAGAACTCTTCACTGCTGTTAATTGGTCATTTTTATTGCATATGTCTTTATTGAATTTAATTAAACTTGGCTCACAAGCTTTGCATATGTAATCATGAACAACAGTTAATAGTCCGTTCCTCATTATGGTACTTTTCAGTCAAAGGATGCCCCAATGCTCTACAAAACAGACTACATATGTTTCAGATTTTTTACCCAGCAATAACACAGTGTTCTCTCATGATGCCTTGTAGCAATGCTTCAGCAGCGCACAGACCCCCCCACCCCCGCCTCAGATTAAACTAGAGTAGACTAGACAAATACCAAGTGAAAATGAAATGGCCCTTGACTGGGAATAAGTAAAGAGGCTAGATTGATTTATATCATAATCTGGCAAACAGCTTGCAAAAACTGGATTTGTGTTCTGTGAATGAAGAAATAACTTGGCATAACTTTTCCTTATCAGAATGGCAGCATGTCATTGCCTTTTGGCAATGTTATACCGGTTAGCAGTTACACCAGCATGGTGTCCAGGTACTCATGGCTGACAGCCCACAGCAGAGGAAGAACTGCAAGATTTTTGTATAAAAGAGGCTTCTAATAGCAATTTAACACTGACCTGCCCAAAGCACATCGTGTGTAAATGCAAGGTGCAAAACACAGCCACAGGAAGAATGTTGCATGCACTGAGGATGAATCCACAGCTTAAAGAAAGAAGACAAATGAACAGGATATCGCTCTGAGAGACAGTCCTAGGTTTTGACAGCCTTGGAGGATGCTGGGCAAATCACTGCTGTCAGGACTGAACTAGGTAATTCACACAGAGGAAAAGGGCCATGGTGAATTCAAGCCCTGGCAGAGCAGACTAGAGGTGTATCTAAAGCACGTGCTATCTGCTCTGATCTCAAGCTTTGTAAAGGCCAAAGGTTCCTCTTCTGCAAAAGTCAGTTGTGGGGCAGAGATAAGGCTACTCCTCTCATCTCGCAAGATTTGACAGAATGGGGAGTAAGGGTAAACTCAGCTGAAGATGTGGTGCTTCCTCAAGACATGTGAAGAAATCACCTGGAAAGATGCTGGTACCGTAGCCTGAGCTGGTCACAAAGAGCCCGTTTGCCTCCATCTTATGACTGCATCCCAGTAACACCTGCTGTTACTGTATTTCAGCATCAACTTCCTGTAGCTCAGTGTGAGAAATATCTTCTCCTAGGATAAGGAAAGGAAAAAGTAATTAATAGATAAGGGCCTTCCCAGTGGAGGCTGATTTGCTTTCTGATCCACAAAGCACTGCAGATTAAAAACTGGAACTAAACAATTCATAGAGAACTGAAACTGCTGGAGAAGCAGGTGGTTTTTCCTTCACAGATTAGGGAGACCGGTACCCTCATCTGCAATCAGGACTGCAAAATTCCCCCGTCCAGCATGCCGACTTAAAGCTCCATTTGCTTCATTAAAAGAAGGGTGAAATGAAATTTCCTGCACTGATTAGAAATGTGGAGAAGGCAATCACTGTCATTTGGATCCAATCAGATGTTTGTTCCCCCTGATAGGAGAGCATCAGGATTATTTGAAAAGTACCAAATAAGCACTGTGCCATTTCACTAATTAAACCACCCTCCTGCTCTAAAATTGCTGAATAATGGCTGAACTTGACTCATAATCCCTTTGTCTTCTATTATTTACTCTTTTTAACAGTGATTTATGGCGAGGTAGTGCTTTCATTATTCTTGTTAATTACCTCTGTTCGCTACTTCAGCTTGTAAAATGTAATTGCCTGAAACATAAATCTAGTCCTGCCACCTATGTTCACATGTCATTAATATTATTCAGACCATTCTTATAAAATCTTTATAAAATATAATTACATATGTGCCGTTGAGTGCTACATTGTGCTGAAGATGCACTAAGCCTTTTCTGAGGACTAGCTAGTCTGCAGATTAAACCTTCCCGGTCCTGTTAACACGTTTGTGCTCCCCTAGGAAAAAACAAAAACACTAACTGGTCAATGAATGTTGTAGATCTGGCTAACACACTTCCTTGAGCCTGCAGGCCCTGCTAAGTGGCTACTAACGCTTCTGCCACAGGGGAGCAGAGGCACTTTAGCTCTCCTTCATTCCCCATCCTTGGAAAGAATAATTTCACTGAACAGAGTCAAGATCACCAGGCAAAAGCGCAGCAAACAAAAGCAGCAGCTACTCACTCGAGTGATTATCAAGTTTCTTTCTATGTGCAGATAATCCCCAAACAAATCATATCCATCCTCGCTGTCCCTGATATTTCAAATCAAAAGAACTGTGTATCACAGAGAACACTCTTCCGCTGCCTTTTTTTTTTCATTGTAATTTTTAGTATTGCTTATGATTATACGTAAGAAGAAAATCTATTAGAAGGAGAGGAAATGCATTATCCCCAGCTGATTGTTGACATGATATTAGCTCAGCGTTTGTCAGGTTGCTGGTAATGAACAAGTTTATACGCAGCACTTCATCTCCCCAACAAAGCACTTGGCTATATGAAAAGCGATAATATCCCATCTGAGCCTAGTGAGAGAGAAACATGTTTATTATTTCTCAAAAAAAAAAAAAAAATCTCATTCCTCCCCTGATTCATCTACAGCATTATTACCTAAGTGCGCATTTGGAGGTACTAGAGCAGCTAATGTAAGCCCTTCAGCCAGCAAGTATTATCAAGAGTATTTCCATTAACTTCCATTCTCCACAGCCGTAGGAAGGCGAGCCCATAACATATTGCGACTGCATTTACAGTTGTTAATTACTGTAAATTCGGTGCATGAGATGTAAATTCGGTGCATTTGCTCTCTGCAGGTCTTGCACCTGATGTATCATGACTATGACTGCTTTTAGCTGGATCACAGCACTGAGGGGTTTCTCCTGCCTTGCACCAGGGTGTGAGACCTGAATCAGCCCCTCCTGGCAGCAACTGCTGCCACCAGGACTTCCATGGCCCAGACAAGGAGAAAAGAGCAGGGTGTAGCCTGACAGATGAAATCAAGACTCTTTTGCCATCTTTTCCTATTCTTTAGAATACAGCAAGGAAAATTTCCTCCTGCCTGACCCAACGTGGTTTATTCTGTAATGGCATTCTCCATAATGCATTTTGCCTGAGGAAAGCGTTGTAACTTGGTTATGCTGGGGGAGGGCACGGAAATGGGATGAGAAAGCTGTCTGCAAACAAGTTTTGTAAATCCATGCCAGACTGGGGTAGGCAACATGAAAGATACAGGTCAGAGGGCATATTCACCATCAAGTGCAGTTCCCAGAATGAGACGGATTCATTCTTTTCAGGGAATGCTTGCTTCTTAAAACCAAATCTATCCAATATAAGCCATAGAGCAAACCCAAGTTCTGGGACGTGGCTCCCTTTTTCCCAGTGCAGACCTGTTGCAGTTTACATGCTTTTTGGAGATTTTTCTCAAGAAAGGTAGACAAATCTCCATCCTATACTAATTTAAACAGCTAGAACTAACTCCCCTGCTGAAGTAGTCATTCCATGGGCTCCCCCTAGGACCAGGCAGGAGACAGTTGATGGGTTTAGTTTTGCCTTCCTCTAGACCACCTTTCATCACAGCCAGGGAAGCTGCTGTGTGCATGGCTTCCTAAGAGGAAGCTGCCATAGGGTGGGCACCAGTGGCATGGATGGAAATGCTCACCATGGTCCAGTGTGTATCTCACTGGGAAGACAGCACATGAAAAAGGATGGTGACTTAATATGAACTACCAGCAGACAAACCCTCCAAGCCATGAGCTGCTGTGGGATTAAACAGCTGTGGCATCCTTATGAACACAAATCAGTTGGAAAAAAAATAAATCATTTTTAGCAACAAAAGGAGGGAACAAGCTGGGAACAGAGGTTTTTGCTCCTCCCACAAGCATGCCCTCAGCCATTTTTCTGCCTTGGGGAACAGCAGTGTGTTCTGCTGAAAATTCAGATTTCACACCTGCGTGTCACTCGCTCCTCTGTCTCCCCTCTGGGAAGTGCAGCCCTGGGTGCGGGGAGTGCTGCCCTGTGCACAGTTGTCCTGGTGTCCCCTGCTTCCCACCGCCTCGCTAGGGCCAGCTGGAAATACAGCCACAGCAAATGCTCGGCAAGAATGGCTGTGCCACTGCGTGCTTCTTGCAGGCAGACATTAGGGGAAAGTAGTTTTGTGTTGAGTGGGTCTGTAAAAATTACGAATTATCCTTTCATAGTAGCCAGGGTGATAAATGTAGCATGGAATTTCTCTTCAGCAAAACAAAGCAAACCTAAAGAGCAAGGAGGAGCACGAACAAACAGCTGTACTCTGAGAGTTGCTTTTGCTGTTGGTACATCACCATAATGACTTTCAGGCAGCTGTTATGTGTATTCCAAGGAAGGAAGAAAAAATGAATCAAAGAGCGTACGTTAGAAATACTGGAATCAACTTTGATTTTCTGACACCTCTAAAAACAGAGGTGTCAGAAGAAAAAAAATGAGACATGGTATTGGCTCAGGTATTCCTACAGACCAGAAGAGCCCATGAGGAGTCAGAGGAGATTGTGAGATGTACTCCTATTTCTCAGCAGAGCAGTGGAACAGATTACCTAAAAACATCCTCTGTTTCTATCTTTGTGACTCTAGGAAGAAAAGTCCTAAACACAGAAATCCCTGAGCATGGCAGATACTGAGATCTGGATCACAAGGTACCAGGCTCATCTTTATTTCTAAATGCATCACACACCACTAAGTGCTTTTTTTGTTGTTGTTGTTTTTTTTTTTGTTTGTTTTTTCCCCTCACTCCCCCTTTTTTTTCTTTCCGTAAAGTTTTCTGTTGTTTTGTAGTTTTTCCTAAGTTTCACAATTTACCATTACAAAGCTAACACAATTGTATCTCCTGCACAGCTGGGGGTTCCCAAAGCTAGTTTTCTAAAGAAAATGTATTTTCCATCCACTGACTCCACGAGCCTCCCTGCTGAGAAGAGTTTATGCTTAGCTACACTCAGGACATAATAAATGCGAAGGAAAAAGAGGTAAAGTGAGGATTTAAAGAGTTGTATCAAATTTTATCACTGGAAAGTCTGGTGATGAATATGATACTATTTGGTTCTGCTTAGCGTATTTTGGAGTTCATTTTTCACTGAAACCTCTGCATTTACCTCAGGGACTTTTTTTTTTTTTTTTTTTTTAAAGTACCCAAATTGCTGAACTGGTCAGACTCTAATTGTGTCTGAAAGGCTACAGTTGACACACACTGGAGACTTAATTATGTAGCGTGCGGCTCCATCTGTCAGCTGCAATATCTTTTGTTACCAAGACTTAGACGTCCATAGAAGATGACGTGACAGGCTCAATTTGCTTTCACAAGGATAACTGTTATGTGGGCATTTAAATTATGCTGGAAATTAGGACAACATTTACATTTCTTGTGTAGATAGGGAAAGACTATTTACAGCAAGGTTTGTGCAAAATATAAGACTAAGATTGAATGTGTGGCTGCCAATACAATGCTGAGAACCAGGAAAAAATTAAAATATCATGAAATGGAGGAAGGTCTGTCACAGCACTGTCTGAGTAATGAGGCACCCATACACATATATAAAACATCTGAAGTTTTTTTTTTGTGTGTGTGTGTGAAGGTAAGGGAAACAGTATTTGCATTCAAGAGCTTTAATGGCAAATCTGTCAGCAAAATTTAAAGACCATAAGATCCCAGTTTGGGAGACAGAGAAAGTATAGTTTTTTCCTAGGCCAGAGATTTTTCATCACTGAGTGTGATGGAAGGAGCCAAATGACTTCCAGACCAGGACTTTTTACATCTTCATGAACCCATGGCTGCAAAAAGGCAGCTCGACTGCAGGTGTTAAATACCTTTAAGGGTCTGATTCTTTTTTTCTAGAGCTTACTCTGCACATGGGGCTGGGTAAATCCAGCTGTGGGTTACTTTGGCCTTGCTGTCCCCCAGACACTCATTTAGCTGAGCTAATCTGATCACTTATGGCCAATGGCCTGGAGCCTTCGGGGGACACCAGTACCAATGTATCACACGGCAGCATAAAAGGAGAAAAAATATTATTTTCAGAAACTACATGTGAACCATAATTTTTCCTCCAAGATTTCACAGTCATGTTTTCTTACTTTTTCTTAACACACATCTGTCTCATTTCAGTTTGTGAAGCCCACAGAATGTGAGAAGCCAAGCAACTGATGCCAAGGTACTGGCATATTTACAGAGTGAACAAAGAGAAGAGGGAAAAATGCACTGAAGGATTTTGCTGTTTGTTCTAAAATGAACAGACTTTTTCATTATAAAATGCTTTTATGACTGATTTAATTTGAATTGGGGGGGGGGGGGGTGAGAATGGGACAACGATGACTCCTTTCATTTGCTTGCAGGCTGTGCCATATTTCAACCAATGAACAACAACATTATTTTTAGCAAGCTATACGTTCATCATATAGTGATGCATCTGGAAGTCTAACCTGCCATTATGCCAGCATGCAATATAGAGTTCTGAAAAACTCCCTATATTTATCAGCTTTTGAATTTAACGGTTGTCCAATTAGCTCTAAAATTGTTATAATCTGAGTTTTAGATGAAAAGCTTTTATTGAAAATCTACCAGTAATCTTCTGTAAATGTTAGTCATAAACAATACTGCTAAATCATAAAAATATAACTGCTTGTGATTAATCTGGAGAGAGACTTACATTAACATATTCAGTTCTAAATGCTCTCTCATCCCAGCACTCGATAAGTACTGATAAATTGAATTAGCTTACTTAGCGTGAGGTTTGCTGGGAGCTGGCTTGAAAACCTCCCCTGAATTTCTATTTCTTGCATCCTGGCAAAAGCGTGAAAAATCCAACCACAGATTGGGTTTTTGAAAATGGCACCAGTCTGTAAGGATCTAACAAAATCCCATATCCGTGCTCTTCTGAAAGAGTCTCTAACATTCATTTTACACTCAGTGCCTACACAGATTTTACTCTGCAAAGTATAGAGCGATCTGAGTCCAAGCAACCCATAATTTCTCCACAATTGCATCCCATTGCAAGCCTACAGGCTCTGCTCAAATCAAACTGCTTCATGCCTGCTTGCCACGTTTCCCCTACTTTGCACACTCCGTGTATTTATTTAGATTTGCAACGTGATCTGCAGCTGTGAAACAAATCAGGGACACAGGAAGGGAAGGCTAATGAGCAAACATCCCCAAAGCCTCCAGAGGCCATCCACAGGGACATGCACCAACGTGGCCTGGCAGCGGGGCAGCTCAGGGCCACCAGTGCTTACAGTGTCTGTGCTCCCATTGCTATTGTGACAGATGAGGGCTGTGACAGAAAGTCTCACAGCAGTGCTGTTCCTTTCGGAGGGGCTGGCTGAATGGCAGGTGCCCATGGCTAGGCCTGGGTAGGCCTGTGCTGTGCTGGGCCGGAGGCCTGCTCCCTGCAGAGACCCACCAGCGAACTGAGTCGTCCTCTGAAGTGAATACATGTGAAGTGCCTGCAATGCTGGGTTGGAGATGTGATTATTTAACTCCAGGAGTTATATCTTATCCTCCCCTTCCCTTGCTAGAGGAACCACAAGGAGAGAATGGTGCGCAGGGACCGCTGCGGGAGCCAGGCGCTGCCCGTTCGGCAGCCACGTGGGCACCCAAATACCTTTTGCATAGAGATAATGCTCCTCGCTTCCCAAATGCACAGATCAAGCAGAAAAACCTCCAAGTGGCTCCATTAAACACTGCCTAACTGACCCCATGGGAGAGTTTTGACCAAAACAGAAAGCTATGTTTTACTTAAGTAAAATGAGTGAAAAGCTTCTCCAGCACACCAGAAAAAGGTAGAAAACATGCAAATTTTAAACTACCATTTGGTGTTAAATACTTGTAAAAGCTTTTTTTTTTCCCTTAGATTAATATCTCACATTTATCTGCTCTATACATTTTGGAGACATAGTGAAAATTGCTTATTTCTAATAAAATGTAGCAACTGTACCCTGAGGAAAAATTACTATGTTATGAAATATTTTTCCCCTCTACCACAGCCAATTTAGTTTTCATTTAAAATTCAATAACTGCATCATACTCAGAATCTTCCACCGCCTGTCATAATGACTTTGAACAAAAACTGTGCTGTAAACAAGGAAGATTAGAAAGACATTATTGAGGTAATTTCTCCCCAAATTTCTGTCACACGGACAGCAGTGCAGGAAAGAGATGCAACTGGTAGCGTGAATATGATTCAGAAATAAAAAGGAAGAAGGAAGCACTTTGTTCTGCGTGCTTTGGTGATACAAGTATTACTTTCCCTACTTCATTTGAGGTATCTTTCACCACTTGGTGAAAGGATACACCTTGTTTTTGCTCCTCTGGGCAGAGCTGGACTCAATTCCTTAGCTAACGTCTGGCTACATTGCTTGGTGCCATTCTCTATGTAAAGTGTCTTCACACTTGCAAGGATCATTTTATCATTATTACTTTATTTAAAAACAACCTCGAGAGCTGGAAGGGAGCCAGCGCTTTGTGGTGCACCGAAGGAGAGGTGCTGTGGTGCTGACTGCCTTGCATGGAAGCTGTGACCAGTGGAAAGCAGTGGGGAACTAAAGAGTTGTAAGGTTTCGTTTAGAAAAAGCAACAGATACGGCTTTCCCCCCTCTCCCCTGCCCACGAGGTCTATTGAAGACTATTCCCTTTACAAAGATTTCTGGATTTTTTTTTTTTTTTTTTTTTTTTTTTTCTCTCCATCTGAAAATACCACAAGGTTGATCTTAAGCTCATGGGCTCCAGCTGCACAGAAATTCTCTCAGTTTCCACAGAAGCCAGACAAAACCCACTAGAAACTTTTCTGAATAAATTGCATTAATCTGTAATTGAAACGAGGCTGAGGCCCTGACCCTGCAGTTGCTCTGGGTGCTCTGCCTACAGGCTCCCATTTCCCGAGGATCCTCTGTCATTTCTAGCTGCTAACAGCTGACCTTGGGGGGCTTGTAACTCTGTGAGTTTGCCAGAAAGATGATAGCATCTACAATTGTGCTAAAAAACGGGAAATACTCATTTCCAGTAAAGCTGAAAATCATATTGTTACCATAAAGCAGCAAAGTTTATTTTATGATCCTCTATTTTTTCCACCCCAATGACCAGGGAAAACCCAGATGCATTTCATAAGGAAACACAGTGTAACACAGAGCAGCTTTCTGTGCTAATTCTTCTTTAACTGCTGGAGTTAAAATAATTAATTACCAGTCTTCTATCAAGTCCCACTCCCCATGCCAGCATTCCTCCCATTACCAGTGAGGGATGCAGCCCAGGGCGTCCCTCTCCAATTATCTCCCGAGGGCTGTTCTCAGCACACCTTAGACAACTTTGGCTACTTCCAGGCACGTGCTCTCATGCAGCAGTGACATTACTGGTGTTTCACACTATTATGGTGTGATGGGAAAAGCAGAGAACAATTTCTGGGAAGAAGGTGAGAATTCATAAAGTTGCTATACTTTGCTACACCCAGCTCGCCATAAATGTCAGGCAGTAAGCACACAAAAAGCAAGGGCTGAATTAATCACAGCAGAAGACATGCTCGCAACCTGTTCAGCACCTGCGGGGGAGCCATTTCTGGGAAAGGAGAGAATGAACTGGAAGTGACTGGGTCAAAATGGGGACAAAAAATAGGCCTTGCTAATAGATATTACCTCCTTTGGAACATATAAAAGAAGGAACTAAGATGGGGTCTAACACACAGTGTATTTCTCCTCTGCCCCTCCTTCCATGCTCATGGCCCCTCCATTGCAGCACCTGAATTTCAGCATGCACACAGCAAGTCCCAGGGTTCCAGTGAGTCAAAAAACCCTATATTTCCGACAGTTATGTTATCTGCTCCCTCAGATGTTAGACTGGCCATTAATGTCAACTTAAATGTTAACAACAAAAGCCATTCTTCCCTTCCCTCTCCAGGGCTGCACAACAGAACCGACCTGAGCAGCTGCCTCCTCCCTGAAATAGGTCTGTATTCTCCTGTTTAACAAAAAAGTGCAAAATCAATTTAATAAAATCCTGTTTTGATTCTTCGCCTCTTGTCTGCTCTAATCAATGTACTATAAAACATTGATAGTAATTTTCTAGGGTTTTGCTAGGTGATTAAGGCAGCCAAGGTCTCTGTATGCCAGACCCTGATCATTTTTATGCTAGACAGTCTCACCAGTGCTCTACAGACACAAGATCATGTTAACACCATTGACTTTCTGCCCTGCGTCATCTGAAATAAACATTTATATCCCAGGAATTGATAGGCTATCTGCAAGCCGAGGTAGCAGGGCATGCCCTTTTTACAAAGCTATGGCATAGGTGTTGGCACAGACTACGGGAATCTTTTGGAAAAATGGGCTATGAATTGCAAACAGAGATTTCAATGAATAAATCAAACTCCTGCAAGTGAACAAGAAAGTACCGGTCTGTTCTCTGACACATACAGAGTAAGAACCAGTCTTGCACTGCCAAGCACTCTGTCCTGAGTGAATGAACCCTCAACACAGATTTCCTACATCTGGTGTGCCACCGGGCAAAGCACATCAGCAAAGGTATAGAAAAACTGTGAAGCTTAGACTGGTGTAGCTACTTTCCTACTTTCTGTCTGTATTAGCATATACGTGAACTGCAAGGTGAGATGGATGGTCTCTGCCACTTAGAATTAGATGTTGAGGTCTAGTATCTAAAAACTACACTTATTAAGTGAATGCTCCCAAAGCAATTTTAACTTTGGCTAAAAAATGTATATGCTTAATTCAACAATTCTAATAGAGGTTGCTTACCTCTTAAAGACATTTAAGATGGGCCACATAATGGGAAAACACAAGTGAGCGAACTGGACACTGATTTAGTTCTACCATTAATTTTTCTCTGTGATCTACCCTCACGTACAGAGGGAAAAGACATTGCTTAAAAGATCTAACAGCCTGAGTCTTTCTTGCTCTCACACAAGGACAATTGTGCTACAGAGCAACTCTGCCTAGTATAAGAAACATTAATTTGTTTGGATACCTGAATCCCATGAAAACATACATGATCCATGGGCTGACCCAGCCAAATGCAAGTTTTCTACAACTTCGTTATGATATGCAAGTCTCATTAGGTTAATTATTGGGTAATATAGTGATGGGCACAGAGATGTAGCCAGGAGAGCCATCAGAATAAAATCTGTAAGTAATAATTTTCCAGTCCAATAATTTTCCAGATATCTGAATAGGGTTGTCATCTAATGTAATCGACTGCAGCTGCTTGCAGTTCATTCTGTTGTTCTTTCAGAACCTGGACCAGGTATTATTCATGTGACATATTGAAAACTGTGAATGACGACTATTTCCCTCTTCAGGAAGTCAGAGAGACAAAGTCAAGGATGCCAACTGCTGGGAAAGCAGTTTTCTGATGCACAGGTGTATCTCATAACAGTTTTGGAACTACATTTTACTATAAAATAACCTCTGCATCTCTGATGTCACGGCTGTTCAAGAAGATACAGAAATATCAGTGGCTGATACACCCTTTCTTTTAGAAATCGCTGCATACCACCAATGATTAGTCTATGTTTTGTTATTTTTCCTGTAGCGGTGAACCCCTTCTGTTCAACCGTTATGAAGACAGCATTATTCAGTGCATTACATTGGAGCCTGGGTTCAAAGAAATCTATTTGTTGCCAGTGATCATTAGGTAGAGTCCTGAAGCCTGATGTTTTATCATACACAGAGTGAGATATCCATAAAGAGAAAACACAATTCTTAGGCATAATGCCTTGCAACAAGTTCAACACTTTTATGCTAAAAATATCCTGATATCACCAGTAAATTCCACAGTGGTCAAATTTTGCCCCCTAGTTCTACCTGTCTTTCTTACTCTGAAAAAACTCTGAAAAAGATGGTGGTTAATATTTCTTTTGTGTCAACATTTGGGAAACATAGAAGGATATACTGAAAAAGGTAAGCATGACAACCCAATTCAGCTGCAAAGTATTTAATATACACAAAAGTTTGCACAAATTATGGCCAGAGAAAATTTCACAGCAAGAGTCAAAGAAAGGGAACATGGAAGTACCTCCAGACAGAGCTCCCCTCGTGCCCTCCCATGGGGAATGAAGACATCAGGACTGTGAAAATTCTGGTGGTTCTGTCCCATAACTGTGAAGATTTGGTGCCTACTAGATTCATGCAGTTGACTCCTCTACAGTTCAGCACTTGTCACTAGCCAGTTGTCATCTCTAAAATATCACCTTATTATCTTGTTCTAGGACAAGAAAAAAACTACTATGTCCTCGAGACCAGCAATGTGTCAACCACCAGAAAATACCAGCTTTAAATTTCATGACAGCCTTTTGCTGTTTCCACCCAGGATCTGCCATTGGGCTTATAGGCTTGTTCCTAGTCTTCAGTTTTGGGAAAGATAAGAAACAAAAGTTTGGATTCTGCTTGGTCTTTATGTCGTACCTTTGTGCAAGAGAAAAAGAAAATAATTGCAAAAGTAGCTTCTGAAAACCTGATCACACCATGCTGAATCAACAGGCAGTTGGTATTATGAGATAAAAGGATGCTGTTCAGTCTGATTAATCAAACCTGCTTATGCTTGCCAAAGCCTAATTATTCTTTGATCTACATTAATGACTTCAGAAAGCATAGTACACCTGGTGGGAGTACTCAACGGGGAGCATTTTAGACTAAAAGGAAAACTCCTCCCTGTGTCACAAAAACCTAATTTGCTTATATCAGTAGAATCAATTGTTTTATGCAGAACTGTGGTCTCCCACAGGTATTGCTGGCTGTATAGAAAGATAATTTATGCAGGTTTTTTTTTACCAGTATCAAAAAGCTATCATTTGACAAACAGCAAACTCTGTCTCAGGGTGACTTTAAAAAACACATCACTATTGCTGTGTGTAGCTTTTTATTGAACAGCCTGGCTGTAACTCACATGAGCACAGACACACGTATCCCAGTCCTCTGCATTCCGAGTGAGATGAATAAGCTTCTCATATCCCAATTTAAAATTCATCAGGAGCTTAATTTACAATCCAGATCCATATTCTCATGGATAAGAATGACACGGCATTACAAAAGAAAGAAAAGTCTATGAATAAAGCAATCCATCCCAGCTTTACTTGACTGAAAAACACTATCATAAAAATACAGTAAACCACTGAAAGCATAAGGTCCCTGCTTGTACGATGGGAATTGATGTCAGGATTTTACTACATCAGGTGGTACTTTATGGTCATCAAATGGTGGAGACATCCAGAGCGAACTGACATGCAGAGAAATATGATAGAATTATTTCCAGAAAATCTTCCTGGAACTTCAGCAATTTATAACATAAATTTTAAGATTTTCATGAGTAACATATGAATGCAGATGTGTGTGTGAGCACCAGACAAAACAGTAGAACAAAGGTTTAAAGAACGTCCTGCATTTATAACAAGATCAAGCTACAGTAAACTAATAAGCTTCACAGCAATTTTTTTCTTGGTCTTCATGCTGTTGGGAATAATCTAGGGAAGAAGGTATCCTTTGCTTCACAAGGAATATCAGCTCAAATCCCAAAGCCAGATACTCAACTTCCCTTGCATTCATAGATGAGGCCACATTGACAACCCTCTAAATTTTGAGAAACTGATACTATTTATGCAAGAATCTCTGCATACAGCACCAAGCAGTGTGCAAAGTGCTAAACTGTGGGAATTTGTAGGTGCTGTAATGAGAAGCAATAGCAAAAGACTTGGCAGAATGCAACTGGTGAGAGTCTCCTGCTATCGACTACTTCAAGAATTCAGCTCATCAACCAAAGAAAGAGAGGACAAGTCTTAAATCAAGCACAAGAGAGAAATGATTTAAGAATTTGATGGCAAGATCAATGATGACAACACTTCTTTCTTCAGCATTTTATGAGCACATAGTATTTTCTCTTGCAGCAGAATTCATTAGTTTAAGGTGAAATGCTGTGGGAGGGAAAGCAATCATGAATTTATAAGAAAGACATGCTTGTCTCTGACAGTGCTGCCCAGACTTTTTTTTTTTTTTTTGCTTATTATTATTATTGTTTTTTCCATTTGAATACAAATTTCTGCCTACATTTCATTCTTATTTCCTGAGTTGACTTTACTTTAGGCCTTTTGAATTTCAGTACCTTGGGCATAACTTGTTTAATATGTTGATGGGTCAAACTCCATGGCAGTGCTAGAATATGCTGCCATGAGACAGCACAGCATCTGGAAGAGAGGTGCAATCCTGCTTGAAAAGAGCTGATGAGGAGTGTGTTGACCAGACCATCAGGCACTGCCAGTGCACAGGACACACTTTGTTTGGCACTATCGCAGCCCGAACACACGGGGTGTCCAGAGGCTTTAGTTGATATCAGTCGATCAATGGGACTTCACTCATTTATAGCAGCATACGTTCTTGCCCTGTTTTGTTTGCTTTATATCATCATTTCCTTCTCATCAGGAAACAAACTCACTTATACTTTTTGCTGCTCCAGGGATAACTAAACTGTGGGCAACTCCCTCAGTAAGGCCAGCCATTTCAAATACCTCCTCTCACCAGCAGATACCTCCAAAAAGAAGTGTTACTTCTATACCCCTCAAGGGGTGCATGCACAGTCATTAATCTTTCTTTCATCTCACAGAATGCTAATAAAACAATCACCTCCCTATCCCTGAATTGGGTAGGTCCTAATTAACATGCTAATTGGGCAGATCTTCCCTAATGACTCCCAAACCTCAGCAGTAATACATTATTTAGATAGAAAAGAGTTATCTAAAAGATAGGCAGAATTAAAAAACTGGCAAGCCATATCACAGTTTGGATAGGCAAAATATTGAAATATCCTTTTCTACTGCAAGAATTAGAATTCTCCACCAGCCTGTGCTACAGATCATATGTTTACAGATCCATCACCTTGCAAGCTTCAGAGCAAAAGGCATTCTGAAGGTAATATACAGCTGTAATAAAGAATAGCATTCAAGCAGAGAGAAACAACATATGAGTAACAATGAAGTTTTAAAATATGTTATTAAATCTGTTTATTTTAATATCTCTCCAAATAAAACTGCTTTTTATTATCTGACACAAAAACATACAAGTTGTTTTGCAAACCCAGTAATGCCAGCAGCTCTGGCAGTTTGCATTCA
The DNA here is from genome assembly GCA_011075105.1 of Heteronetta atricapilla. Lineage (NCBI taxonomy): Eukaryota > Metazoa > Chordata > Aves > Anseriformes > Anatidae > Heteronetta > Heteronetta atricapilla. The sequence continues at coordinate 12,379,877 of CM021745.1, read as the reverse complement.
TGAGCAACTTCAGGATGGATAGTTCAGGTGTTAATGGAATTAGTCCATTGAGGCTAGTATAGTGTTTATGCAGTTAGAGATTCAATATAATCAAATTTCTGTGCACTTGCTGTCTTTAGAAAATAGGATACAATAATAATTTAAATCCTCCATTAAGCTAAAATGAAAATATTGGCACATGCCATAAAAGTCATTGCTCTGAAATTTTCTGTCATGCACACCTTATAGATAAAAGCGGAGTTTTTTTTTAACTAAGAAATTAGAATCTTATACAGCAAACCATTTAATGTGTCTCTCTTGAAACTTCTACTGCAGAATTCCCTGCAAACATGGCTTTATCCTACTACAGCTGCACAGGTAGTTGAGCACACTGGAGCGTGTTGCCTTGAAACCAGCATTTCTGTAAATAACATGCATGCAGCCAGTCAGCACCGCCTCGAACCTCACAGTCACATTATGGAGGATGAATTCAGTGCCCGGACTACATAGCAGCAACTAATCCCGGACTAGGCAACTGAGACAAACCTAAGGCACTGCTTTGGTCACAAGCTGGAAAACAGCAGAGGAAAGCCAAACAATTCTTCTGCTTTCCTTTTGGAAAGCACAACACACACACACACACACAAAACACTAGCATGGGGATGCCACAGTATTTTCTACAACTTTTTGGACTCCATTTAACTCTATTAAAAGAGACACAAAAAGAAGTCAAAACATTTCACTGTGACATTTTGTTTTCTGAGGCAGAACGATTTTTCATTAAAACCTTTTTTTTTTTTTTTTTAACAAGATGCCAAAAGCTAAAATATTTTTTTTTTCCTCAATTTCTGCTATTCTTTCTAATTTTAGTTTGTATGACCCTTGTTCCTAAAACCATTCTTTCCTCTCCCTCCCCCTCATTTTGCAATGCCTGAAAATAATAATAATAAAACCTTTCCACCTATTCATATGTTTTTCCTTGTGTATGAAAGAGGGAGAAACAACAAAACAGTCATTACTGTGACAGACCAAGAAAAAACGAGTACAGCTTAGCTTCGGACAGTCTGGACCCTTGCTTTTCATCATTGCACATACCCATGCAAACCTCCCCTTACTTCTGAAGGCATACTTGATAAACAATCTGCTGGTTTCGTTTGCTGGTAACTACAACACAAACACTGGCTTTAGATGCACCATCAAAAATCCTGTTAGGGATCACATCCTACTTCGGCTAAGTCAGTGAGACACTGATTTAGCAAAGCCCTTTAGCTCTTTCAGTACCATGCTGATACTCGTGCCTACATACGAGGAACAGCTTATAACATATGCCTACTTAAATCTACAATACAACAGACAGTCTGTTCAGACAGGATAAAGTCTAAGTAATATAAAATATAGTTCAAACAAACAAAAGCGAGCTGTCCTTTTTTCAGGTGTTTGATACTAAAGTGCAAGGAATCACAGAGACATGTCCCCTCCCCACTTTCCATATGCTTAGTTTTGAACAATATCATTTATTTATGCAAGGTGTTGATAGAAAATTAAATTACAATGAAAATACTGTAGCACATATTAGGCTGGCCTGTTTCTTGTTGGTATTTTGTTCTACTTTTGTTCTTTTGTTCTAAAAAGCCCTTGGATTAAACCTGCTTCATTATAGACAGAACATTTATTTTATAGCAGCTTCTTATGGAGCAACCTCTGCTCATCCCTGCCTGGCAAACAGGCAATTACTAGTGAAGCAACTAGAACTTTATAACACTGTTAAAAAGTATCTGTTTATGGTGGCTTAATGCACCAAAGGATAAAGGGTCTGCCCAACGGCGCGATGCCTGGCTGGGTAAGGCTAACCCATGTTCCACCCACACGTTGGATGTGGCATGTTCTGGCTTCTGCAGAATAACTGCAAGATAACAGCATGTGGCAGGGTCCACCTTGCCCTGGAGACACAGCTGAAAAGCATTTCTGAAGCCCACAGCAGAGATGTAGCTTCTGGGCCAGCATCCATGTTGCGTTACCACCTAGTCAAGGTGGATCAGCACCAATCTGGTGGTTGAAGGATGGTTTTGTGTGTGTGAGGATCTGCACAGAAGAAACTCTGCCATCCCAGATGCCTAACAGGTCCTCCTGGGATCTGCAGCTCTCCCAGCTTTCCCTAACAGTGTCAGGAAATTTGATTACTGCTCTGCAATCCTCTGGCTAGAAACCAATTGCTCACTTGCTCTTATCTGCTGGTCCCCATCTCTCAACTTGTGCTTTGTTAGCAGAGTTACCCTGGTGCGCTGTGCTTAGTGAGAGGGCAGGATGCCACCCGGACAGATGGAACCAGAGCTAGGCCTGCCAAAGAGCCAGCATGTGGATCACATTAAAGACCGAGGGGACCCAGTTCCCATCCAGAGCCATCACCATGACTGCCTGGAGAGGGCCTGGGAGGCCTCACTTTGATTTGGAAGCTGCAAAGGAGCTAATGGCCTTGTTTAATTGCTAACCACTTGATCTGAGCTCTTCGTTACCTCGTGAGCAGGCATTCGTAGCCTCTCTCCCCTCCCACAGGGCTTTTAAAGGCCTTTAATAATGATGACTTGCAGAGTCCTCACTAAAAACTGTTTATTCTTGCTTTAAAGCTCAGAAACCTCAGAAACTGATTCTTAGCTGGTGATATTTTATACCTTTTGCTTTTAGTACCTTCCTTGAGCTGTGTCAGGAGGAAGTGGCATCAGTTTACCCTTATTTGCCCAGGAGTTTTGGTTTTCTTGGGATGCCGTTAACCTGGGGCTCCTATTTGCCCATTGACTTTGCAAATATGATTTCATCATGAAGAATGGCTTTAGAATTAAATTTTGCCAGTAAAATTGGATTTGAAATGGAAATCAGAGCACACGTTATCATTTCTGTGAAGGAGCCAACACTAATTAATGTGTAAGGCCAGAAGCCAAGTTGCCTGTAAATGCTAAAGAAAACAAATAACCTTGCAATTTCTTCCCTTCATCCAGTCTCCAGAGAACTTCAAGTAGAAAAGCACTTATCTGAAAACAAATGAACAGTTCCTGAAGTTCTCATTTCTGAGGGCCCTATATTTGGCATGGAACTAGGGAAAGCCCACAGTTACCTCCTTCTTCCATACCTTGCTTGTATAGGAGTCAGGAGGAGCACTGGTCAAAGATTCGAAGCCTCCAGCTTGAGACAAGACCTCTTTAAAACACTGGAAAAGGAGAAAAGGAGAAGCCTATCTAATGCTCAGGTTGATATTTTGACACCCGTTTGCCTTTGATAAGAGTTAGTGCCTTAAGAAGAGCTGAAAGAACCTCAGAGTAGTCATCTGCAAGGATGCAAGCAGTTCTGCCTGTGGTGCCTTGCAGCAGGGAGCAGCACCCCAGGAGAGGGCAGCACCCCCCAGATCCACAACACAACGCCGTCCTACACTCCAGCTAGTCCAATATCGCTGTGTGAAACAGACTTTATGCAGGCAAATTACTCAGCTACTTTCCTCCTGGTAGCGCCTCTGGGGTGCTGCAGTGTGTGCGTGCTGAGACAGGGCTTTGGGAAGGTGAGAAGTTTTTTTCCAGCGCAGCTCGACGCCTCAGCTTATTCTTGTATCTGCAAGAGAAAGCAGCTGTTAGGGAAAGCGGGGAAGAGAAAAATGTCGCCTTGGAAGGACAGCCAGGATAACACAACAGCTAGATGCTGCTGGCACTAAGGGGGCTCTTGGGAAAGAAACCAGAGCTCTGTGTATCTGCACAAATATACCATTTATTTTTGTGATGTAACTCTCCTTATAGAGAGCACTGACATTTCTGTGTGCCATGGCAAGGCACTGTGCTGTGGAAGCTGAGCTCAAAGTAATGTCATGGAATAAAGCTCTCAGACAGACTGAGAAGCAACACAGCCGGAGACAAACAGCGTCAGGGTGAGGTATCTGAAGGGGCGTGTTTGCCTGACAGAAATAGAGCTCCCAGAGCTGTATTTACATCTTCTGCACACTTGCATCATGGCTCAGTGATAACCATAAATCTAACTTAGATCAAAACTACAGCAACTGTGAGACACAAAGCACTGATCCAGTATTAATTTGCTGCACTGGTTCAGATTTGTTAAAAAAATAAATGTTGTCAGGTTAACTTTTACTGGCAGGCTTTATGCTGGGTCACGTACCATCTGTCTGCAGCACTACAACGTCTTCAAGATCCAAAACTCTCTACAGCTACCAGAAAATACACACACACTCCTTATCTTATTTTTGGCTAATTCAGTAGAGATGAAATTGTGTGTCCATGCCTGATTTCGTTCAAGCCTGTGTTGCTGAATGGTCCTGTAAGTGCATGGATCTGACATGATGACCCAAGAGTTGCTCCTTCAGCCTTTGCTGGAACAGCCCCAGAGCACAGTGCCCCAGAGCAGCATTTTGCTCTTCTTCTCAAAAACATACCATTTTGCTCATCATTTTAGAATTGATTTTCTCTTTTGTCTTTTTTCAGTGATTTTCTGAGATCAATTTTAACAGAAAGAAGTTTTAGCTGCCTGCAAAGAACAAGGTAGAGAGGAAACTAACATTTGATTTGTCACATTTTCTAAACAACAAGGAGCGTGTAGAACATACGCGCTCCTGGTGAGATCTGGGTCATGCAACCCCCTGCTCAACTGAACATGAAATGGCTCTAGGTGAGCTCAAAAGACACGAGCCTAGCCAAGCCCAGCTGAGGGTCTGACCTTGGTCTTTGAGAAGACCTGCTCATTGAAGTTGCCATATGGAGTGTAATAGATCAGTGGGTTTTTAAATCACACTGAAGGATGTGTAGGCTGAAAGCATTAAGGCTATGTAAAAGGAAATTTTATTTCTAAAGAGTGAAATATGCAGATTTTTCTCATTGCTTCCACATAAATGAGTGACCAAATGAAGAAAACTGATCAAGAAAAATGTATGCATAATAAAAACGAGTACATGCTTCATCTAAAATTCATTGCTTCCAAAGGTTCATCAAATAATTACTTAATCTTGAACAGCTGCATGCACAATAAAATTTGCTTGCACTAGGTCTGAATAGAATTATTTTTTCTTGAGATTCGTAACAACCAATGCCTTCCAAATGTTCAGCAAGTTGCTGCTCCAACTGAAAACAGCACTGAAGTAACTTATATGTGAAAGGACCTACACAAAGCTGATCGATTCTGAGCTGACACTTGCTGGTTTTAATCGTGTACTTCTCTATATAGTAGCAAAAGCCTGCAGAAATAACAGGCCCACTGCATACAAAAATTTATTAATGAGTCAAATCCAATCCATGTATTGCTCTGCTCAACGAACATGAAAAGCTTTATGTCCCAGCTGAAACATTTCACTCCTGCTATGAACTAAGAAAAAGATGTGCAGGAGATTCAACACATTGAGCTCACTGTAACATCACAGTTTGCTTTGCTTCCCCAAACCTCTGCAGGTAGGTCAGAGGGCTAGGGTCTCTGGGCAGGTGTTGGGAGTTTCACTCCTGGTGTGAAAGGAAAGGGAGAACCTCCAACACCTTTCTGGAGCAGAACTTTAAAAGACAGATCCACTCCACCCTGTTCTTTCTGCAGAATCACTTCTGTGCTGACAGAAGGATATATTCCAATACACTTCATTTTTTAGATACCTGTGCCATCAAATTTCCTTGGATAATGTTTATTACTGAGTCACCTAGCTTGAAACAGGAGCTGCAGATGATGTATTAACCGGACTGGTGTTCTGGTGTCTTGTAACCTCTGTAGTCTTCCCTGCAAAGCTGTCACTGTAAGAAATTCCTAACTGCGCATAAATCATACCATCCCCTCTTCATTTCCCACTTGTACAAACCATACAGCAGAAGATTTTCTTTGTTGCGCTGAAGTTAGTAGGAAGACTTCCACTGACTTCACTTCAGTGACAATTGGATCAACCCCCCAGGTAAGTGCATCACAAATTCACGAAGTGCCAGTATGGAAGCACTTAGCAATGTTACCATTTACTCTAGTATGAGGATCCACTTGCCAAAGATTCAACTTGCATTGTGAAGAAAGGGAAGAGGGATGTTTGGGATTTACCGTGGATGCTGATATCGCTTGCAGCACCAGCCTGCCCGTTTCTGTGCTCTGCTATGAAATACAAGCTGTTTTACAATAGTCACAGGGCCTACGACAGCCTTTCCTCTCCCCAGAGCTGTTGAGCTCAAAATACTTGATAAGACAGATGACCATATCCATAGCCAGACAAGACGGGTAGCAGCCTGTGTGGTTTTGTAATTAAGCTAGGTTTGCAAGGCTTTTATTTTGGAGAAAAACAACAGGATCTCTTATAATTGGAAATTAAACTAGATGAATGCCACTGCCCTTATTTTGGCAGCAGAATTCCAGTAATGCTTAGCAATCATTGTGTTTGTAATGTAAATGTACTTCTGTCACAGCACTGAAATAGATTTCTTCTTTTCCCCTACTCATCAAAGTCAAAAATTTTCTCCAGCTGCTGCTGATCAAGAGTTTGTAGAACATTACCCAGACTATTAGTATTCTGCACACACTGCCAGGTGCGCATGTAACTCAATAGCATCTCTCTCTCAATCCAGTTAATTGAATCATGGCTTGATTGAGTTCAACAGACAATAAAAAATATTTTCCCAGTTTGAAAAGTTCTGACTTACTTCACAGGGTAAAGAAGCAATAAGGAACATCTCCACGAGGAAAATTGGGTTTGTTAGTCTCATCTGAATCAGTGCTCAGTTCTGTGAGCTCTCAGCTCTTCTTTTGCTTCCTTACTCATATTGCTGTTAGCACTGCAAGACAAAGGAGCTAGCAGGTACCACAACAGGTCAAAAGACAGATAAAAGAAATTATAGCATTTCTCCAGTGTGACCAGCACAGCCGCACTTAGCAGGGAAGGCAACGCTGAAGAGCAGCTGAGCACCGCTGCCCCTCAGGTCCATCTCGTGGGGTGTCCCTCTGACAGCAGCCAGCAGAGACCATTCCCCTTCTACAGGCTGCAGCATTAAAAATCACTTATATTTTTAAAATTGGGTGAAGCTCTAGGACCTCCAAAGACAGGGAGATGGTTTCTTGCCATTAAATTCAGCTATAAGGGAACTAACAGTAAGGGAAACCAAGGACATTTTGGTTTAAGCAGACATGGGATGATGTAGGTTACAACTAACAGCTCTGCTCAGTGAGACAAACGCTGTCCTGACCATCGGGTGTGGATCTTCCACTTGACAATGGAGCTGGTGCTTTTTACAGTGCAAGGGGCCAGGGGAAGAGGAGACTGCAAATGGTTTTGAAGAGAGCAGGTGGGAAGAACAGTGCCATTTGGCAATGACACAGCTCAGATCTGCAGAAAACGCTATTATGGGCATTAATATTTAGAGCCTGTGAGTCCCCAGGAGCACCTGAAGGTCAGGCTGGCTATGCTGCTGCAATGTGCTGCACAGCTGAGCAAACAGCCCTGCCACACTGAACCTCCAGACCGTCTTTTCCCCCTTTTAATGGAAGTGCTGTGATAGAGCACCCCAGTGCTCTGTCCAAAGTGCTTCCGCATCTGCCAGAGGAACAACAAAAATAAACGACATGTGTCCAAAGCAGGCATACACACCCCCCAGCTGTGTACTCAGCTTGTTTCTCTCCTTCCCCAGCTGACTCCTTCCCAAACTCCTAGACTGTGCTGCCTGCATCTGTAATGTTCACAACTCTGCAATTCTGAGTGACCTCGTACAAAATGGGATGGAGGCAGCTGGAGGCCAACTGGAGGGCTGGCCTGGCCCCATGCCTGCATTTGCGGTCAGGCCTGAACCTCCAGCCTAGCGCCGTGGTGTGCTTCCCACCTGCCTCCCTTTGCCTTGCCTGCAGCAGCACCAGACTCAGCACACCTCCACCCAAACTGCAGTGCGCTGCACAACTGATCTCTCACCCAGAAGGATCCAGGGATCCTACTATTTTGTAAAGTATTAGGTGTAACACAGGAGGGATGAATTTGACAAATTCTGACAGAGTCAAAGTCCCTTAGAGCCTGGACAGTATTTCCAATTTCCTTATTTACTGAAAACCAGTATTTCCTAAACACTGAGGTCTTTTTTTTGTTGTCTCTTAAGAGATAAAAGCCTCAAATAATTGCCAATCCACTCAAATTCTCTGTTTAACAAGCTCTTGAGTAGAGCCTTCTCTTTCAAGTTGTTTTCCTGTTTTGGGCAAACTTCAGTACAGGACAGGCAGGCTCTTTGCATCTAGCTTTGCTCTACTAACCACCATGTGTTAAAAACAACCAACCAACAACAAAACACCCCAAACCTCCAGAACTAAGGGCTTTCAGCTGTGTTCAGTTGTCAAACAGGCTGTGGAGCACTAACAGTTGCAGACAGCATGTATTATGGGGTGATTAATATAGAGAAGGCAGATTGATGATGCTGAGTTAAGCACCAGATTCTGAATTAAAGCTTGTTTTTATGTGCTTGACTGAGGTGTGTTTTATTATAGCATGACACCCACTAGCACAGATAGAGTTCAGGGTCTGTCAGCATTTTCCGATCTAAGTCAGCTGTGTTTTCCAGAGCAGGAAGGAGGGCTGGGCTGTAACTCAGCTGTGACCATCCTCTTGAGTCAGGAGTTTGGCAGACAAGGTCTCCTGTGAGGACAGCAGTGTTTGTTCTGCTAATTATTGTTCCAATTACTTTGACCTTTTTAAAATTAAGGGAGGATTTGAAAGAGAAAAATATGCACAAGCCAAGTTTTCCACAACATAAGATAGTTTCTTTACTTTTACAACTTCAGGTACTGCTTTTTATAGCCATGAGAGCAGAACATGGATGAAATGCTAAGAACACAGTGAAAATTAAGAATATGCCTCTTTATGTATGAAGATAATAAAATAGTTATTTAGATAACTATTAATATTTAGATATGATAAAGTTTGCTTAACTCACGAGATTAAGTAAAATACAAAGATTTCAGGAAAACTCAACTGATGGCAGGACATAGAGATCTTTAGTCTTTCTTCAATGTGGATTACAATATGTGATACTAGTGTGAATCTGGTATTTAACATTTGTCAAAAATTTGATAAGTACAAAAAGAAAGCAAGGATGTAGCTACAGGACTGAACTATCTGAACCATACATTCTGAACCGTCCTTGTCACCTGCAGTTACCAAAGTTAGGCCAGAGCCTGATTATCCCTCACAGCAAATACTTCTGGCATAGTACTTATAACATCTAGGAAATGGCTTGGGTGCCTCAGAACCGTCAGCAAATGATGTTGTACATAATAAAATACTGTAGGGCCTTCCTCTCAAAAGTGATGCTCTTTGGCTAGACCTGTCTCACTCTGGCTCTCCCTAGAGGGCTGTGGTCCAAGGACCTCAAACTGTAGGCAGATAGCTGGACATTCCTTCCTACAAATTGGAGGCTTACTAGCACTCTGCGTCCCTTCTGTGTAGATGTCCTTTTAAATCTCCATTGACTGCCAGGAGCACCTACAATATTTACAACAACTGTGCAATGTCCCAGTAATTTACCTGGGATTCAGCAAGTTTCCCCATCTGTCACACTTTATGCATCTTTAAGAAGTCTCCTAAAGAAAAGACACTTGAATTTCTCTGCTAAGAAAACACAGTGCTAGCCCTGACTGAAGTACAAAACACGTTGCAGATAAGGCACCAACTGATGTCATACTTCCAATGATTAAACCATGCAGCTTAAAAGTAAAATTTTATATATTACAATCTATGTACAATATTCTAAACATTCACTTCAAGCAGGATGCTTATTTGAAGAAGCACTTCTAGCCTCAGTCTAATCTCACAGGAGACTTTATACTTGTGAAAGGTGTTTCACATGGGGAATCAGACTTTCACAAATAAATATTTATGTATCATACCAAGAAAGGGGTCCAGATGGACAGGCTAAGGCACAGGCACTTGCTGAGCAATGTACTTGACGTACTTCTCTTCAGGCATGTGAATGGACGGACATACTGACAACTTTTGGACTTGATAAAAATAGCTGTTTAGAGATGAAATGTGTAAAGAGAAAGGGCTTGGCATTGGTATTTGGTTTAAGGCTGTTAAAAAATCTTGTACTTAAATGGAATATAGGATGTATAGAAAAAATAGAAGTATTAAAAATCTGTCTAAATTACTTCTGTTATTAAGAATTAAATGTGTTCTGAGAAAGATTAAAAATAGAACTGCTTCAGCTGACACAAACTTACTTCTTGCACTTTTAACTTTGCTTGTTTGAAAAAATGAATCTGTTTTTTTTTTCCTTGACAATTTAAAGATTTGAGTGAGAAACATCCTATAGGTTCATATCTAAGTAATCAAAATCAAAACAAGTTGACTTCTAACATCAGGAACATTTACACTAAATTAGATTATGTGAAACAGAACAGAAACAAAACTGCTTGATTGCTCTTGTAAGGTTGTATTTATGCCAGAAATTATTTGGACACTGATTTCACATGTGATTGTGCTCATCCTTCAAGAAGGTGGTTTTTTTTTTTTTTTTTGTTTTTTTTTTTTTTTTAATTTTAATTTACTCAATCCATTTAGAAGACAGGTTTGTTCAGGAAAGTTTTATTCAGAAATTCACTGAGCCCATTAAATGACTACGTCCAAACTTTGCAACTCGTTTTACACTGAGTATAAACATAAATCTTGGTTTGCCTCTTTCTCCTTCCTTTACTGCTACCCCTTATCCAGGGCCAATCTAGACAGGTAATTTAATGAATGCTGAAATAACATTTGCCTGACTAAAGACACTGCTTGAGCCTGCTACAGAGGCATGCGGAGCTTCCATCCCACCCCTCTCCTACAAGTGTCCTATGCTGTCACAGCTCCTCTGTGAGATGCTGTCACATTGCTAAGGCACAAGAAGTTGGAGCCATCTGCTCACTTCAGCTAATTACAGCTTGCTCCTGAGATTTCTGCTGGGGCTCTCCTTTCAGGCATGGTGAATGAGAGCTGAAAGCATTAGAGGAATCGACCGCATTGTCTCACATTTTCAACAAGAATAAAAAGGGATGCCCTTCCTAAACAAGCAAAGTGATATTATTTCAGCTCCCTCAGAAGTGAGTGGCAATGCCTTTCTCTGAAAATGTCTCTTTACTACACATACAAACAATGCTAGGAGAGGTTGAAGTGTCAGAAGTTGAATTTTCAGCTCCTTTCTCTTTAACAAATAATGACAAGCCTCACTCGAGTTCAGCAAAGCATCTCTCTTGCCTTTCTGCTGCCAGGGCATCTTTATGCATTATAGGATCAGACACAATGTTTCCTGACACAGCAAAGTTGCTTCAGTCATGCACTTGAAAAGAGGACCCAGTGAATTTCAGGCCCAACAATTAATACGTATTAAGCCACTCGTGTGTTATATCCTTGCTTTGTGAGCTCCTCCATCGGCACGTTTAGTAGAGGTGTCTCACCACAGTGGCTCTGTGGCCTCATCACAAAAGACGACTGCAGAACTCTGATAGTGAGGTTTTTCTAAGTACCTGAAGTGAATGCACAGTAACATCATTTATTTGTCAATTAGAAACAGAACTGCTGACTCAGCCTAAGAAAACCCATGTTGCATCTGATTAACTTCTCCCAGATAAGCATGACTAACATCATTCCAGATAAACCAACAACGCAGGTCAAGCTGGGAGGGGGTGTGACACTGACATATGTCTATGATGGTCCAGATGGGGCTTCTCCTTAACAATAAGCAGAGCCATTCAGGGAATAATCAGAATAATCCACACACCTGGGGGGATTCTGCTGGCTGACAGCTGCTCTATGAGGGAAGTTTTTTTCCCCTCATACTTTCATCATTATTTCTCATTCACCTGTGTTAACCTGCTGAGTACTGGCCCCTGTGTTTCACTACTGCAGGGCTCTGCGTAAAGCTAAAGTAGTATTTTAGCCTGTAAGGATGGTCACGACGCAAAAAACACAACCCTCACCATTATACAAATGCTCATGTAAGCATATGATGCTATGGTTTCTGTCACCAAAATATCAAGAGCCATCTGCCTAATTATTTCCAAATCATTGAAGTAAAATTTTAATCGTTTTCTAGTTCCTCCACAGTTCATCTGAGCTAGCTCTGCGATTAGATCCTGGAGCATCATTAGCTTGCCACCAGTCTTATTTATGAGTTACTCCATGCACAGCTTGACATTGCAGCACAAAGCACCAACCTGAATTTTGCTGGATTATTCCCAAATTCACTAAAACCTCCTCCTCATCAGGTGCAAAGTGATGCTGAGCATTAAAGAGCAGGCTAAATCTGAGTGTTTCGGTGCTGCTTAGAGTCAGCCAACCAACTACTCTTGGGGGATCCAAACTAATGGATACATCCATTCCTCCAGGGAGACTTCAATGCACTTGTTTATTTTAAACTAGCATCTGTTTGTTTGTCCCAGTTACAAAAAGCAATATATAAGGAAAGTTAAGTTTTTGGAGTGCTTCAAGCTTTAGCTCTCACTCTGGTTTCCAGTCCCTGCCAGAGATGTGAGTTACTGCTCCCTGAGCTCACAACAAGCACGAGGATTGCAAAGTGAGAGGAGAGCAAGCTTCATTTGTAGCTCGACTGCTGAAACAAGGAGCACCAATGTAGTATATCTCTCACTTTAACCTGCATGGGATAAGGACCAGAAGGGGAGTTACTGTAACCTGGTACTGTCATACTGCCTTCAAAAGAGCCACAGCATCCTCCAGCAGCAAAACCTTGGAGATATTGCTCTGAAATACAGTTAGGAAGTTTGGAGACTTCCAAGGAGGATGGATGGGGTTAACTTCCACATTTTGTTCAAAACAAAAGCTTTGAAGTCTAATGCCTGAGGTTCATAAGAGTCACTGAACATGTAAGCACTGCTTTAAGAGATCAACTGCAAACAAAGGAGCATATATTCAGCAGGTAAAATGCTGCAGCCTATAAAAGCCCAGAAACAGTAACTGTTTATAAGAGCTGTACATCTGCTACTTCTCTCTTCAGGTCTTCTGAAGGATGCCCTTCAGGTTCCTTCTCACAAGAAGAAAAAAGAAAAAAGGAAGGTGGAAAAAATGAATGTGAATGAAAAGCTTTAAATCAGAAACACAGGTCCTGAACTCCTTTTTGATAGAGAACTTGGAGTGTGACAGTTCACTAGCCAGAAAACTGACTTCTTTCTCCCACTCTCAGCAGAAGATGAAGATGGTAGATTGCAGCGTTAGCACATTAAATTCTCTTATTAATCCATTCCTGCCAAGAAGCTGATTTTAGGTGAACTTGCTGACAGCTCTGTAAGACTTTCTAGATTAATCTCAGCTAGTGAAGGACATTTGCAAGGGTTTCAGATAGCTCAGATTACAACCTTGGGCTGGAATTCATTTGAGGTTTCTCAAATTCAGTAACCTAGTACAAACAATTCAATTAGAGAATTAGAGAATTATCACCAGTCACAGTTTAACTAGAAAGTTCTTCACACCAAGCTCTTAAATTCCTTTTTCTCAATAAAGGCATTTATTCTCCCTGTCATTCATCATCTACTCATTATTTGCGTGGCTTAAATATTTTAGCAAGTGCTTTAAAAATGTTTGCTGCTTAAAAATTTAGGCAGCGAATAAATATGTCAGATTCATATTTCTTAAGCCCCAGTGATGCCAGGTAACAGATATTAATGGGAACATTTCTCTGCTGAGATCTCACCACAAGAATTATGGTCATGTTGTTGTCAGAGGGCTTAGCATTGGATTGAATCAGTTCAGTGCTCTTAGCACATTGTTCCTTTAAACATCTGTAAATGAATAAGTGTATTTGATGAAAATCTGTCATGCACCAGTCATTTGCGATAGCAGATTTTGAAATTTTCATGTTAGTCTTTCATAATAACACCTCACCCCCCGCTTGCATGGAACATACGCAGGGATGACGGGGATGATTTTACGCACAGAGTAAGGAGTTTTAAGTGTATGAACTGTACAGCAGAGCTGACAGCAGGCCAAGGAAGACATACATGGCCTACAAACTATTCATAGGATACAAAACATAAGGGTTAAGGAAGGCAAATTAATAAAAAGCCCACATCTCATTTAAAGTCCCACACGCCTAGGACTGGCTACACCTGGACATTTGATTAGCACTGGGTTTAGCCAAAATGGAAGTTTTAAAATTACTTTTCAGGAAAAAGCAACTCCTCTTTGGCTGTGGAATTATCCTGGCTTTAGAACTGGGCCTGTTGTACTCTTTCCACAATCTCTCTAAATTTTTGTTGATAATGTGGGTCCCTGAAATATATCTGCCACTAGACAGTAACACACAAATGATCCTGGTTCTGGGGAAAAGAGGAAAACAACAACAAAAAACCTAAACAATAAAAACAAAAGACTAAACCCCACAGAAATTTAAATCAAGAGCATAAGGTGAATATTTGTGATTTCTCCCCTCCTCTCTACCCAGTCACAAAATTATTTGAGGATCAAAGCAAAGGGTCTAAACAGAACCTCAAGTGTCTTTGAAGTCTGTTAAACAGTGGGACATTTTTCATTTTCTCCTCTCTGTTGAGATCAGTCCGACTGAAGTCCTCTATTACCAGACAACAATCCTTTGATGAAGTTACACAGCCTGCTCGGGACATGCCTCAGCAAAGTACATGTTGGCCATCTTCCGAATTCATGCTTCCATGTACAAAAAGCCATGCTGAAAGGTTTACTTCACTACAGAGCAGACAAAGAAAAATAATTTAAGAAGCTGCCTGGTTAAACAAGACCTGCTAAAAATGAAAAATGACATCCCTGATACAAGGCAATTACTGTAGTTTCAGGCACCCTGTCAGGAGCAAGGTTTGAGGGAATGCTTCCTGTGCTTAATTTCCTGCAAAATCACAGGTATTAATTAACTTGACTTTTATAAAAGGTGTTCTGACTTTTGAACACATGCAGATTTCACAGAGGTTTGTAGCCACCTGGTTTTTGGAAACTTATTCTGGGCTCTAGGACCTGACTCAATAGACGTGGGGTGCAGCATAGAGCTGCTGAAAGACAAAACATTTTTTTCTTCCTTCATCCAAGATATTTAACAGCTCTAGTGAGGGAACAAACCATGGTTCAGATCAAGTCTGCTGACATTTCAACAGCAGTAACAACTGCTGTGGACATAGCCAGGGGAAGGAAATGAGGATCAGATTAAGAGCTCACAACCATGCTGATTTTCTAATTGGAAAGCAGGGGAGGTGGGTTAGATGATTTAGATGGTTCTTTGCTTGAATAATGAAGCAGTAGCAGAACTGTGATGCACTGCAAGATTAGAAAGCACTATAGATAACATTTTCCCTGAAAACTTTAGACTTCTTCCAAAATGGAAACCTTTCTTAATATGACAATGAGGCCAGTAAGCCTGGCTCAGGGTTTTGCTCTTCAAATTATTTGGAATAAAATTATTTCTACTAACCTAAAGTTTCTTCTGGTGAAATAAAGTCTTCCATTTCTGTTCATGTCATGTCTCAAATCAATTATTTATCTAGGTATTGCTCATGAAAGCAGTCTGATCCTTTCAGGGTCAAAGCAATATGTCTACTGCATCTCCATAAGCACTATGTTCTTCCCCCAGCCCTTCTCTGAATATGAACACAACTTCATACACATTGACACAGAACCCTCATCAGCTGCTGCATGCCTGCTTACATCTCTTTTCTGTAACCAGGAATATATCTTCATAAATCCTGTGCTGAGCGTTGTTTGACAGGAAGGTGAATTTGTCTGGGCTGTGGTAGCCTCCTTGATGTCACTGGCATGAAGCCTCCATAGGTGCACTGTGATCTCACAGAGCTGCTGCCAGATATTTGTACTAGCAACCTGGGAACTGAAAGCCCTCGCTACTCACACCTGAATATCACCCTGTCTCTCAGCATTCCTCACAATTCTCATTTATGATCTTTCCACGATAGTTACACATGCCCAGCTGTTAATAGACACCGTCACCCCAGCTACGTTTCAGATAAGTGCATTGCAGTAATTAATAGAGGAACAATTTGATTCAAAAGATAGTGGCTTGCCCCAGTACAAAAAATTTGACTGTCACTGCAAGCTCAACTAGCCTTCCATTAGAATATAAGTGGCGTTCAAAGGGGGAATCATACAGAAATTCCTCATCAGTAAAATTATATTAGCCCTTAGTTTGGAGATGAGGCTGGTAAACCAAATTTATCTGCTGGCTGTGGGGTGAAGAGACTTGATAACAGCTTTTTAATTAGCATCAGCATGCAGATAGATGAAACCTCATGAATTACCCGTACTTGCAGAAATAGAGCCTTTGATTTGGAATAACAACACCAACAAAAAGATTTTAACATCAGGAGTACTGGGGACAGGACTGTTTACGAGTACCAGCACCTGTATAAATTATAGCAGAAACAGCTGCAGCAGAGATGAATGTTTGTGAAAATGAGCCTGTTGGAAGAGAAACCCGGTGCCAATTGACTGTTAAACTTCCAGCCAGTTTCCACTCAGATGGATATGAACTACCTCACCTTCACCTTTGCTTATAGGACCTTGATTATAAAACATTTATCACATTTTCATCCCTTGTTAAAGATTATTTCTTCCAGAGGAGCTCTTCATCGGCAAGCATGTCTAGTGTATTCCATATGCCAAGCAAGGGGGAAAAACTGCAGGAGAATGGAAAGCTTACATATTTCATGCAGTCCCTGGTTGCACGACTGTGCTTCAAGGGGCACTCTGCAAATGATACAAGGTTTGAATAAAGCTGCTTCCAAGGAAAAGGAGGCTAAGCTTCTCCTTTTGAACCTGCTAGTCACGTAACTTCTTGGGTGGGAAGAAATTAAGAACCTGAACTTGGCTGTTCCCACAGGAACACTGAAACTGGACTCCTGGGAAAACCCAGCTTCCTCACATATCGAGCTTAATTCACACCCAAGGCTTGAGGCTTTCACAGGCTTCGCAGATACAATGCATTCTTTCTTTGCTGCTGTTCTGTGGAAAGAGAAAAAGCAAGCTATGGGCCAAGAAGGACGAATGCAAAAGCACCTATGGGAATAGGACAGGATCTCACACCCTTTCAGACTATTTTCCACTGAAGAGTTGAGCAGTTGACTTACCCATCTGAGTGATCCATCCAGTGCCCTACAGAGAACTGAGGCCGGCTGGGGCATAAACTGATTCTTAAGGGATTAGTGGGAAGATTTCACCCTACTCATAAGATGTCCAATGCAAAGGACCAGCATCTTTAACACTCTGAAAGAGAAGTTTTTCAGATTAAATTATTTTTACACAGCTACACAGTGTGTAGATTTCCTTTATGGGCATTGAATATTTTCTTGGAATGGTATCAAATGGACACGTTAGGGAGGCACCATCTAACTCTACAGCCCTCTGCTGCTCTTTGAATTTTGACAGAAGACTCTTTTTACTGCTGGCTTTGATCCTCCTATTTGCTAACACATGGAATATTGTAGAGTTTGGACAACCACCAAGAGAACCAGAAAACTGCTGCATTTGTGTATACCTGACGGTTTTGATAACCACTCTTTTCCCCCCAGAGAGTAGTATACTCCCAATGATTCATGAAGCTGATGTGTATTTTCCTCCTGTAGTTACTATGTGTACTCCAAGCTGCTCTTTAAGTCTCCTCCCATAATCCCCATGCATTACATGCAAGGATGTAATGTGCTTCTCGTGCTGCAGGTCTACCAGCATTAGTATCCTGAAACTGGAATATAATGCTCCTGCTGCAGAGCTCAGAAACTGTGGCACAAGGGTTGTGCCAGGTTAGAGACTGAAATCCTTGGGTAAACAGTTGTTCGCAAGGTCCTAAGGCCCATTTCTGAAGCTTACTATAGAGATGGAGTTGGCATCCTGGAAACAAAACAACACAAGTTAGCACCAGCCAACCTAAAACCCAGAAAGCTGCCCCAGGGTCCTGGACCTGACAGTTGTGCTGATTTCTCATTGCTTCTGTGTAAGAGAGAGACTAATGCAGTCTGAGGAAAATGCAGAGCCAGATGGTTTCTAAAGGCTCCAGGAACTGCTGGGTTTCTAAGGCCCAGGTGAGGATGTGACTGGTTCTCAGCCTAAACGCCCTTAATTTGAGTTAGAAAGATAAAGCTGAGCTGGCACTGGGCTGCTCCTGTGGGGGCTGTGTTGTCCTGGTATTGAGAGACTCATTTTTAAGGCTAGGATGCTGGATAGGAAAATACCCAAGGTATCTACAGGTTGTCTCTGCTCCTAAAGAGAGCTGTTAAGTGGGATATTTTGGCATTGATCCTCCACTTGCTGTTCCAGACTTATACCCCAGATACCTGCTGCAGGTAAAATCAATTATGCTGAATTCCCAAGAGCTCTTTTATACCCCAGTGCCAATACTGGGATCCTCTTGTTTCAGTCACCTCCTGACTGCCCTCCTTCCTCTGGGGCACGCTGCAAGCCCATGCAGGTGGCTGTGCCCAGGGTGAGATGGGCCAGGAGGCACAAGCACATGGCTTGGGGTAACTTATCTGGTCCAGCTCTTGGTAATTTAGATCCTTAAATCTGAGGCTCAGGGCTGGCTTTGGGTCCTGCAGACACCAATATTTCAAAACCACCTTCAGCCAACTCTGTCCTTTGCTCCAAGTGTTTTCTGCCCCCATCATTCTCCTCTCTTTGTCTTCTCCCATCAGGCATGCTGAGACCAGTGCTGGTGTATAACACCGCCTGCATTTGGCGGTGCTCTCCTGATGAGGTTCAGCTAACAGACTTCATTAACATTCTTCTTCCATCCAATACCCATCACAGAGCACAGCTTTAAGTTTCCTCCTGAGGCAGGTGAAGGCAGCTCCCACGTAGCTCTTTGCAGAGGCCATTCGCATTGCTATCAAGTTCCTTTGAAAATCCTGTAATACTCCCCTGCCCGCTCAGTACTGAATTTTATGGGAAAAGAACCTGCCTGGGTCTGAAATAATTGCAGGGAGAGAAGAGGCAGCCACACACCTTTCGGAAAAAAAGATAGTTATTTTACATAGTACACAGCATTGCTGTAATTTAAATGATGTCGCATGTAGCTCTTTGGATCTGTCTGCTCCAAGCAATAAACTTCCAGACAATTTTAATGCCATTCAGTTGTCAAACAAAGTAGTAATTTACATAATAGTATGCTACTACTACATCTTTGAGAGGCCCAATTCTTTCCTAAGGCTCCTCGGCATAATGTTTCTGCCTCCAGGAATATTTACATTTTATTCAGTGCAGTGCAGCTCTGTGGGTCACAGTGGATTGAGCTGTCCCAGATGCATTATCCTTGAAACTACTGAAGTCTTTAGTGCTTTGACAGAAGAGATTCCTGGTTTCCAATGGCTTGCAGGTCACTGCTGGCCTCAGCACATGATGGAGCTCAGCCTGTAGTCATGCCCACCAGCTTAGTGATGGAAGCTATCTGCATGTGTTCTCCTGCTTCTCAGCAAATGAGAGGTAACGAGAAGAGCAGGAAATAAATTCCATCCTAAATTTGATTCCTATTCTGCACACTAACAGTAACTTTTACTTCGTAATCAAGTACACCTTTCTCATGCCTTCAAATGCACAGGTGTTCAAGGGGGTTTTCTTCCAGCAGTCACTAGGGAGGTTTGACAGCACTGACCACATCTGTCCCCAGCTGGCATCAGGGCAGTGGTACAACCACACCTGGCAGCTGGCTTTTGGTATGACATCAGGTTATCTGATTAAGGATGTTTGAAATACACATGTTAAACTCTGCTCAGGCTTTCTTCTTGCCCAGCACAACCTGAAGAGAACAACAACAAAGGTGTCTGCAAGAGAGCTGGATTCTCTCCAGTGCCTTGGAAAGCAGGGCTTGCGCTCTGTAATTGCTGTTTCAAGGTTCAAGGGTGGTGTGGGCCAGGTGCCAGGTTACTCACACACTGTGAGGCCCTCTTTGTCTTTGAACAAGAATCACTGGGAAAAGTTTGTAACAGATGATGTATAACCCAAGGAACTTGGAACAGGTCATATAACCTCCTCTTGCACCTGACTTTCTGAAGGTTACCCATGGTGTGAGCACAAATCTGAAGACCCTTGCCAGCCTGGACTATTCTAAAACCGCAAAGAATTCTGTCCTTCACTCAAAATGAAACTATTGAACTTAGTCACGGTACACAATTTCACTCATTGTATATCTGAACTTGCTTATCACATAGAGGCAACTAAGTTCCTACGAGCCTTCTTCGTGAGATGACAAACTTGATTACCTAGAGTTTTATGAAAGCATCTTCTATTTTGGTAGATATGTGACATACAAACTGCTCTGGACAATGCAATTCCCCCGTTGAACCTGAGCTTGAAGGACAGGCTGCTGTGCTTGCCACTTTTGCAACACATTAATTCAGTAGGAGTACAGTGACCCTAAACACATTTCTGCTTCACATCCAGCAGAACAAGGAGGCTATCAAGCAGCATGCTTTCCATGCAGAACTGCTTCTGAGTATATATACTGAATAGCATACCTATGACAATAACATAAGTGCTTGATCGCTAGGTCAAAAAAAAAAAAAAAAAAAAAAAAACATCCTTCTTACTGGCACAGGATACCATACACACAGTACCACAGCTTTACAGAATACATTGAAGTTATTTTCTGTGTCAGAGGATTTCTAGAAATACGATTTCATTCCAGTTTTCCTTATGTCTTATTGAGTACTCTGCATCTTATAGTTAAGCTGCATATATCTCAAAAACACCCTAAGAATAAAGAAGGGGAATCACCATCTTTGGGAAAGGAAAAAGTGAGACAAAGCCTGAAGGCTGGAACACACAGCAGCACAAGTCAGCACACATCCCCATCCCCCCAAAAGCCACGTTTCAGCTTGTGAAAAATCAGCTTGAAGAAAAGTCACTTGTGAAACAGTGCATGCACATGATCAGCCAAGAACAGCTCTATTGCAGAATTATGTTTAGCTATCTCAGAGTTTACTTTCATGAAAATCTAATCCCTGTTCTCTCAGTAGGGCTGTCTTGGCTCAGTGCTCTGATAACCTTGCTCTGAATCCAAGTAGTTGCAGCTCACTACTTCCAGTACGTATGTTGTTTTGTTAGGTGTATGCTTAGCATTTTAAGAAGTACTGCAGTCATTAATGAACAGAATTTCAATCTGCTGTCATCTAGCCATGTAGTTGTGGGTACCTTTTACTTGTCTGCTGTTAAATCCCCACCTCATGTTTCATACTGGGTTCCAGGTATTATAATTACTGGTATTACATATAAGCATATTGTAAAATAACATTCTACATCTTGCTTCAGCCAGTCTCCAATTATAGAAGCTAAAGCTGAAGTCCTCAATCAAATAAAGTTAAATAAAACCATATTTTCATTTTCTCATTTGCATAGCGATACTCAGTCACTTAGGCATATATCCAACTTTAGGGAAAGACATCTTAGAATACACAAAGGTTTTAAAAGCAGAACAACAACAACAACAAAAAAATCATCTTTCACAAGACCCAAGCAACCCCAAATAACAGGAATGCTGAAATGGCTCAGCCCTGTCCCATTAATTCAGCTCTTGCCACTAAAATAAGGCTTTAAGTAATGTGTATTTTTTCTCATGTTGATACTTCTTACACACTCCTTCGCATTTAGCACTGAGAAGACAGACTAAGAGGGAGCATACCTGAAAGACAAACTCATGTCTTCAGCTTTTAAATCTCTCCTACATCACAGTTTAAATTCCCCATGAAAGTAACCAGTAAGAATCCTCATCAAGGCAAAAATATCTCACTTTGAATGAAATTCCCACTTTGCCAGGGAAACTGGAGCACTTATTTCAGTGTGATCCAACCTTGTTCCTTTCTATCTCTTACACCATATATTTCTTAGAAAGGTGGGGAATCACAGTGTCCTTCTGGCACAAGTTTTCTGGATATACAAGTGTACATGAAAAAAAACAATTTAAAATTCAGTCTTAGTACATCAGAATGTTGGTGCTAGAATGCAACATAACAAAAAACCCCATCTAATTTGACATAAGGATTTTTGCCCTTCCTTACGTACCCAGTATATTCTGTAGTAATCTTTCTTTTTTCCTCTTACTGTTTGTGGAGATGGCAAAGGTGAAACTGATGCAATTATTAAATACAGATTGTGTTTTAGATATTTTGCAAGGTTGCCTAAACCTTGGAATAGCTGATGATTTGGTAGACATAAATAGATGAATCAACATACAGTCATTTTTCAGAATGTTCAGCTATGAATTGGTGATTAACCTTTGAAGCATACTACAAAGAAAAGTGGCTGATTCTGTCTCATTGCCTTCAAATCAAACCTGCTCATCCTTCTATGCGACACACTATAGCCAAGACCAAGTAATTGTGTTCAGCGCAGAACTATCAGCCTGAAATCCTTCATCCTATTCTTCATAATAGAAGAGACCATATATGCGTATAATCTGTTTCAGCTGAGCATATATAACATTTCTAGCACCTACAAGCTGATAATTTAGTGTCCAATTCACAACCTTCTGATGCATTTTAAGAAAAATCAAATGCTGCCTAACACTGTGTGGAAAAATTACAGTTTGTTAGTATTGCCACATTCCAGGCCTCTAGAAACTGTACATTGATCTTTAATGTTGAATTTTTTTTTTTAATTTTTTTTTTTTTTTTCAAATGCTTCACATCAAATTCAGTAGATATCAGCTTCTCCTAGGTGGGAATCATTCAAATTGGCAGCCAAAGAAGTTGTACTGACAATTCTGGACACTGATGATTAGGCATTGAACAGAACAGTGGGAACATCATCAAGTACTGGCAAAAAGCACCATCACATCC
Source organism: Heteronetta atricapilla (assembly GCA_011075105.1). Lineage (NCBI taxonomy): Eukaryota > Metazoa > Chordata > Aves > Anseriformes > Anatidae > Heteronetta > Heteronetta atricapilla. The sequence continues at coordinate 12,357,143 of CM021745.1, read as the reverse complement.
TTTTTAAGGGGAGAAAACGCTATTTCATGAATAACAAATTGATGATATTCTTCAATGGTACATTTTTTTTTAACTTATTTCCTTAAAGCCTAAGTAAAGCAAGCAAAAAAAAAAATCAGGATTTGTAACAGTTTTAGGACTTGTTCTTCATATGGTGAGTTTTATAAAAGGGAAAAGCGATCTCAGTGTCAAAACGTGTATCTAAAGTTGATGAAAGGGACATTGTCAATGCCATCTCTAAGTTTGTTCACTGCTTTCAAACCTCTAATGTCACAAAGCAAGTAAGAATACTCTTAAAATCCTGTAAGCCCAAGTTTCCACCCTATCAAGTGTACATCTGAGTCTCTAGTCCACAAAACTCAGCCAGCTGAAAAGATTCACATAGCTGTATAATATAAAAAAACAAGGAGAGCATCAATTTTCTGGAAAATATGTACTCCTTTTTGAAACTAGGAATGTCTACTACATCCAGAGGTTGTTGCTTATTACTCAGAATTAAGAAGAGGATGTGATCTGGTTGAATGAAAGCATAGTCGGGAATGAAGAAACCGCTGAGAGCAGGCAGAGAAAACAGATCCATGAAGCTTGAAAACAAAATCAGTCCAAAACTTCTGCAGAATTAAAAATACCTGGATGCTTACATCCCACACTAGGACCATATCTGATGAATAACAACTAGCTCATACGCTCTTACTGCCTGCCTCCAAAGATCCAATAAATAAATTCAGTTACACGCAGCTTTTAATGTGGCTTCTGTAGTTACTGATGAGTATGGGCAGAAGCCTTTTATTATACATCTGACACCAAAGAAATAAATTTTTTAGCCCTTTTTTTGATCCACATCTTTCTGAAACAATTTAGAGGCTTTAAAAATGTGGCAAATATAACAAAGGTTAGAACTCAGATATCTTTGCTAGATGACTAACCCTGGTATGTGGTGATAAAGTCAATAGGCATACTGAAATGGTGTTCCAGGCTTTTCTATTGCTCATTTTGAAAAACAGAGATATGTGGTTGACACCCTTGATGTACCTGCTATGTCAAACTCAATCTTCTGGGACAGAAGCCAGGGTGATGGATTTGCTTTCTACTTGACCTTGAAGAAGTCACTTGACCTTTGAGCAACCACACTAGAAAAACAGGTTAATAGAAGAACTTTAATGAGAACCAAATGCTGTATCAGAACTGAATTTTCATGAGTTCATAAATTATAGAAGCCCTACCCTAGTAGCAGAGGTGGCAAACTATTATAATTCAATTTCAGTTGATGTTTCAGAATCCTGTTCCAGCATACAGAGATCCACTGGGAATCTGAACAACTTTTATAATTATTTTGTTCCATTTGAATACCAAATAATTCACTGATTTGCTTCATACCTCAGATAAGGTCTCTAGGTCTGATTTTTTCTGTTGTCTGTCCCAGCAGGCAGTGGGTGGTGTTATACCCAAATATCCTTATTATGGCTAGGTACCATGTTTCACCCAGTGTGTATGTGGTTGAAGTACAGAACAACTAAAAACCAAACTGCCTTTCAAATCATGTACAGCCTTGCTTGAAGCATTTTTTCCACCTGCTCACTGTTTTAAAAAAATATAATCAACCTATAAAATATTAAAGGCAACTGCTAAATGGCTTTGTCTTGCATTTGGTGAAAGATTTTCAAGAACATCCCGTCCCCATTCTCTTCAGCAGCTGTTGGCAACTATAGCATGTGGAAAAATACTTTTCACAATACTTTTCTTTAAAAGTTATGTTATTAATTTTGCTTCTCTAAAATACAAGTGAATACATGCACAAAAGCATGTAAACAAACAGCAAATTTCGTAGCCTATTCGCCTTTCTTCTTGGCTGGCTGATACTGAAAGTGAACTGCTTGCTTCTTTGTCAACATGGAGGCATTGAGGCCTAGGAAACACCCAGACAGTATAGATACCCAGGACCCTTTCTGATAACACCCTATTTATTTTTCTCTTCTCCCTCCAGCATTGCTTTTTGGGGGAGAAAAAAAAAAAAAAAAGGCAGCCATGGGTAGCAGACGGCCCGATACACTCCAATACTCATGTCACACGCAATGATGTGCATAGGAACAAAGCCTGTCCTTCCAACCCATGACCTCGCAAGCTCAGCACTGCCTTCTAAGTTATTTAATTCTCAAATCAAGCTTAATACTTATGTGGGGGAGAATTTAGTTTTCCGATGAAGGCTTACATAGCAGAGCTTACAGTACACCTACAAGCTTTGTTGGGGCTGTTCAGCAGAGAGGTGAATACTCTGCTGCTCTGTTAATGGCTATGGGTAGTTAGTCATCAGGCATTAAACAGCTGTCATTAATAAAATCTCTGCTATCTATCAAGTTCTAAATGCACAGCGAAGTAGTCTGTACTATGGACAAAAATACTGCCTTCTGGACCAGGTGATAGGAGCACAAGATGTTTCAGTTTACTTTCATTTTATTATCTCAAGAAACTGGCATTCTTGCTGTTTGGATCAACCCTTATGAAACACCTGCTAGGTTTTAATTAAAATAAAATGGAATGCAGTTGCAGGAACAGGTGGAAGGAGAAGATGATATACCATACAGCTCAAATCCCTCCATGTGTTTGGAGACTTTGCAAATTCCCAGCTATCACATCCATAAAACAGCTACAGAATGTGTCAAGGCCATTTTGATTGTGCACAAGAGTCTGGTTAAAAAGGCATCTACCTAGCTGGGGAACAGCAGAATGATAATATCCACACAAGCCTTACATTGCATGCAGGTAATGACAGGTGTAATGGATTCTCGCTTCTGATGTAGTACATGGTGATATTTTCTAGTTGTGAGAAGCTGATTCAAATCACTCACAGTAAAATGTTAGACATCAAAACAAGAGGCAGACATCAAATTATATGAAGCATACAAGTGTGATCTTCAAATGTAGTAATGCCTGAGTACAATTCCTATCTTATCCTGAGCTATTTTCCCATCATTTGTTGCAGTCCACAAGATGCATGGCACTGTACACCTCTAGCCAACAGCTGAACACAGCAGGCCAGGATTAACAACTTCATTGCAAATTTTGTTTATGGCACAAGAGACAAGTGGAGCTCTTCAGCAGACCTCTACACCTCTTGAACTAGACATACAACTAATTGCCATCTGTATGTTGCAAAAAAATGGGAGGCAATGAAGAGTTCAGGGTCAGGTTTCACACAGTCCAGGCCTTGGCATAAGAAAAAAGTAATTGTGAAACATGCGTAGCAAGCAGCTGGTGTACAAGCCAGGACTATGCTATCATTTATGAACAATTTAGGTTTTGAATGACTTAAGTGAACTTACAGAGCTAGAAAGTCTGGCCCATTGTTGAGGAACTTTTAATGCTGATTGCTTTATACTAGTTCTGTCTTTTAAGCATTGGCTTGTGTGCTTACTGTCAGTGAGCCTGCAAGGTATTCATCCTTTAGCGGGTAATTTCTTTCTTCTAAAAATTATAGTTCTAGAACCAAAAAAAAACCCCACAACCAAACAAAAATTTCTCATATAAAATCCAAGAAACTCTCTCATTTCCCCGAGGAGAAACTCAAGTCATGAACTTTTCCAGTTGTAAATATACTACTGCAGAAGACCTTACAATATATTGTATTCACGAGTAGATAGAAACTATTAATGCATGAATTATTTATCTTTACTAACCTTTTCAGTCCATCAGGTTGAAGCATTTCAATGTTCTAAAATACTTATAAAATACTTAATACTTAGAAAAGAGGTGTTCTGTGTATAAACATTCACTGTTTCTGAAATACAATGGACAAAATCAGATTTTTTGCTTTCAACACAGTAAGAGTCCTTTAAGGACTTTTTTTTTTAAAAAAAAAATCAGTTCAGTTACAAAGGATATGGGAAGAACGCATCCCATGATGCATTCAGAAGAGCTCCTCATTTCAAACAACTCCAAGAATTGTTTTGTATACTGTACAACATAACAGATGGAGGTAGAAGTTTGAGCTGCTAGCTACCTGCTAGTTCTGTTTGCTGCATGCTTTTTACAGGAGGTTGATTACTGGTTATTGTATTTTGAAATGCTTGACTCTGTAATTTGGTTGGAGAAAAGACTGCAGTTTCCACTTTGGTTTAGAAAAATTAAATGGCGTTTTTTTTTTTTTTTTTTTTTTTAAAAAAAAAAAAAAAACACTCTGTAGAAAAGCACACGGAAACTCAGGGAAGTTTCCCTTTCCAAGGCATGCAAACCAGGGCACCAGCAATGTGTTGAGAGTCAACAAACCCATCAGATCTGGGATCATAATTGAAGTGACTTCAGAATTTTAGAAATAGTTTGAAGACAGCAGAGGGTGAGGATGGAAGGACAATGTTGGTATAAGCCAGATGCCAACCTAACCCAAACATGTGCTGTTCCACCTAAGGGCAAGGAAGTCATGGGCTCCAATTACTGACAGCAGGTCACTCAGCATATTTACAAGCACATCTGTGCAATTTCAGTCCATGATATAATACAGAAGCAAAGCAATTGAGAATGGTTGATTCTGACCTCCCATATTGAAGGCTATTTCTGTAACTTTCTCAAATCTATTTCAACATGGAGTTTTTGAGATTTTGCTTAACTCATTTTTTTGCGATAGCTTTCTCATGACAAAGCAGGTTGCACCAGCAAGAGGGGCCCTCTTGCACTCATGTTTTCTCTCACTCACACTGCAGTCTACATCTGTAAATCACTTTTTCCCTGGCAGCTACAGCGATTGATTTTCTGCTGGTTCAAATGCAAAGTAGTAACATTTGATCTGGAAAATCCATTTAACAAGTTTTTTAATCAGCTTACGCTGTCACAAAATGTGAGTAATGCACATTTTTACGTGACATGACAGCAGGTTTATTTTAAAATGTGAATCACCTCCAACATTAAATGAGGGAAGTTTATCTCAAGAAACCTTAAAAACAATGAAGAAGCATGAAGTGCTACAGCCTGGTAGGAGTTAAGCTCCAAGGTAAGTATCTTTAAAGATCTGGGCCTGCTTTAACCAGGTTCTTCAATGCGCTGACCTGTCTGCATATACTATACTCATGCATGCTTTGTATAACCACTATGTGATGACTTTACACTCTTAATTAACTGGTGTGATAGTTATTATGATACAGAGAGGAAGAAGAAAACCTTTTGATCCTTGGCTGTTATTGGCCATGATCATCTGCAAAGCCAGGTGTTCAAGAACAAAGAAAATCAGTTAAAATAATGGTCATGGGGCAAGAAGAAAGGGCAAGAAAGTCCAGCCCCAAGTTTCTACATAACGTAATTACACTTCTTGTCACATGTTGTATCTGATACTAATGCAGAATTTCAGTTATTAATGTCCACGCTTCTCTTGGCTAGTGCTGGTAGCCTAGGCACTCCACTGTCATTTTCCTCTGGTTCTGAGAAACAGAAAACTAACGCTTTTGCTTAGTAATGAAAAGCTGTCCTGTGAAACAAGACAGCAGCATGAATAGGTGCAGAAGAGATCCTAAATGTGATTGCAAGATGTTGTTTTCATGATACTACAGTTTCTACACATGCACATAGGAAAGTTAGCTACTTACATTACAAAATAAAAAGAGATCCTAGATTTTTAAAACTTCTGAATGTATATAATTTCCATTCTGTAATTCAGTCCCGAGTACTTTAAGCTTATTGTCTGACTAGATTAAAACAGAAAAAAGCACTAAAATCTATTGGCTCTGATGTTGGAAAAAAATATACTTTTGGACTCTGAATGTACAGAATTTCTTAGTGGGCAAGTTCTGGGATTTGAGGAATACAAAGGGCTGCAAACATTTCAAAGGTCAGAAACTAACTCATACAACTGAAGTTACTTAGGATACTTTGCCAGAGAAGATTTTATTCCCTTCTCTCACCCTTTCAGGCAAGTTTAGTAAGCTTTCCTCTTAAATACTTCATTGCAGAGGCCTTGAGACATAGTTTCCTGTTTATAACCTGCCTCAGCCTGGGCTAAACCCTCCCATGCACTGCCAGTGCTCCTCTGCCAGTCCCATTCTTCGCATCCTGGAGACAAGCCTGGAACCTGGAACATTACACACAGGTAGCTCCTGGCTTCCCCAGCGAGCTCAGCATGAGCTTTACTTACACCACCGCTTCCCAACTGCAAAGAAATGTCTTAAACAGCTTCAATTCCCAAACCTAACACTTTTTACTAAATCAGAACAGATTGCCCTACTTTTTACATCCTAGTAATTGTCCATTAATAAATCCTGCTCCCACTCAGCCTTACCCTTCAGTTATCCAGCAGCATCGCTGGTACCAGCGAGATTCAATTCAGAATTGCTCTCAGGAGGGCAATAAGAAGCAGGCAAGCAGATGAAGCTTTTGCCCTTGGCCGACATCAGTGATAATAGTTAAGTGGTAATGTACTGACCTACATCCATCTCCTCAAGTGTGATCTAAACAAAGCCTTGAATGCCAGCATTCCAGTCCATCTTTCAGCCCCAGTCTGTTCATACGTATCAAAATATCATGTATTCAGAATTAGTTTTTTTTCCCTCCAGAGCCACTGGGGTTGGGACCCAGGAAAACCATATGAGTAAGTAAAAAAGCCAACAGTTTCTGGGCTTAAGGAAAGGCTGTTTATTTCTGCTTAAAAAGTAGCCTTACTTATCTGCTTAGCCAATTATCTTCCTGCATACCAATTAAAATAGCTGATGTTGAAGCGGCCTCAAGTAAGAACCAATTTAATATGGGCCGGCCCCCCCCCCATTTGTATCAAACTTAAGAAGCACCATATTTTGAGGCCTGGATTTACATCTGCTTAACTTCAGCTATTTGTTGTCCTGTGGAAATTACAACTGAAACAAAGGGAGCTCCAAGCCATAGCTAAATGTGAAGCTGTTCCCAAGCCCTCTCGTGGTGCTCGCTGTCACCTACACTTCAGAAGCAGCAAGTCACTGCAAAGATGCAGAAGGCAATCTCTGCCTGTGAAACATGCTCAGCAAGAGACAGTTCTACATGTGGGCAAGCATCGATGGAATTCTGCCTCTCTGTGCCTCCAGTGCTTCATCTACATTGCAGAGAAAGCAAAAGATACAGAAAGGGCTTTTTTTTAATAAATAAATAAATAAATAAATCTCTCCCCCAACATTCTAAATACAAATACCTTTCTCTCCAAAGGACTAGTTTTTCCTTTTTTAAAGAAAAAGGATTTTTCAGCTGTTTAAATATTTACATTGCTTATAACCCTCTTCTTTCTTTGTCACCCCATTGTGCTGACAGTCCCTCTCTCCATGAGGTTGTAGCAGCATTCAAAAGAAAACCTTTAACAGCATACTAAGGCCTGTACATTCGTGCTGGTTTCCTCAAAGCTGTTTGTCCAAACCAATATGAGGACACATGATGACAAATCAATTTTAGTTAAAAGACAACTTCATTTTAGACTGTATCTAAAGGATTCATAATAATCCTTTCCTCCCCTGAAGTGCTATATAACTTATATGGAAAATATTAAATGTTGCATGTTCACAAAAGTCAGAGTCTATTCCATTCTCAGACTGCCACTAGATTTTTTAAAATTATTATTTAAACTGTTGAGAATCCAGAAAAGTCACAAACTGAGGAAGTTTTTGAAATCCAGTTTTTTTTTTTTTTTTTTTTTTTTTTTTTTTTTTAAAGCAGAGGAATTATAATAAGGAGATATTTTCTTCAGGGAAAAAGCTTTGTAGCAAGTGTCACCCATTTGATCAGCATGCTGCTTTGTTCATCTCTACTCCTTTAAAAAGGCTAACAGAAATAATTTCTTTAGAGAGCGCACACAAAGATAAACGCAACAGAGTTTTAGATCTCCAGTGAATGTGCTTATCAGCCACTTTCAAAGGGCATGGAAATGAAATAACTCATTCTACTTCATCAGCAGATTGGGAACAATTCAAACACTTTGGCCCTGCACGCATCAGATTTGCACATCCATAGCAAAAGGGTTACAGCAGCATGCATTTGGATTTCTTTTCATACAGTTTCAGCAGGGCTCGCAACTTGTTTTCTATCTGCTTTGCAGCATCTCAGAGAGAGGGTTCTTCTTGAAAAATATACTGAAAATCCAAATTCATGACCAATCTATATGTCCACCTGACTGGTGCTAAATTCCCACTATTTCAAGCCATGATATTTAGGGGGAAAGTGACAGAAATAATCCACGAAGAAGAATTTATCAAACGTTGTTCTGAACAGGATTGCATTTGCTGTAGAAATGCCTTACTCTTGGAGAAGATGAGGGGGCACAATTCTCTCTCAAACTGCACGTGGCAGGTATTGCCACCACTAGAGTTGAAGGTATGGCTGTAGATTTCTTTGAGCTAGTGCTACACTGGCTGGTCCGAGTACAGAAATGCAGTGCAGTAACTGTTTATATTCTTAATTCATTCACTTAAGCTCCAAGCAGATTTTACAGCATAAGCAGCTTTCTTACTGGCTCTTGACAAGAGGTCTGCCTTTCTAGGATACTAGCCCTCTTCTTCTGGCCACTTCTGGCCCACTGTGTTCACCACTACTTACCCCAGTTTCTGTGGCACTTGTTAATTCTATCACCTGCTCTTCCAGACTGTGTTAAGAGGACTGCATGCATTCAGTGGCATTCCAGACAAGCTGACTGTGATTATCTGACTAATTTAATTTTTCCAGACATTTTCTGCAATTTTACCCCAGAGCATTCACAATCATTTTCACATGCATTTGTATCCAGAGAAGAGATTAAAAACCCATGAAAAATTCAAGTGTTTGATGCTCCCAAAGATGATCTCAAATTGCAAAGCTTTCCCAGTGAAACTACTGTACTGGCTTTGGCAGAGAAGCTGACAAGACTTACTACAGCAAGTATCACCCTATATATTGATTTAAACTAAAGGTCATGCTGAACCAAGCAAAAAAGATGACAATCAGTGGGAAAGTGGTATGGAGACCACTCCACCATAGAGAGGACCATTCTGCCAAAGACTGCTGTATGTATGTGATTTTCTTTCTATTGAATACCACCATTCACTCTCCTCATGTATTTTCCCCAAAGACAGAGCTCTGCTCACCATTTGTATTTACATACAAAGCTCTGTTTGCCTTAGATGAGACCTGGCAAGATCTTATGATCGAAGAATAGTTAGGATAGGACTTAGAAAATAGGCTTATACTTCATTAACCATTGCTTGTGCCCTCTTCAGTTTCACTGCTAGCATGTCACTACTCTAAGAACTTGGCTTTCACTCCGTAGGGTCAGTAAGAACACTTCTGAAGGGCTTTATGAAGGAGAATGATGCTTTGCATTTCAAAGCATTAAATGAAAACATGTAGAAGCAACAGACAGTTATTAGACAGGCTCTATTTGACACTCATTAGCACAATGCTCTGGCAGGAATCCTCTCCATGCATTTTAGCCCACTGCAACCCTTGTAATGCTGTGGCCTTCTCTAGGCCCCAGTGAAACAAGGAAACCTAGAAAGCAGAAGCTATAACCACACACCTCCACTGCAAAACCAAATGTTCCTCCACCTAAATTCAAGCCTAGCCAGTAAAACTGTCCCCATCTGGGGAGCTAAAAACACAACTAAGTGCTTATCTTGCAGTTACCTGCATTTTAAAGACTCTCGCTTTTTCTCTTTTAAACTGTTGGTTCTCTGCCTCTCAGCTACTTGAAGGCAGGCTCCATGGAAAATGCTTTGGTAAGGCAACCACAGCCAAGCTCTAGCCAGGGTATGGAGCTGCGTATATCTGGAAATGATGTTTTATTGGTCAGTGCTAAATATCAGCCTTGCTGAGTCTGGTATTCCACAGCTGCTTGCAGTATTACTGTGATGCAGCAACCTTGTAATAGCTATGTTACTGCTTTCAGCACCTGCCTCAGTGTGTAAGCTAGACTTATTTTACTGAAAAATAGAACTGTCAGACAAGATAATGTGCCATTACATTCTGCCTTTGGGATGCTACAGAACTTTTTTTTTTTTATATATATAAAATCTATCAGAAGAACATAGTGCATCAGCAGACATGAATTCCTGCATGCAATGGTTCTGAATGGAAACAGTGCTGCTTCACAGATGTGGTTGCATAAATATTTCTGATCAACTCTTATTACTCTTTGCTACCCAGTTTTCCAGAGACAAGTTATACCTGCTCCTGAAGTACCATGTTTTAGAAATATTGCTCTATATATAGGGGCCTGATTAAGGCTTACTGAAACTAATGCATAAGTTTCCACTGACAGCTTCTTTTTTGCTGGGTCAATTTCAAGCATTTTAGCAAAAACCTGCCCATTTATATAGCCTACTGTCTAATCTTGGAAGAATACTTTTGCGACAAGCAATAATCAGCCAATCTCAATACCTCACAATATCCAGTGAATGAAACTTGTAGTTAATATCTTTACAAAAAACCCTTAGTACCATTTAATTCTTAAATAGGAATTTTTTCTTTCCTGACAATGAAATACAGAAGAAAAAAGATCTTATAAGTCTATAATCAAAAATAGAAAATGCAACCTTGTAGGATAGTTGCAAAGGAGACAGTTTTTCAGGCAATGAATATAAGCACAAGTTCAGAATGCAAGTAGTCACAAGAAAAATCAATGTAAGGGCTGAACACTTCTCTTGACACTTTTCTTTTTTCTGAATAGCTCTCATAAATTAGTTTTTAGCTTCTTGGAGTGCTTTGCTTCACAGAAGATTTAGAAGTGCCTGGATCCAACATTCTAGTCACTCCCCAGAAGATAATGTACTTGCTCATCCACAGAAGAATTATATAGAAAGCAAATTTAAAAATGCAAGATCATATCAAATCAAGTAGAGTCAGTCTTAAATATTCATGTCTTATGTCATAAAGGTACAAAATGATAAAAAACACTCCCTATAGGCAATTGAAAAAGCAGCAACTTGGCAAGCAATTGAGAAAATCATAGCCCTGGTTTATAGGTCTGCTTGAACTTGCTCAGCAGATGGTTGAGGTTCCCATTCCATAGAGAATGTAGTTGTGTCCAAATCCCATGGTTTCTAACTGGCTACTGTCTTCACTTATATGTCCTGTGTCACAAGGCTGTCAGGAAGGTGAGCAGAGGGATCGACTTTATAGATCATTAATGTGGACAGTCCTGAGAAGCAAGAGTGGTCTTTGTTCCCTCTTTGCAGGCACCATCAGCTTGTAATAGCTACCAGGGACTGAATGCAACACATTTGTTTAGTAAGGATCCCTAAAGCCCCTTTGCATGCTGGAGTCTTTCCAGGCCAAGTCCTAATTGTCTACTAGTCAGTGCCACAACAACATTGACTTGAGACTAAATTTGCTTCTTAGCACTTCAGTCAACAGCACTGGATGAGAACTGATCCCTGCAGGGGACTCTAGCTTACACAGCCAGCCATCGTTGGTCCTGTCCATTTCATTAATGCAAAGCAGGAACTTCATTTTATCAAAAGCCTGAGCTGCCACCACTCTCCCTTTCTCTTATTTTCACTTCATCATGGTTCAAGTTTCTTTGTCTTACCACAAATGATTATTTGCTTTTACAGGAGTCTCTCATTACAAAAGATTCCCCCCTCCTTCAGGCACATTCATTACTAGGTAGTTAAAAAAACAACAAAACCCAAGTGCAGCGTGCCAATCAATAGTGGAATTATGAGAATTGTAATCTACTCTCCCCACCCTAATGAGCTGATGAGTAAATAACTGTCAGGCCATTGCACTGTGCTATTGATTGTGGCTTCCCACAGAGCTGATATGCTGCATAGGTACCTGCTGCTAAACAGGAAGGATCAATATGGCAAACTTCTGAAAACACTAAAGAAAGATTTTAGGTTTCTTAGATGCTTTCTCACATATGCTAGGGCAGCACATCTCGGTGCTGGATCAATCTTCACTCAGTCTTGGTTGTTAGATCACACTTCCCACCCTGCTTTCTGTGTTTCACCTTGGAAAGGTTAAACATACTATGTAAACAGCTAGTCCCCTGGGACAGAGAAGGCTATTTAGCAAGAAGTGAAGTTTATAGCAGATATTAAAGCAGGTGGCTGAGAAAATTTCACCTGCAATGGGTGCCCCAGAGAAAATTTCCTAAGGGATTTAAGCCTTACCTGCCTCCTACACAACACAGCCATCATGTCACACACATCAGCTTTCCATTTCGCCAAGAGTCACATTCAAAATTGCTTTACTTCCAAAAGCTTTGAAGGGTCTTCTCCACTGAATGTCATTTTTTGTCACTCCTGTTCTCCACTCTATCATCCTTCATCCTTCTCCACTCTATCATCCTTCATCTATCAACCATTCAGGGCAAGACCCTTATCTTCTGTCTTTTTTTTTTTTTTTTACACATTTCAAGTCTCAGTTGAAAAAATTATTTCCCCTTCTAGACCTCAACTTATTTTTTTTTTGTCCTCTGATCCTATTATTTACTTGGATAGACCAGTTTTCTCAAGGCCTCTCATAGGTTTTGCCCTCAGCTCCTTGAAACTAGGCACAGACAGATATCAACCTGGAATGCCAGTTCTGAACTTTCTGGCACAGAACCTTTCATTACATTTAAGAAGTTACTTTTCACTTGAACTCTCATATTTTTACCCTTTTTTAAAGCTCACTTACAGGCATTAAAATCAGAATGAAAAACATTTTGCTTTTACTGAAAAAATATAGTTCGCATTTTAAAAATTTCCAAGGTGTGAAAAATTGCAAGAATCTTACTTCATTTGGAGATCAAGAAAACTCAAGGTCAGGGAAGTTCTTGAGAAATGTTAAATCCAATTCTTACATAGTTTTACTGCAAAGATAAGACTTAAATGATTATGTGATTATCATCTGATGAACTCAGAAGTAGATATACCTGAAGCTTCAAGTGGAGAGCACAAATCTCCAGATAATTAGCTAGTGACTTGAGTCCCTCTTTGATATTATGCCTAGATCAGCAACATATGGAAACATGCTGTTCTCCTTCCTGCAGAGCTGACATTCTGTAAACACAAGCCATAAGACTTGTCTTATATTTATGTATTGTATTTCAGGATTCCTCTCCATGAGATGAGAGGACTATCATCTCTATGGACTAGCAACACCAATATACTTAAGTTGACCACACGTTTTCCATCAGAAATCAAAAAGTTTTTTTTTTTTTTAAATGAATGAACAATTTGGATAGAATTTCTCAAATGGGAGAATCCAAGAAAATTTTGGGGGCTTGTCAAACAGACAACACTGTAGTTTTGAAACACTAAAAGCTTTTACTTGCATAGAGAGCCCTGATGTACCATACTTATTTTCAAGATAAATTGGTTACAAAGTTTGAGTCAGCACAAGTTACCACTTTGATGCTTAGATCTGTGATAGAAAAAAACTTCCAGAACAGGGTTTTCCACAGTACAGAATTTATATTCCATGTACTTGCTGTAACAATTCTCTTAGGCAGGTACATATCTTCACAACTAACATCATGGCTTTTTGAATTTCTTATATGTTATGGATATTTGGCTTTGTCACATACTTCAGAAGTCTGCCATTGCAAGAGTATTTTCAGTAATGTCAACCTCTTCCTGTTCAAACAATTTAATGATTAAAAGGGAAGTGGATTAGACAAGGCATTCTATCCCTCCCTTTTACACTGCCTCAAATTGGTTTATCACACAGAAGATCTTTTCAGCACTTGTACTTGTCTCCATTAACATGCAGCAGAGGAAATTTTAAAAGTGATCAAGGGGACATGTGGAGCTCTTCACTTTAAACAAACAAGAAAGCTCTACATTCAGTTCAGAAAACAGGGAATAAAAAGAAAGCTTAGTCAAGGTAAAAGGGATAACAGCATACAGAGGATAAGTTATCAGGAAAGAAGACCTTGAAGCAAAGCATATTTTGTTCATTTCAATAAAAAACATGAGATTCTACACAAGATGGAAGATTATTGTTTTCTTCTCTGACAGATTCATGTCTATAGCTTTATTTTTTTTTTTATCTAGCTGTACTATAATCAATTCCCTTTTTCAGTCTCTACTCCTAACCTATAGATCTCAAGCCCCAGAAGCTAACATTGAAGGTACTCAGGAGATGCTGTCAGCTCTGAAATAAAGAAAAAACTGGAAGCTGTAAGGTATCTATGAAATGAACAATGGACTAAACAACAGAATGAGCCCAAAGCTATTTCACAGAGCCAGAGTCCAGGCTCTTAAACTTGATATAAACAGCTGGATCACAAAACAAAAAGTCTTGGTTCTTAAGGGACAATTTATTGTAGTCAAGGCTCCCAGTGTATTACTCATGCCATGTATCAAAAAATTTAGAAAATAAAACACTCTATGGCCTAGTAACATTCAGCACTTGTGTAAGGACACATTAAGACTTTGGTATATGAATTAAGCAGATAGATCTAATCATGCAAAGTACAAGTGCAGCATCTACTAATCTAGGAGGAATACACCCACATTTTCTCTAGGCAAAAAGTGATATATGATCACAAAGAACAGGAGGAACCCACTAAAAATGACAACTTCTCCTTGCTGAAATCTTTAAGAAAAAAGTACAGCTAGGCACAGATCAGGACCTTGGTCAGCATTAGAATCTCACCAGGTTTTTCTTCACATTTCTTTGTGTGGGTCACCTTCCACATGAGGCAAATCTCAGAGTGCCTGTGGAAGTGATAATCAATAACACTAGGAGGAAAGATTAAAGAACTGATATAGTACTCCCCCCACTACCTTGGGACACAGTGCTGATAGACAAAGAAACACAAAAGAATAATCCCCCAGGCCAAAACCTGGATATTTGAGATGTCAGCTGGCATAAACCAATCCTATAGCTAGTAGTCATAGCCAACATTAATCAGAGCTGCAAGATGGCAGATTAAAAATGCTTAAAGACCTACAAAGTACCTACACGAAGGCACTTTGACAGCATATAATTATGCTGAGAAACTCATTGGCCACTGGACGCTCATTAAGGCTGAAACCATCAATCACAGTTGAAGGAGGAGTGGACACCTGACAGTTATATAATAGTGCAGATGACCCTAACACTTGAAAGGGCCATTAAATCTCCACTTTTTGATCTTAAGCCAACCGTTCATGACTAGACATTAGGATGAAAGCTTTAAGGCACAAAAGCAGCAGCACAGATTATTCCTCTTCATAGTGTGTGAAGGAATTTTCTTCTTGAGTACTTTGTTATAGGTCAGAATATAGTCTGATAATCAGGATATACTAACTAGATGGAGGCACCAGCTGGCAGTTATTGTATCTGTGAACAATTTTTTACAGATTCTTGTTAATCCATTATGATATTATTCCTCGTGTGTACTAGTTGCTGTTCAAACAGGCATAGAAACTGTATTCTGCAACCCCTTGTACAGTAGGCAGGCATTTAAGTACAGTTTCTGCCTTACTATACACACTGCAAGAGCCCCTAGTGTCTTCTGCAGACTTCCACAACCCCATTCTAGGGGTGCAAGTTCAGATGGCTTGTGCTAAAGTGAAGTTGTGAATTGTGATAATGAGGTCTCTCCCCTCCTTTCTCCCAAGAACTCTTGTAGACTCCTTTCCAACTGGAAAGATCACAAGAGAGGAAAGGTTAGTGGGCCTTTTTCTTGCAGGACTGGCTGCAATCCAGGCCCAAGCATCTGCTGGAGAGCTCGCTATTGCTCTTTTCATATCAGGTTTGGCTGGAAAATCTGGTAACAGCTGCATAAACTATGTTTGTGATCCATACAATTAATTGGCAACTGGCAAACCTGTCATTGTTCATCACTAGGTGACAGCAATGCACTTCTGTGCATGCCTTGGACTGTTACCAAGGGCTTGACTCTGAGCAGCCTCCTGTGGTTCCTGTTTCCCTGCCATAATCATAGCTATATGGGAAAGCAAGGGAAATAGGATGCACTTGGGAAGATAACCATGCATGGATGAGGTGCCACAGTCCTAGTGGGAGAGAAGGCACCAGATCAGTAAAACACGAAGTAAAAACAGTGGCAGGGGATCAGGACTGACCCCAAAGCAGAGGTTGAAATACTAGCTCCTTTCTCATCACCATGGGGAGCACACTCTGAACTCAAACCAATTGAGTTATATATATGGCTTTCCTACATGCTATAGCTCAAGTGCTGACACTGTTGCAATACAAGGCATAGACACCAAGAGCAGAGCAGCTTCTATGTGCTGCCATATATCTCATGACCAGGAATGTACATGATGTACTGCAGGGAAGGGGTACCACAGCAGGAACAAAGTCAATGGTAGCATCTCCTGCCTCCCCTCCTGGATGCAGCAGTCAGTTGCACAGGTAAGGCCATTTGGGTGACAGCGCTGTGAACAAGTTGGTCAGGGGACTCAGCTGGCCTTGGACCCAATTGGGTCCCTGTCCCCCACTTCATCTTGCAGCCAGGCAGCTCCCAGCACAACGCCCCAATGCAAAGAGAGCTGGAGAGAGCAACAGCAGAAGTGAAGTGGAAGAATGCAAGGATATTTTATCCTGTCCTCCTGTAAAGAACTTGGCCAATTTATATTTTCTGAGGAGGTTACAATTTAAAATAAAGAGCAGGTATAAGCAAGCCCACAGATGGAAATGGGGGTGAGGAAGAGGGAGAGAACCAAGACCAAAATCCAAACCAAAGCAGACTGGATGCGTGACCGACTCAGAGCCAAACACTACTTCAACTAGAGCAACTATCATTTAATCCTCCAATTCCTACAGGAATGCAATCTAAATTTAGCAGCATGCATACATATGTATGCCCACATTCACATAAATCTTTGGGTAAGAACAAGGAACGTGAACATCTTCAGCTTCACTGAATCTCCACCCTGCTGAATGTAGGGGGAAGAATAATTTCTTATTTATAACTGATAGGTCATTTATTTATATGCAGTTTCTCATAATCTTTTTTCTTCTCACTTCATATTTTGTCTTCACTCTAATTCATTTATGATAATTATTTTAATTCTGAAGTTGGCTTGGGTGTAGGCAGTCTTACAGAACATAAATCAAGCTCTCAACCATTTAAGGTCATTAAAGACTCCATGGCAAAAAAAAAAATAAATAAATAAAACAGCAAAAAAAGAACTATTTGTGAACAAGAGAGCTACGTTCTACAAGGAACATACAAGGAATGGTTGCATTCCTGGACTGAAAAAACATTAAACTGCTACAAGAGCATGAAGAAAAGTTCAGTTGTGAAATAGAAGATACTTGTGACTATACTTTTGAAAAAACAAACAAACAAAAAACAACTCTGATTATTCATCCACAGGTAACAGAGAACCACACATTGTTTCTCCCTCGCTTTAGGGTGATAATCTGGGTTTATTTCTCTCCAGAATGGAATCATCCACTAAAAAGCTGGTAATTTTGTTCTAACCAGAGGTGCTCATCCTACCATAAAATATCTTTGATCCCTCATCCTTACAGGAACCAAACCTCTGGAACAGAGCATAGAGGAAGATGCCAGTTCAGACATTCACCTTCGTGACAGGACAGAAGTGGAAGTCAGGTTTAGCATGATAGACATACTATGGACACTTAGGCTAGCAATATTAATGTATAGGACTTTTCTCCTCAGTCATCAATAGTCCCACAATCTCTTGAAAGGTCTAATAGGGCCCAGCCTGCCTTTCAGCTAGGCAAAATTACATGTACAACTGCAAGAAAGGACAATGAAAAACAGTCAAGGAGCAAAACTTCCTGCAAGCTGTTGGGCATTAGTTTGACTGGTTAAATGAAGGGCGTCTGGGCTATTCTCTAGAACAGAAACAGATCAGGTTACAAGGAGCTGAATCCTTGATTTTATCTATATTTTTCCCCACTTTGTAAGTATTATTTTAGACCATGTCCTACAGAAAATGATTCCTTTGATATCCCCAATTCTCTTCAGAACAAAAATAAATCGTCCCAGACTCAACCAAATAGAGAATTAAACCTGCAATTTGCAACTAACAAAAAACCTTCTAACACGCATCGAAGAACAAGTAGTGCTGCGCTGAAGCACTGTTAGCATTGTGCAGTGCAGAATGTGATCCTGAAGACCTACATCAAGTTGTAGAGCTCCTTCCTGCCTCTTCTACACTTCCACTCTTCCTCTGGCTGCAAACTTCCCTGCCCTATGTTCATTCCCCTCCCTATCTGCATCTAAACTCAGCCCTTACCACCAGCTCCTGGTCTGCAGGAAATATCGTTTCCAGCAAGTGGCACTTGTTCCCCTCAGCCCATTCAGTATCTGGTGTCTTGGAAAACAAACTTTCTTAAGAAAACATGAGGCAATGACATTGTGCTTAAGGACACTAATGATTGGTAGGGGACTGACTACTCCCTGTAATGAAAGTCTGCATGGAACAGGCTTCAATGTTTGCAGCTCTTCGGGGAAGTGTTGTTGTTTTCCTTCTTTAAATAAATTTTGAAAAGACGACAGGTGAACTCTAACTGCAACTCCCTCTGTAAGCAATAAAGCATCTGATGGAATCACTGCACATCTGTGAGTGAAGTGATATGGATTAATCAACATACATCATCTATAGGGAAAGTATTAAAGCCTCCCTTGGATTGGTTTGCAGGAACATCCTCTTGACATTACTTTGATATTCATATCTCTGCCTTTATTTGTTCCTTACCTGTTGGGGTGATGGAGTAAGGTTAGAAAAACAAATCACAGTGAAGAATTTTACTCTGGAAGCTATCTGCCCTAAACTTGCACACTGTAAATAAGGGTAGATAGCAGGTTAATTTTCTCCATTTGTTTTCATTCATGTGCCACTAGGGAGAACAGCTGGCAATTTCTTTCAATTATTTTTTCCCCTTAATGGGAAATGTAGAAAACTGATGTTTTACAGAGAAAAAGTTTGCTTTACCTTAGTTCTCCAGTTAGTTTTCTAATTATTAGAAAACCCATTTTAAAAGTTGGAAAGCCATGATTCCACATCAATTTTGACAATATAAAAATGCATTTCAAATTTTAAATGGCTGAAATTAAAAAAAAAAACAAAACAAAACAATGCTTTCCAAACTTCATCTAGCCTGGAGGGGAAGAGATAGGGAAGATCTGCAAAGATAGTTTTTGATTTATAAGACTAAAGATATATAATTTTTAGCCAATAGAATTTACTGAAATAAAATCTTATTAAAGCTCTCCAGACAAACATTACTCCCTCTCTTGCTTCAACTTGTTATTTGAATAAATTATAAGGTATATTAAGAGATACCAGTGTTGATGTTCCTTCTTCTAGATGAATCTTCTGCACCTTAAAACTGCTCTTTGCTGATCTGGATAAACAAGTAGGCCTATTCATCAACCTACCCTCTGAAGTGAACCAAATGAAGAACTGGGGACAAGTGCCAGATCAGATCTTTCCAAATAAACCTATTCATAAATCTTTGTACATAAACATAGACCTGAGTAAACTGAAAGGAAAAGGAGATTCAGGGCCAGTCGCTTGCTTTATTCAATTTCTCTTCATCAGTTCATCTCTGAGCACCTACAGCTTGGCAAAGGCAGAGAGCACTTTTGTAGCAGCCAATTCTGACTGCACTTGGAAAGGTTTACTAGCATGACCTTTTCATTCCTGCATGAGGATGCAGAACAAAGCCAAAAGGGAAATGTTTTTGAGACAGAGACATGTACTGCATCAAATACAACTAGTAGCAGGACATGTTCAATAACAAGGATATGCAGGTGAGAAGAATGCCCAAGTCCAGATAGCAATGATTAGAGCAACCAGAGGGGCTGGAAAAGGAATTTAGTCCTGTTAGACCACCGGTCAGCCTCCAACAAACAGGGTTCAGGGCTAAGTTTGATTTCTGCAGTCATTCTACTACTACAAGGGCTGCAGGTACCAAAGCAGTGCTGGTAGTGCTGGAGCGAAGCCACTGGACACAGTACACTGATTTATTTCTTATCTTCCCCAGCTAATTCTCATATGTACTTTTCTGTTTAAATCAATGGGATAATTAGGGATGACTTGCTTATGGCAGGAGTTTATTAATATTGCACAATAGAAAAGAAGAAATAAAGGGGGCACAAGGGAACATTGCAGGCCACCAGAAGTACACTTCTCCTTAGGGGTTTGCTTCCACCGTACTGATAAATTATGTCTCTATTGCTTGTCAGCTGCAGGATAAAACAGGGCATCTCTATTAGCAACAATGTACTCCAATTGGAATTTTAAAAGAAATTACTTGCTTAAGAGCTCACTCACCACTAATACGAATATGCATTACTTTGTTATAGAATGGAATTGAACATTTTAATAGTAACAGCCTATTTTGACTAAATTTATCTCTGTATCCTGACAGTGTAATCTTGCTTTAGCACTATGACTGCCAGTTATCTTAAAATGGTAATTCTATCTTCCAGTTAGGGAATAAAGCTTTAATAAAAATATTTATGGAACAATATTATTTTTCTTAATGATGCCCAAGTTGCACAGGCTCAATGTATTGTAGCTAAGCATAATACCACCCAAAACAATTACAATTAATTCTTCTTAATCTAACAGCAGTTGGACTTAACAAATTAATAAATGACAAAATGGGAACACTTTCAGCAAAGTCACAGAACATAAGCCAGCATAAATGAAAAGATGTACACTCCACAAAATGGAAAGAAATGCACTGCAGCTGCTTGGACTACACAGCCTTACTACCTTTTGCTGCTACAGCCATATCTTTCTGATTTAAGTGCTCAAAAAGTCACTGTTTGACAATTCCAGATTAGTGACATTTAAAAGTGTAGTTGGGGAAAATAAAGTAAACAGACATGAACCAGCAAATAGACCATCCATCTTTTGCAAATGAGCAGGTGGAGAAACCACTGCAGAATTACAAGAACAGACAAAAGAACCAATTGAGCAAACAAAGAACATATGGTCCAGAGACACCACTGTACCATCTGCCTCCATTTGCAATGGAAATGGCAGAGTTGGGAATAAGGCTGTCTTCTGAGCAGTGGCTGAACTCTTCCCAGAAGGAACACTGCTCTCTGAAACAAGACATACTAGGAGGAACTACCCTTGTCTACGTAAGAAAAGGCTCACATTCCAGCTTCTGGCTACTCTTATTTAAAGCTTTGCTATTTTGCTTCTCCCTGAATCTCGTGACTTGCAAAACATATCTGGCAGCCCCAGCTCAGGAATATCTTCCTGTTCTCTGAACACATCAGCTGATTTTCTGTGCACCAGAGGTACCGCAATCTGCATGCATCCCTTGGTGCTGACTGTGCCTCTTCAGCAGCAGGCACAACAAAAACACACCACACCTGCTGACACTAAGTTCATCTTTAGTTCTAGGTAATGCAATTCACATGCATCTTGTATTGTAACCTGAACACACAGACCATAGACTTGAAGGAAGCAGTGAGCTTGTGTTGGAAGAGGAGTTTTAAAGTACCCTCAGAGTATTCCAAGTATGATGTGCATAGCTTGCTGCATAAGTATCCTCCCATGCCTGTCAGAGAACTGGTATAGTACTAAAGCGTTTTGAATCCCAGAACACAGGAATTGCAATATTTAAACCTCTTTCCTTCACAGCAGAATTACCTATTGTTTAAGAAGATTATTACTTTCCCAGTTTCTTCACAATCAATCTTCATTATAACCTGATCAATACATGACTCTTGTCCCCTTGCATCAACTGCCAATACTTCCAGCTGCATGATCAATGCCTGTATTTCTTAAGCCTTTTACCATTTTGCTGTTACAGTGTTCAGCACACCAGATCACCTACTGATGCAATCTAACTTTATGCACATCTGTTCCTAGAGGGGGACCTGTTTTTCCTGGGAAAGATGAACTTTATAAACTGAGAAATTCATGAAAACACTCTCTCATCCTCATACCTATCAAAGCAAGTACATTCCAAGCAAGAATTGCTTCATGCTGGTTTTATTTCAGAATTTCAGTTGGCAAGCATGGATTGATATTTACCAGATATATAAGATGGGCAGAAACCAAATTTTTGTGAACAGAAGAAATGAAAGAGATACTTCTCTTAAAGGTCAAAAATAAAATAATTATTTTGACATGTCTAAATGTTTCTGAACTCTGGCTTGACTATTATATAACTTATACTTAACACAGTCATCTAATTAAGGCCACAGATGAATTCACTGAAGATTCAACTAGTTATTTTTCTTATTTAAGCCTCTCTACCCCTTGCACTAACTGCACTAATGACATGAGAAATAAGTACCGCTTTTTGTCCTCCTGTATCTGTTCTGCTCTCGGAACAGTTTCATTTTACCCTCCTTTCTCTAAGATACAATTTCATTTCTAATCACTGTTTTTTTTCCCCCCTTTTATTTCCATTACCTTTTTTTAATAATAGGAAAAAAAATGAACTCTAAGCTGGTTTAACCACGCATGATCATCCTTAATTCTTAGTTAACTTAGTCCTTAGTTCTTAGTTGACTCTTAGTCCTTAGTTCTCAGCTAATTTCAGCATACACAAGTCTCAGGACTCAACTGACTTGCCATGCTATTTTCTTTACAGGTTCTTCTGAATTGCTTCATTAAGACACATTTTAAACAATACGGTTTATGTTAAACTATGAGGTTGGCTGAGAACACAAGCAGTCAGCTTTCTGTGCATGTACACCTGTGAGATGAACACAGCCCCCGTGACCAGTGTGAGCACTGTTTCTAGAAACAGCTTTAGAATCAGATGCTATGCTCACCAGGAAAGAGCTGTGCCTCATATTACACAGAGAACAGACAGCTGATAGGAAATCTGTCTTGCTAAGTTGCTACATCACCTGGACCAAGAATTACTAGGAAACTGGTTAAAACTCTGGTCCTACCACCCATATCTTCAGGCAGTGCAGTTGCACAAACACAGCACTGCTTTCCCCCCTGCGATTCCCCTCACCTTTACCCCTTATTGTTGAGTTGCAATTTGCTTCTTAGGGTTCACCTACAGCAACTGATCATCATCCTAATCCATATGCAGGTCTTGCAGCAACATCCTTCCCCAACCTCCTCTAAGCAATGATTTTTTTTTCCCCCTCTGGAAAAATGCAGACACATTGCATGAAACTGGGCTAAGTCTGCCAAAGGCAGAGAAATAAATAAATTGCATTAGGATAGCATCACACCTAAGCCTGAGAGCTGCACTGCAAGATGCCTCAGTACCAGCAGAGTAGTGCATCAGGGCAACTATGCTCCCTCTTAGGTCCAAAATAATGCTCAGAGCAGCTCAGCAGTGCACCAGGTAGAATGACAATAGTGCAGAGGAACTCAGTTTTGCTTTCTGGAGAGATGACAGTAGCTCAAGCATGCAATTAAGCAAATTAGCCATTGTTTTAAACCTGAACTACATCAGCAACACCTGAGAGATTTTGAGCCAGTACACTAATTAAAGAGATTAAAAGCTTTCAAAAAATAATTCTTATCCACATTTTCACATCCTGCCTTAGTTACCAGAAAGCTGTAGTCACTCTGCTTTGAGTACCACCATTCGGTATTCATTTATATACACACACACTGCCACTACTTCTGCTTAAATTTACAAGCTGTTACTGCCGTATCCTCTGCCTCTATTTACTACTTTTTCCAGACTAGGAAAACCCAACCATAAATTGATGTCTTCTGTCTTAGTTAAAGCAATTCTTCTGTTTTATAGTTACCCAGGCAGCAACACTTAGTCATCTGCTTGAATTTATTCATTTTCATTTTGGCACACTGCACCTCCATCACTGTAACTGACGTGGTCCAAGAAGTCATTTGCTCTAAATAGGGGTAAATGTCCTTGGCATTTGTAAAGCAGTTATCCCCATCAGGTATGTTCATTGAAATCACAGGGCAAGCTGCTCGTTACAACTGCAATTCATACCAAGCTTAATTTCCAACATGATGTAAATGGAATATATCGTGCTGGGCCATAGAACAATACATTTATCTGCCTAGTTTCAAGGTTCATCTTCATTAGAACTTGTATTCCAAGGTTAGCTACAATAAATCAGCTCTACCAAGAAAAGATTCCAGTAGCAGCAGGTTTTCCAGTATTCATTTAAACTCATCTCTACCTGTAATTAATGCTTCATCACTGTCCTTGAGGGAGAACATCTGTTTTTACAGCTCATGCTAATGTTCTGTTAAATATAACCGTCTTTACAGTTCCCAGAAACATATTTGGTACATCGTAAACACATTGCATCACATTTTTCAGACTACAACAGTTTTCCTAGCCTCTCTCCCCTCCCTTTGCAGATCCCAAGCAACAATTTTTTTTCATTAACTGACTAGGAATTACCATCCTACTTCCACTGCCTAGAGACATCTGAGCTGCAGTACAAGACCATTATTATTATGTTATCATTATTCTTAATTTCACTAAACCACAGTCACAAATAGCCCATGATATCACCATTACCGCTGCTGCCTATTATTACTGAGGAAAGCAAAGTGTGATGGCAATTAGGAAAAGGATACTAAGACTTGCAACAAGCATGCATTTCTCCAATGCTTTTCTTTCTTTATTATAAAATACTGATGCTTTCCCTGATCTCTACTGTTTCACCATAAGTACTTGCAGTTTGCAAGTAGTTAGATTGTTTGCCCCACTACAGTTGTTGTGAGACTTTTGGAACTTCATTTTCTGATGGTCAGAAAATAGCTTTCCACTTTCATAAAAGCAGCACTGAGAATTAGCAAATTTGCTAATTCTCGATACGCATCTCTATATGTTACAGATGTGCTGAAGCAATAGAAGAAAATATTTAGGAGCTAATATCCCACAGTTCTGGGAGATGCTTAACACCCACACATCAATCCCGCTCCACAAGTTGCTGTTAATTCAGGTAAGGCCACAGGACTAACATCTTCAGAAAAATCCAAGCCGACAAAGATGATAAGAATATTAAACACATGAAACATTCTTCATTCTTATACGCGATAGAAAAGAGCACATGCTCCAGGAACTGTTGGTCAGGACATTGTGGGCTAAGCCAACACATATCCTTTGTCAAGACAGAAATTATTTTTTAACTGCAAAGTGAAAGCAACTGACAAGAGAAGATAATTCTAATGATCAGAGATTGCAAAGGTGACAGTCTGAGAATCAAATAATCATATTAACAGCAGAACAATTTTAAAGAACATATAGCTGAGTAGTTTGATAAATAGCACCTCATTAGCAGAAACTCAAAGTGCCAGAGGTTAGTGAGAGTTAGAGTCCAGCCAGATTTGTAACAACATTTCCAAATTAAACCCTTCATTTAGAATATCCAGACAAAGCAGCGGGTGAGTTTTCCAGCTCCTGTACATTCGTTACTGTAATCGGGTATCACCCATCATTTCCTCTCCAGTGTTCCACAAAAAGAAAGATTTTCCCTCTCTATGCATGCAATTGCCTGGTGTTTTCAGGTAAAAAGCTTTAATTGTTAGTACATGGCAAGCATAAGCATGGGAGGATTTGCACATCTGATGTTTCCTAAAGAGGAAACAAGCCCTGCAATCCAATTAGCTGCCTTTGATGGTAACCTTCATTTCTAACCTTGAGTAAAACTCTTTCATGTAAGCCATTATATGCTCTGAGCTCCCACTGTGCCTGGTATTTATTTGTCACTGTCAAAAATGCCAGAAACGAACACATTACAACTCTGAAAGTTTAACAAGTAAGAGTATTATAGATGCTGCTAATAGCTGCAAAAGCATTCACAATCTCATTGCAGGCTTCTTTTAGACTGATTGTAGACTTAGTACAGACAAGGATAATTGAGCAACCATATGGAAGGGATTTTTGTCATGGAAGAGCCTGTTACAAATTCAGACACTTTAGAAAGAACAGGAGAAGCTAAGGAGATCTTGAGTCCTAACCTAACAATGGATCCAAAAAACACCACACAGTCTTCCACCAGTGACTACGTGGCCCACCAACCACTTCCTCCTCCAGAGCCTCAAACCGGTTTGGCTAAGCCAGCTATCAGACAGGTACATCAGACAGATCTAAAAGCACAAAGAATGCAAGATGCCAACCTGTTTTCTCCTAAGATGGAAGTCTGATAATTGTTTTAGAATTAGCAAAAGCAATTTCTGCTTCATTCCTTCAGAAATTCAGCTCTGACTCCTCTCCATTACACCACCCTACAGGCCAACTTTCCTGCAGCATTACACTATTTTACTTCTATGAGACAAAGTCAAGAGATCTCTTAAACATAATGAGTTAAACAAAAAGAAGCTACCTTTCTCTATCATTTCAGAAGGCTTCTCTCTAACCAAAACTGTCCACCATCCTATAAGCCACACAGCAGGAAAAGCACTACCTATCTGCAACCTCCTTTTATATGGTAAGGGCACCTGCTTATCAAATGCTAATTGATGATAATTAGTTATCAATTATGAAAATCTCCATTTTCACCAGTTTCACATCAAAATCCCCAACACTTATAGCTTGTCCAATTACCCTGTTCTAACTAGCAAATAAGTTGACCTTGTGTTTGAAGTCAATTCCTGCCTTACTGACCTTTACATTCTTGAGTCTTTGGAATGTGCAGTTATAGACTTGTCTACATATAGTTTCTCTAGTAAATTTTTCCTAGTTATTATTTTAGAACTCATGTAAACATGTTTTTAAGTAGTGCATGTTTGGTAAAATATTCTGTTAAGTCATAAGTAGTTGCTCTAATTAAAATGCCTTCCTAATGAGGACAATTCCTCTTTACAGACAAGCTCTTGTATTCCTTTTAACCATTAAAAAGGAATTCTTAATGGATAGTATTCTTTGATAAGGGCTCTTGCTTTCCTTCTGAGATATTTGGTAACTTTATTCTTGCCTTCTTGTTTGTGCTTTATTAAAACTGCTGTGGAAGTTGGCCTGCTGCTATGATCTGGATCCTTCCTAGATCCTCTTCTTGTCTGAAATATTTTAGCTTTCTTATAGGAAATAAAACCCACCAACAACTACCACAGAAACAAAAAAGATTTTTTAATCCAAGTTCTTAATTCTCAATCTCTACCAAAATAAAATAATAATTTTAAAAAAGACATCCAGTTCTGGAAAAAATGAAAAGTGGCTCAATTATTATGAAGATAAATTAACTGTAAGTGAATAACGTTGATATCATGGGTACCAGATTTGCAATAATTTACTCATTGAAGAGCTATAAGCCAGTCAATTTGCATTAGAATGGTTAAGTACTTTAATTCAATTATGGAATTACTATTGGGTGATTAAAGACTGAGAACAAATAACAAATAAGTCTGAGTTCATTCTATTTATCTACTAGCTAGTAACTACATGACTTAGCAAGATTGTCAGCTTAATTAAATTTGTCCCTGTGGAAATTTATCTCATGTTGGTAAAAAAAAAAAAAAAAAGTACACAAGAAGTCACTTTGGAATGACTCTGCCTCTCTAGGAGTGTTTCAGTATTGGAAGGAAGACCTACAAGAATCTTTTTCAAATTTTTTGAGACAAGTATTTTACATAAAGTCAAGTTATAAAACCAAGAAGAAACACCCACACACAATGAGAATCACTTGGGACTGTTATAAATAGGTTCAAACACAATTGGATAGAACACTGAACAAAATAAAAATTGGAATGTAAAGCTGTGGCTGACCTCTCGCTCAACACGTGATTCCAAATGAGGAATTAATGTCTTGTTCATGTGCAAGGTTTTAAATCAAAATGAAAAGTCTACAGGTAACCATTTCATGCTATCCATTGTGAACCTGTCTTAGCCAAATAGGCATTTAGTATTCTTCATTATAAATCTCCTTTTTTTGGGTACAAAGTAATTACATTGTGAGTCAGCATCTCAGGCACCTTTGGCCTCCTCCAGGCCCTAGGCATTACCTTACTGTGCTCACTCCAGGAAAAATATTTCATCTGGAAGTTACTATTCAGAAGGCCAAAATGTAAACAACAACAACAAAAATGTTATTTAATGTGATCATCCTGTCACGTGTCCCTTTTAGCACTCCAGGGAGATTATTTATGAAAATCTCACTTCTGCTAAGCATTATTCAATCTGGTTAATGGACAACAACTTGTATGAAATGTGCATGTGCAGTAGTTGCATGCATAAAAATCCTCCAATGCCACTAAGTTGTTGTTCAAATCTTGGCATACAGTTCTTCCTTTTGGCATGCTGAAGAGCGCTTGGCAATGGTTATAGGAAGCTGGAGTGCTTTGATCACTAATTATAACTCTGCCCTAATTGCATTACTGGACCATTGACTTTTCCCTCACCCCATTTTCCTTAACTGACTCTGTCATTATATAGCTTACAGATTTTGGTAGTCTATTTGGGCGGCTGACTTTCTATAGAAACTATACTGCATGAGCTAGGGTGTGCACAAGACTTCTAGGTACACGAGAAAGACCAAACAATAAACAAGAATTATTATTAATAAAAGTAAGTTAGCATGCAGTTGTGTCCCTACAATAAAACATAGGAGAGTGTATTTGTGCATTCAAACCTGGCATTAGCAGTGTTTTCCATTTAGAGATATCAGCAATTTAAATATTTCTGGTCATTTGCTCATATTGTACTGATCAGATTTATAATTTCTCCCAGGTTCCTCCAAGAAAATGATTTAGCATGCAGTGCAGATCTTCCCTGTAAAAGGACCAGCATTTTTAATTATAGTCATTTCACAGGATCTAATAGCAATAAGGTTCCCATAAATGTTCAGAATCTAACAAGCTTCACAGTACTTTGCAAAGAGTAGCCATCATTCAGCAGAAATGTTAGATTGCCCTTTATTCCCTTTCTCTATTTCCCAGCAAGCATCCCAGGAGGATCATGAGTTTTAAATTTTCTCAGGCATGAAGGGATTGTGTGCCCCTTGAGCCTTTGTATTATGATAATGCATACATAAAGGTAAGTTTTATTAATTGGAGCTCTATCCACAGGGGTTACTACAGTGAAAGAGGCAGGGGAAAGGGAACTGAATGGAACAAGGAGTGACCCTACTGAGTAGTGATTACAGGATCCAAAATTCAATCGTGATATATTCCCCCCTTGAACCTGCCCCTCTTTACCCGTGCACTGATTTAATGTGAACAATTCCAGGCAGCACTTATTTTTAACAACTCACTCCAATGTATTGTTTTTAAAGAAATCAATACTCCAAACTCTCCTTTGCACTTGTCTTAAAAATTGGTCTCAGGCAAGATTGGAATTCATTACTGTAGCCTTTGCATAGAAGTACTCTGAGTTCATGCTCTGTGACTTCCTAACAGCTTTCTCTGCCTTCCAAACACCATGAGCATGGATATGATAGATTTCCCAGTATATTCCCCATTGCTATCAAATTACACAATATTTCACTTCTTATTTGCATATTTCTATATCTGCAGCTCTTATGATTGCTTTCTTCTTGTATACCTTCCCCATTTTAATAGCTGGGGGATATACAACGGTGCTTTGATGGTGCCAGCTCCCTTCGTCCAGTCTTGCTACAAGAGTCAACAGGATTAAACTGCTGAAGAGAGTTTCTCCCATCCCTACGTCCCCAAAGGTTTTGAGCAGGTGTAGAGGTGAAATTCTTCACTTTCAGAAATATAAGCCTACATGGCAAATGCCCTCTTTCTTTCTTATCATCTAACCAGGCTTCTGAAGGAAGGAAGGAAGAGAACGTGGTGGCAGCTTGCTCTCCTGCTTCATTATTTATCTGCTCAGGAAGGCAGCAAATGTACTTTGAAGGCAATTTGTAGGCTCTGATTTGTCTCAGGGAACCTCATCAAGAAATGCTTCACATTCAGAAGAGTATATTAAAAAGGCACCTGGATTTAGCAGATTGGCCTAATTACACTTTCAGACATTTCTAGTGTTTCAAGTGAGACACCCAGAGAACCCCTTAGGGTTGTCCGTCCAAAGACAGCACCTACTTGAAAGAGCCCCATTCATGTATTAGAACATGAGAAGAGGGGAGAAGGAAAAAACTGGCTTAGGTTGAGGATGTACAGATAATCCTTTGGACATATGATGGGAAGTAACTACAAACACAAGGAATTCAGAGATGTATTTTTAAACTCCCCTTTTCCTCCGCCAATCTCCCTAAATCCAGTATCTCTACTGAAAACAAAAATACCACAAAATATGGACAAAATTAATTACTCATTAAGTAGCAAGAAAAAGGCACAGTAAAAGGAAAAATAAGCTTTTTTTTTTTTTTTTTTTTTTTTTTTTTTTTTTAAGAAGATAGTTCAGTAATATCACAATTACAAAACTCCTTTTAAACTAAAACTACTTGTCTCCAACTCCACTTCGGTATGAAAAACTGAAACCTGGAATTCAGGCAAATCTGAAATAAAATTGGTTTCCAGTTTCAGCCACCAAACATGACAAAGTTTTATGCAAGGGTCTACTATTTCACTTAGGAAAACAAGGTATCAATCATACTGCAGAGATCTCCTTTTATCTTGTTTCATATTAGTTCAATGGAATAGCAAAAAGCAGAGTCTGGACCAATAAAAAAGGAACACTTTAAACAACTGCACCTTCTTGGATTGTTGCTTCTATGTCTGTTGACTAGGCAGAGGCCTTTCACAGTTCAAAAAAATGGAAACACTTAACAGGCTTTTTCTTCCTTTTTTCTGCTGGAGACTCATTCTCCTTTGTGCTAAAGGGCACAAGCAGAGTGCAGCTAAAATAAACCTCTTAAGATCGGGTGTCTGACAGCTGTAGTTTTTAAGATGTGATTTGACAAGGAAGGGGGAAAATATACAGTAACTTCAGGAAATTCAAACAAAATCAAAGAAGGCCTGAAATGGGCCTCTCTCTTCCATCCCGCCGTGTGGCTGGCCCATTTGTTCCAGATATCCTCAAAGCTTGCTCTGAGTACAGAATGATCTGAGCAGCCAGTAATTTCTGTGCGTGTGAGAAAAAAAGGAATTAGATACTTTTCAGAGCTCTGTGTTTTACAAGAGTCAGCCAGGGTTGTCCCTTCCCTCCATTAGGCCACCATGTCTCTTGGAAGCAGACTTCATGTTCTGTAGCACATGAAGGCCAGTAAACAAATCTGACAGCATGAAATAAGAGCTGAAATCTGGGCTGTCTGTCTCATTCCACTCATATTTCTGGCAGATACTGTTTTTCCATATCATGTTCACACATATGTCTAATAGCATTTTGTACATTCACCTAGTCACAAAGCAAAGCCTCTGTATTTAAATGTACGCTCTCATCTAGCAGGCACCCCACTGATCCCGCTGGAATGCAAGCTTTCATAAGCCACCCCTGAGCCTTCCCACACCTTCCGCAGATTAGAAAAAGAATAATTCATAAAAAAGGGCCTGATGCCTCCTCCAGTGGCTCCGGTCCTGCTGGCCCTCCAACTACCTCATTGCATCAGCAGAAAGCAATAAACAATGTTTCCTAATCTGACAAGTAAGGGCAAATTGACTTAGAGAGTTTAATTACTTTTTAAAAAAATACTAATGCCATTGGTTGCCATGGCAATACTTTCTCATTAGATGCAACTGCTTTGGCAGTATTGGAGAAACCGTCTGTCTTTGTTGCTAGTCTTATAATAAAATACAATTATTAACTATAAATGCTTCTTGCTGTTTAGAACTGCAAATGCAATGGCTGATACAATGGTCAAGGTCTGTTGATGTACTGCTACAAAATGTGTGTGCATATGTCTCATGTGCTGCTGCTGTGGCTGTAGGGAAGGACCAGGCCTCAGCACTACTATTTGCATAGCTTATCACAGAAATGATGTGTGGGTTTGGAGAACTGAGAATGGCTCTCCATTGTAAGAAGAAAAATAATAATGCAGTTGCTTAAAACATTTCAAGCAAACAAGCCAACGAGTGGCTGTAAATGCTTTATTGGCAGAAATAGTAAATAAAGCTAACCAACCACTAAATAGGCAGTTTGGAGCTTAGCCAGTTCCTGCCAAAGGTGAGAGGAATCTCCAGGCTTCCACTCTTCCAAATATTGAATCCTCACTCAGGTGTATTCAGGCACAAGCAAGACGCCAGAAAAAAATGTTGACAATTTTGGAGTTACAGGCAAATTCCTACTTAATAGTCACGTCCCCTGTCTGACACACATCTTGTATATGAAATGATTATACTGAATTTTAGCAAGGTTCTGCATGACAGGCATTAGGTGAATTAATTTAAATTAAATAATCCAATTTTTCTCCTCAAGGAAATTTTGCAGTGAATTGCGCCTTTTGGCCAGACTCCCACCTCTTCAGCATTTCATGAGGCAGATTTATTCCTTATTTACCAGATACCAAAATGGCCACAAAGAAAATGGCATGAAACTTTTGAAGTACCCAAAAAAGAAACAAACCCAAATGTTTTCAAGTTCTTCCAGTCATGTCTTCATAGTTTAATAATTTAAAAGTTCTAATTAAAATGGAATTAAATGCAATGAATTTCTTTCAAAAGTAGCACCTGTGCTACTCCCCCCGCACCACCCTTCCACAACAAAACCAAGAGCAGATTTGAGCTAAAAAGAACAGAAGACAGCTTCTTCTCAGTACTGCTATAGTCTGCAAAACAGTTTCAGGAGAACAGAAATATTTATGCTAAGTGAAATCAAACTTATTTTTAAGCTTCTCAGTTATGTATTTTTCCAGGGTAAAATACAGAAGCACAGCATTTTCTGCCTTACAACCTCTCAACAAGATACCTAGATACTACTAACCCGAGATCCATATTGCAGTCCACTCCTTCTCCTACAACTAACTTTTCTCCAAATGAGAATTTGCTGTTAAAAATTCACCTGGTAATGCTGAGTCCTTGTCCTTATCAAACAACACATTGGAATTTAATGCAGATGAAGTATTTTCTCTTGCTATTACCTCTACATATTTGTATTCGAATTACAGAATGAAAGAACATATGTGTAATAAATATATGGCATATGTTTCCCCCCAGACTCCAGAAGTGCAACACGGCATTTTATGTGGATTTTGTTTTAACTTTTACATTTTTATTACATAGACTTGAAATTGCTTTACTAAGTATATGGATTTTTCTCCACTTCACTGTTGACATATTGTGGGAAAATGCGGCAGGACAAAGGCTACAGAGCTCTCTGGATCCAGTAAGGCAAGCCCCCGTCTAACGCCATAAACAAAAGGTGATCAGTGCACGTGAAATTAGGTCACAGTGTGTAGCTGACATAAAATGGATCAGCTATACCAGTGCAACGCACACCTAGCCTCTGCCAGCTGCTGTATTTAATGAAGAAAGGACCACAATTACAGTGGCACTAAATCAGTACCTCCAAAGCAGCCAATTTACAACAGTGAGGAAACGGATTGTGAGTATTTCTGTTTTAATAAAATTCCGCTATAATGAGATGCAAAATGGAAGATTGATGCGTTGATGCTTTCTCCTTGGGCTGATTTGCAAGAAATAAATCAGATCTCATCAGCTGGACCTGTGCACACACAGCGGTGCAGTACAGTGGGATCCAGGTGAATCTGCCATAGGCGAGAATAAACAGTATCACCTCCTGCAGTCCCAGCAGCCCTCCACCAGCCAACACCTACTTCATGAAACTGAAACACTCTTCAGTGTTTGTGCAGGGTTTGATCATTTACATGTATCACTTTTGTCTCTCCTAAGAGAAGAAGAGGCCACAAAGTGTGCTGTTACGCTGCTTCCCAGCTCTGTTGTGAGAGTCTCTTGTTCACCTGAGCACGTGGAGGAGAGCTAGATCACAGTGACATACAGACCTCATCTGACATTTATTTCCTAGAAATCAATATGGATGGTATTAAGGACCTGGCCAGGATGGCATAATAGCATGTAGTATACTCAGGACAAGGAACATTAAAAGGAGAATATACAGGGGTCTCAGCCGGGTATCAAAGCAGGGCACCAAGCGGTCAATGCGGCCCCCTGCCCAAAGGAGCCCACCGGTGACAACTTACAAGCACAGTTCAAATACAACGTCATAAGCAGTGAAATCACGAGATGGTGGGTTTCAGCAAAGCCTTACAGCGCCCTGTTTATTTTCAGCTGCTGGAGCTTTAAGGTGTGGAAATAATTGGAGAAATTTTACGTTAAAGTATGAAGGTATAAAATCTGGATTGTTTGCACAGATCAGTGGCATTCCAGCAGGGGGTTCCAGAAGAAAAATATTTGGTTTAAGACTAACCAGACTGCCTATATTCTGGGGAAAATAAACCTTTAATTGCATTGATTTTGCTCATAGATATCATCAGGGCTCCTCTAAAGGAAAAAAAAAAAAATCGCTTGCAGCTAAGAACTGGGGCTTGGAACTATGAATCTTGCCTTTGTACTGTCAATATATTTCTGAAAAGCTCCAAGAGAGCATGTCTGTAGGTGAGGATTTTGCAGCTTGGTTTGCAAACGGGCAAGCAGACAAAATAAACATTTCCAAGTCTTCACATCTTACATTTTTCACAGGCTGGCCTGGGGATCTTAATGATAAAAAGATGTGCAAGGTATAAAATTCTGTCTACATTAATGGCTTTGAAAGCATCTCCACTATCAAATTAAAAGTAAAATCATAACCGTATATACAACAGCTTAACACAAGAGATTTTCTATGGAAGGTATTACTCTTATTTTCTCATCCAGTGTTCAGAAGAAGCCTCTCTGGATTTTGCTTTTTATGAAGACTAGGAAAGAGCTTGTCATACTGGCACACAATGTAGAAACCCAAATGGATATTGGATTGTTCTTTTAATTCAGAGGATGAGCAGATAGTCATACAATATTTATCACTGAAGGGCAGAGGAAACAGTCAATAACATTTTCCCATGTGGGCCATTTTTCTCATTACTTTATAGGATATGTCCAGGACTCTAAATATATGAAACATGGATAAAATTTATCCCAGCATTAGGACAGTGTTAAGCCCCAGCTGCTTCTAATGCCCTGCTTTCAATGTCTGAACCCTTACACTAATTCCTCTGCACAGGGGTTTCATCCAACAGATGTTTACCCTAAGCAAGTGCAGAGTACTGGTTTCAAAATTTCATCATTAAGACTGCTTATATAGAAGATAATGTCCAACAGTGATTAAAAAAAATTAGAACACAAAGCAAAACCACAACAACAAAAAAAAAAAAAAAAAAAAAGCCAACACACAAACTGTGACTTGTAAGGAAAGTTAATCTTTCTTAGATACACTGAACTGCTTAGCTTCTGTTTCTCATCTTTTTCCTAATTCCCTTCTACCTCAAATCCAGAGAGATTTATTCCTGGTGTTAACAAACACACCAGCTTCAGCCAATTACTCAAAATTAAAAGCAGAGAGAAGAAAGATATAGGAAAGGAGACAACAACATGTAAACAGAGGATATAATATGTAAATATTAAAGTTTCATAATATTTAATTAATAAAATCTGGGATCCTTAAAGAATCTGAAGCAATTTGTATGGGTTTTATAACATGCTCTGTACTTTAAAAAGAAAACAAACAAGCGATGTCAGATTTTGAATTCAAATCTTACTAATAATTCATTAATAAAAATGCCAATCCAGGAGCAGATCCTTATTGACAGATACAGAAAAGGAGAGAGATGTCCAAGCTGCTTGCAGCTAAACAAGTACCTCCCCCTCAAAAAAAAACTATCAAACCTAGCCTCTAGTTTTTTTTTTTTTTTCTCATAAAAAATAATATTTGGCAAAACATCATAACCTTGCTTTATGCTGCTGCTTTGAGAATTGCAATGATTTAGGTATTTTCTCGAAATGTCAATTTAATTAATTTCACATCTCTTTTCATAATTCCCCTTTTTGCCAGCAGCCTTGCCTCAAACTTGAGCAAAGAAAACTTTCACAATGGAAGGTCTTCTACTCTTTTGTATTTGTAAAAAGAAGGAAGCATATAAATGCTACCCAGCACCCGCCTCCCTCCACCCCTCCGAAAAAAAAAAAAAATGCAGAGAAAAGTCTAGTGTCTGCACAGCAGGACACTGACCCCACACCACATCAGAGTCCATCCTTTGTTTCTTGCCCCTCCCAACTCAAATTCTTTATAAACTACTCTCCACTTAAAAAGACAATCAGAGACTAAATACATCTCACCTGAGATGCCTCCATTATTTAATTAAAATAATCTTTGGACACTCTACTCCAGACTTAGGTTTAGTTTCCAGTCTCAGAGGAGGAAAGCAATTATGAATTCAAGTGAATTAGTATTCTGCAGCAATATGGTACCTAAAGTGTACTTATAAACAGGAAGGTATTATTAAAAAATAAAGAGCTCCCAAGCTCAGACTGAGTATGCAATTAAGAGTTGATTATGAAACTCTGCCATCATCCTAACCTCACCAAGAGAGATTGCTGAATCAGTACCAGAGCTCTGCTAGCCCTCGGGAACAAGGGCACAAAGCTATTGTTCCTTCCCCCCAGGCCTCCAAGGACAAAGCTCAGACTGCAAAGGGTCAGAATTAATTTCATGTGAGCCCACACATCCATCCTGGAATTTAACCTTTGTCTTTGACTGGCAGAAGGTGTTAGCTAATGAGATCTGCTTCAGGGTTAGACAAGGGAGCATTGAGGCATTTATTAATGCGGCAGAAATAACTAGGCAAAGAATCCACGTTGTATTCCTTCCTCTTCATTTTTGGAGCATGGCAGCCACTTTGCAAGAGCCCTCACTACTTTCTAGGCACTCAGTACTGACTTTACTTGATGGAGGAGAATTGCAATTAAAAATGATATCTTTACCATTTTTATAAACCATTTTTTAACGATTGACAATGGAAAATAGAATTACTATTAAAATTGTAATGCCCATACAATGAGTATCAGCTAGCTTCAACAACGGAAGAGCAACCTCCCCACCCCCCCTTTTTTTTGTTGTTCTTGTTGTTATTACTAGGTAAAGCTAAGGCTGCTAGAGTTGCTAGTGTCAGATGTAGTAAAAACTGATCATACTTGAAGGATGCAGGGTCAAAACCTCTTCTTTAAAAAGAAAGCCATTTGCAGCCAAAACATCTGTATTTATTTCTTTACAGTTTATTGCTCTGAGGTGGTCTGAGGAATACATCAATCCATATTAAAACTCTTCCTGACATTATTTTTCACTCACATACTTTTACATAAGCTAGTCTGGTACCCTTTGATCACAGCTCCAGAAATCTACAGCTCTGAACAATACTGCTAATGCCTTGACATGCAAAGAGTCTTCTTGTCAGCATTTTCCTTGGTTTGCGAGGACAAGGCCTGTTTTCCTGAATCTGTTTTTGCTTCCTGTGATTAAAGGGGATGCTATAGAGCAAGAAAGCGGAGTAGAAAAGACTAAGCAAGCAAATGCAGTAAGGAAAACACTGGGCACTGACTTTTTTTGATGGAGAATTGTAATTAAAAATGTTATCTTCACCATTGTTACAAACAATTTTTATACCATTTTTACTACTGAAAGCAGTATGCTTATGGAAAATGGGATTTCTATTAAAAAATGCAATAGTCATACCAATGAGTGTCAACAAGCTTCAACAAGGGAACAAAAGATTATGGTCTGCAGCTCAGCTGTCGGCGCTTCCTACCAGCTGTTTTTCCATGGCTGCCCCACTTGTAATCGCAGCCATAAATTACTTCCTCGCGCACATGCAGAATTGAACATGCCCTCCTGAGGTGCCACCAGCCATGAGGTGGCTCATCTCAGCTGTGTGGCCTTGTGACAGATTTCCCTCATAGGTCTGCGGGGCACGTCCAGGTCCGTGACCCTGGGAGCAGCAATCTGGCTGCACATCATTAGGGAGCGCTTTCAAGAGTTAGGAAATGACCAAGACTCGTCCCCTCCGATGTGACTGCCCTGAGCTCTGTCTCCTCTGCTACAGAAGCCGTAAGCCTCAAAGCCCACTCAGTCATTTTTTCCAAACAAAAACACTAATTATTGCACCTCCAACACATTGGGGGAAAAAAAAAAAAAAAAAAAAAAAAGAAAAAAAATCCACAAGGAAACCTAAACAACAAAAAACATGCAGACTGCAAACTTGCTACAATGGGAATTATCTTTAGCACAGTAAGCTGGAGTCATTAGTTATTTATTCTCTGGCAGTGTAGGTGGATAATTAGTGCATAATTTGAGGTTTTCTAGGCATGACAGCCTGTTCTGATAGCTGCCCCTCATCCTGATTAAATCTCTCCCTCAGATCTCTCAGCATAGTCTCATGTGAGAGAATTCCAGGCTCTGCCAGTATTAGTTGCTGTCTCAGTTTGAAAACACACAAATGCTTTGTTCTTTTTAAAGGAATAAATTATTTTTTGTTATTTTTCCTGACTAAACGTTGCCTTGCATCTTAAGCACCTCTGAGAACATGGATGCTACTGCAGGGGAATGAAAAGGATATTGCACATAAGGCGTAAAATAGTGTTACAAACTGAGACACGCACAAGCTTCAGAAAGGGAAATAAATACATCTACGCATTAGAAAAGTGAATTCAGCGTGTTAAAGAGTATGAAGTGTATTAAGTTTGCTCTTGCCCACAGACGACAGAAAATACGCAGGAGACATTATAACACACCAAACAAAAAATTTACTTCCTCCTACACCACAGCACCCAATCTCTCACAACGAAGCATCCTGCAGTGTTAGAAGCCTGTTTCCTGTGGAGGAAAGGGCCGCAAAGGGTTTCCCCAGCTTCTCTGGGGCACATGGAATCACAGTTTCCTTAGGGCACTGTGCACCTCAGAAGCACAGGCCAGCCATGAGGCCATACAGACTGAGGAACACGGTTCCTTCAAGGTGTGTTTTCCCTCCTAGCCCTTCAGGCATTGCCTCCTTTCCACTTCTCCTCAGGAGGGCCCCACTTCCTGCCTGCTGCCCTGAGCCTGCCTTCTAGAAGCTTCCTTGCAGTCCCTGCCCACAGCCTCACTCCCCATGAGGTGACAGTGGTCCAAGAGGGTGTGGTGGTTTTATTCAGGTGGGTGGCCGAGCTCCACCACAACTGCTCTCTCACTCCCCCTCCTCAAAGAGGAGCAGGGAGAAAATACAATGAAAAGGGCTCAAGGGTTGAGATAAGGACAGGGAGATCGTGCAGTAATTGTTGTGACAGGCAAAACAGACTCAGCATAGGGAGATAGTAAGATTTATTGCCTATTACTAACAAGCTAGAGAAGTGAGAAACAAAGGAAAGAAACCAAAAGCACCTCCCCGCCCGCCCCCATCCACCCTCTTCCACCTCCTCCCCCCGAGCGGCGCAGGGGAATGGCTGAATGGGGGTTATGGTCAGTCTGTAGCACTTCTCTGCCGCTCCTTCTCGGTCACTCTTGTCCCCTGTGCTGTGGGGTCCCTCCCACGGGATGCAGTCCTTGCCGAACTGATCTGGCATGGGCTGCCCACAGGCAGCAGCTCTTCAAGAACTGCTCCAGATAAGGGTCTGTACCGTGGCGTTCATCCCTCAGGAGTAAACTGTTCCTGCCAGGTCACCTGCTCCTGCGTGGGCTCCTCGCCATGGCCAGAGGTCCAGCCTGAATTCTGCTCCAGCAGGGGTCTTCCACAGGCCGCAGCCTCTGTCGGTGCAGGCCCACCTGCTCCACCATGGTCTCCTCCACGGGCTACAGCGTGGAACCCTGCTACCCCGTGGTACTCCATGGGCTGCAGAGGGACAGCCTGCTTCACCATGGGCCTCACCACAGGCCGCAGGAACTTCTGCTCCGGCACCTGGAGCACCTCTCCCCCTCCTTCTT